>BMAU01003438.1:0-59081 GCA_019973935.1 Trichonephila clavipes
CTAAAGTTTTTGTTATATTACATTATAGTAAACAATCTAATTTGACTCCTTATTTGACTTTCTACTACTATAACCCTTTAGTACAAATGAAATTATTTACGAACAAAGACGAAAATGTTGATGTTGGTATACAAATTCACTGGATTGAGATTTGAAGGGGAAGTACGTTGAACACAATTAATTAAAATGTTCTTACACTTGATATTAAGCAGAAATCAATAGGTACAAAATAAAAATTTATCAGATTTATTATTTCTATTTATTTTATAACAAATATAAGTATAATACAGTATAATACAGTAAATAACATGTGACGCTTAAACTCATAAATGAGGTATGCAAGGCAGACAGTCTTAAACTTTTAAACATTAATATCTATTTTTTTGAATTATAAATACTTTCAATTTCAATTTAATTTAACACCAATCGGTGCACAATGTTTTTGGTTAACCTGTCTTTAGCTAACACAAAAAATAGATTCGACGGTTTCCCAACACGTGAACACGCAACATATAGTTGCCCATGAGAAAAACATGGATTTTCCAAATCTAAACCACAAATGGACATTGTTTGACCTTGAGATTTATTTATAGACATGGCGAAAGCTAAACGAATTGGAAACTGTAGCCTTTTGAAGGGGTATGGTAGAATCTGATGGTATCATCGGAATACGTGGCAGCAGGACCACTTTTCCTTTAAACTTCCCAGCCAAAATGGTTGCTTCAAGAATGTTTCCGGTGATCTTTTGATGACCAAACGCGTACCGTTACATAATTGAGGTGGATTCAAATTACGGAGGAGAATAATAGGGGAACCAATCTTTAATCGAAGATTATGTGGTGGCATTCAGGGATATCTAATGAATTTAAAAATTCAATCGGAAAATTTACACTTTCATTTTCATCAACAACAGTATCGATTGATTTAAAAGACATCAGATCGCCTGGTAACAACTGTTGTATCTGGAAGTTAATTTCATCAACATCAACGTTTTTGGCTGCCAAAATCGCCCGTTGACTAAGCCATTCATGATTCAAATAATTATTCTGTATATCCGGGAAAATACTCTGAATCAATTCATTTTTATCCTGAACAACAGTGCAAAAATTGTCTGGTAGTTTAATGCATTGCGTATTTAGTTGCAGTTCTATTTTACCGTTCCCAATATGTAGTAGTTGTTCGGAAAATATTTGTGCTGATGGATCATTTTGCAATTGTACTCGCATATTTATGGTCAATCAAGTGTTTCAACACTTCGCCATAAGAATGATTGTTTCAAACATGCATTAATCTCATCCGCGAAAGTAGAGCGAGGGTATAACCGGTAGGTCTGCCGGAAGTCACCAGACAAAAGTAAGATAGCACCACCGAAAAGTTTATTATTGCTGTTTAAATCTTGCATAGTTCTGTTTAATGCTTCAAGTGAATATTTGTGTGCCATTGTGCACTCATCCCAAATTATGATAGAACTCTTCCGCAACACTGCAGCTATTCCACTATTCTTTTTGATGTTACACATTGCATCTGGTTTATTATGAACGTCCAATGGCAGCTTGAATGTTGAATGTGCTGTTCGCCCACCATCCAGTAAATTAGCCGCAATGCCTGACGATGCTACTGCTAATGCGATTTTTTGTTGCGACCGTATTTTGGCAAGAATCAACGATATTAAAATGTCTTACCGGTTCCACCGGGTGCATCCAAAAAAACCGCCTTGTTCAGCAGCAACAGCCAGCATAATCCGATCATAAATAATTTTTTGTTCTGCTGTCAGTAACGGTTCACTGTTCATGATAATTGTTGCTAAACTTCCATGGTCATATTGATTTTCTCGTTGTAAATCGGTATTGACTAAGTCGGTGGCTGGACGATTAGGTGATGGCATACCATAATGATTAAGTGGTAAATTTGAAATAAGAACACATAAATCCTCGATTAAGACCAATGCTTCATTGTACATCTCTGGTGTATAATCTATGTTTTGGGATTGATTTGTTTGTCTAATTCGGTGCAAGATGTCTTCTGTCATACAATTTTTATATTTTTCCCACAAAGTTTGTGCTTGCGAGGGATAACATGTCGTCAAAATAATTGCAAACAACTGACGAATGTTATTCGGTGTTGATGTCAACGCAGCATCAGCAAGCGTTAAGTTCCAATGGTTATCGTCTTCTAGCAATTGCAGTTCACGACATGCATCCTGGTATGTATTGAATACTCGACCATTAACTGTTCGTAAAAATTCAAAAGACGTTGGTCCGGGAACATTCACCAATAACAAACGTAAATAGAAGCACTCACGTTGCTTTGGATGTACCGTGTAAAGTCTCCCCAATGTCTTAGCTTTGAATATGCCTGTAATGGAAGGATGTGGTTTTCCTTGTTTCTGTGGCTCCCATTTTTTACTGGATTTGTTCCATGTGAAATAACGTGGAACATCACCATACACCAATGTCTTCGCGAATTGGGCAAAAACATCAGGTTTTTGACACAATGTAAAAAATTCAGTTAGAGTCGTTTTCGGAGCTTCGAACGCTCTTTGGAGAACATTTTCTTCAGTGAAGTATACACGTTGACCGTTTTCAAGATGTATTGCCAGATGTTCGACAGCAGGATCTCTTTCGTGGATGGGAAAGCTGAGAATATGCCAAATAGCTTCATTGCTGCTAATGTATCTGCCCATTTGGTATCGTGCTATTTCGTCATTTTTATTAATGTTTTGTACTTCAAATATGGCCAAATCACTGCCTTTGTTTACATAATTATACAAATATACTTAATTGATTTAACAGAACTGCAAAGCTCAACATTGATATGAGCTTTGTAAGTTTTGAAAGTAGTGGTGAGTATGGTACCACCCACTCATTATCAAACTCAACTTGATTTGGAAAGTTCGGCAGTCGCATTGTAAATGTGTGGCCACCATTCTCAGTACTTCTGCGGCGATACTTTGGATAACCATCAATATCCGTGATCGTGTCATTCGTATGCGGCTTTGGGAAGTTTTTTTTACATTTTCCATTTTCCATGCACGGTGACGTCATGTTGAAAGCACCGCATGGCCCATGGACCATGTGTTTGGTGACAATATCAAATAATTCTTGATCAATTAATGGGTCTGGAATTTCGGCTGAAATTATTTGATCGATTTCTTCAGGACGGATTCTATCTTTAAGCCAAACCAAAATGTGGGCATGAGGCAAACCTCGCTTTTTTGCCACTCTATCGTATACAGCCAACAACGTGTGATACCAAAAATTGAATATTTAACAATAAAATCAATTAAGGATTTCAATTTTTTTTGTTTAAACACACGTGCAGTTAAATCATGACGATGAATGGCTTGTTGTCCTGGCAATAGTAAAGTTTGTATCTCTTCCCAATTCGGATTACATGTGAATGTAATAAATAAATCCGGTCGGCCGTAATGACGTACGTAAGTCATCGCATCTTGCATGTATTCCCTGCATGTTCCGTGGACTGCCGATGTAGCTTGAAGGTAAAATGAAAGCATTACCGATGTCATTGGGATTTAAATTTCCATCGATGTTTCCAGCAACAGCATCTCGTAAGTGAATATATTCTTCCGATCGTAGTTTTGCCTGATTAAATCGAAGGAATCGCAAGCGTTCGCTTTCGACCTTAGCATACATATCAACAATGTATTGATGGAACAGCTGACGATATCGAAGGATATAATTGTCTTGATGTTGTCTAACCATTATTCGGTGTGCGTAGTAGTTCATTGAGCTAACTTTATTATTTCTGTAATCACCTAAAAAATAAAAAATAAAATGCAATACGAAATTAAATCAATACATATAGTAAGAAAGTAAACAGATAATTGTCAAATTTACCGGTATTTGGATCATACTGTTTGATATTAAGGTGATATTCATCTTGTCCTTGCCAAAATATCAATGGATATTGTAGTGCGTCATATAAACGGTGTAGATCCGAAATCGTACTGATAGTGTTGTCTCGCCGTGTAATTTTTATAGATCTTTTGTCAACTGGATCACCAACCATGATAACAGCAACCTCATCAACAGTTGGAGCGTTGAATCTACCAGCATGTTCACCTAATGGTACTTTGTCGGCTTTTATGACGATTTGATAATTGTCATTTTGCAGTCGTGGCGAAACTCTTTTGATCAATTGAATTAGTTGATTGTGATCTTCTAAAAAATTTTCCAATAATATCACAATTGCTCTTTCCTCTGCTTGTTCAATAAAATTATACAGGCACCGAGTCGTCACGCGCTCTTCACAATCGCCCATAAAATAAATTTGAAGAGATTTCGGATTGTTATCAGGCATTGGCATCAGTGATCCGATTTTATGGTACACCTGGCCTTGAATTTTGAATGTAGTTTCAAAATTACGTCCATCGGATGCACGATCGCAAATTTTTAGTTGCCCCAAATGACGTCATTTGGAAGCAAGAATTAAATTTGCGTATCTTACGCAAAAAATAATTTGGAATCATCTGAATTGCCAGTAAGAAGGGATAATAAAAGGCTCCAGCGGAGCGGGTAGAGGTGACAGCACCACTTTTTCCTGATGCGCAGCACATGCCGGCTGCTTCATTCCGAAATTTCAATGCATGACAATATTGACATACTTTATCCATTCCACCGATAGCAATTTTTGAATGCGCTGAGTAGTTAATATCTGGTGCATATTCAAAAGCAAGCCGAACGAATGATGCACGTGTTAATGAGCGGCTGATCCGTTGCCTTTGTCGATCTAGTGCTCGTACTGTAGCTATGTTTCGTTCTCGTGCCACTCTTGTTCTCGTAATATTCTGTTGTAGACGTTCGTCACGCTGTTCTTGAGATTCTCGTGCACGACTTTCTGCAGTCCTGATTCTTTGAGCTGCATTTCTTGTTTCGATTTGTTCTGGTAATTGCTGAGCTCTTTCAACACGTTTGCGTCGCGACCCTTTGCTGCTCGCGTTGTTGAGGTTAGATTTTTTTCGGTGGCATTTGACTGAAAATAATAATTTAACATTGAAATAATAAGTGCAAAATAATTTTCAATAGAGATTAAATAAAAATAATATAAAAATTTTTGTACAATTATTGAAAAAGTGTGGGGAGTTTTGTGCCATTTTCTCATTGATATATTAATTAACTTTTATAAAACTATGTGATATTACTTACATGTGTAAATTGAAATTATTGTTCCTGTGCTCCTACTGTGGCTATGTCTCGTTCTCCTGCTGCTCTTGTTCTTATGATATTCTCTTGAAGACGTTCGTTACACTGTTCTTGAGATTCTTGTGCATGACCTTCTGCTGTACTGATTCTTTGTGCTAGATTTCTTGATTCAATTTGTTCTGCCAACTGATGGGCTCTTTTAATACGTTTGCGTCGTGCCTCTCTGGTGCTCGCGTTGTTGAGGTTAGATTTTTTCCGTGGCATTTGACTGAAAATAATAAATTATCGTTTAAATATGAGAAAAAAAAAAAAAATTGAAAATCATTCTAATTAACTTTTATAATTATGTGATAATACTGACATGTACATATTTAAATTATAGAGTTTAAATAATAATTTCAATAAGAATTGAAATACTAATTTAATCGTTTAAATATAAGAAAAAAAAATCTGAAAAACTTGTTATCATAGCACATTGAAATAATAAGTGCTAAATATTTTTTAATAGCGGTTAAATGAAAACAATAAAAAAAAAAAAAAAAAAAATATTTGTACAACTATTGAAAATATGTAGGAAATTGTGTATCATTTTGCATTGACATTTTAATTAAATTTTTATAATTATTTGATAATACTTACATCAGTCTAAGTAACACGTGGCCGGCTATGCTAACACCAAAAATTTAAAAAGTGGAAATAATTGAATTATACGGTATTTCGTTCACTACAAAATAAATTTAATTAATTTTATAGCGTCAACAACACGTGGTAATTATGCTATTAAAATATAGCTTATATGACACGTTCGTAGATTTACCATAGCAGCGCCATCTATTGATTACTTACTCAACCCAGTCGAAAGGTATCGACATCTGTTAGAATCATTTGGAGTTAACAGATAATTGTGACTGTCAAATAATAACAGACAATAATTAGCAATAAATTAAAATTGCGACTATAATTTGAGATTTAAACTATCCTATCTCTCAAGTTAGATCGAACTGCACATGGTGTGCGAATTTTATTATAATCGGTTAAGTGGTTTAGAAGTCCATTGAGGACAAACATTGTGACACGAGATTTATATATATTAAGATATATATATATATATATATATATATATATATATATATATAAAAACAATCACAATTATCAATTTAAAAATTGAAATATATGAATCCCAAAATACCAAAACACTTCAGAATATCAATGGCGAATATAAAAGATAATGTTCCATCATTTTCAAACAAAATTAAAAATTATAAAATAAAATAAAAATTTATAAAATATCCAAGTGCAATCTCGGACTTAGGACCGATAAGTGGGGTTAAACTAGTTTGATGGCGCCAACCTTCCCCTATTGCAACTTGGTAATTTAATTGGAAAATTTTCAAATTTCAGAAAAAAGAATTAAAAAGTTAAAATTAAATCATTATACTTGAAAATAAAACTATTCGCCATCACATTCCGAAAGATATTGCAATATTAAAATTTAAAAACAATTTAGTACATAATATAAGTGAACCCTCAAACTTCCAAGATGATGCACACATCTTTAAAATAGTTGTAAAGGTAGAAAAAAAATAAATTCCTGATCCGAAAGTTCAAATCAAAAATATTTGAGATCCGAAAGTTCAAATCAAAAATTATCTAAAATCAAAAAGTTCAAGTTAAAAAATCCGAAAGTTCAAGTTAAAAATCCGAAAGTTCAAGTTAAAAAATCCGAAAGTTCAAGTTAAAAATCCGAAAGTTCAAGTTAAAAATCCGAAAGTTCAAGTTAAAAATCCGAAAGTTCAAGTTAAAAATCCGAAAGTTCAAGTTAAAAATCCGAAAGTTCAAGTTAAAAATCCGAAAGTTCAAGTTAAAAATCCGAAAGTTCAAGTTAAAAAATCCGAAAGTTCAAGTTAAAAATCCGAAAGTTCAAATTAAAAAATCCGAAAGTTCAAGTTAAAAAATCCGAAAGTTCAAGTTAAAAAATCCGAAAGTTCAAACTAAAAATTTCTAAAAACCGAATGTTCACATTAAAAACACAGTATATTCACAAATGAATAGAGTAAATCATTAAAAATACAGTATATTCACAAATGAATAGAGTAAATCATTAAAGACTCACCAAACAATATCCCATCAAGAATATGATCCATTTCTTATTGCACGACATTTCATTTTTAATATATCAAATACACATATTTTGTTCATAACATCCATCCATGTCAATCCAATCGATTCTTGATCCAATACCAGAGTATGACCACTTGTCATCAGATGCAAACCATATCACATGCAAAAGACTTGCTTGATTGATTGGTCATAAATGTCTGATTGGACATAAATGTTTAACTGGTAATAAATAATTTTAAAGTGTATATATAGTCGTGTAAATATTGTTTTAATTGTGTGTGTATTAAAATGTATATTAAAATGTAACCTGTGTGTGGAATGTATATTAAAATGTAACGTGTGTGGAATGCACAAATTCTTCACAGCTGGACCACTAACAAGCTGACTTTGTGGACCTAATGTTGTGTGGTGGATTTGTGCATTTACGAGTTTAAAAATATTTTTAAGAAATATTTCTGATCTATATATTTTCTCAGGAAATTGATGGGATAATCATTTTGTATGCACATTAATATAAATTTCTGGATATTTTTGAATCTATCAATATTGTGCGTTGTTAAATTATTATTTCTCAACAGAAAATTTAAAATTATATTTCTAAATACAGATATATGAAGACAACTATTGAAGTTTGGTATCTTTATGACATTGAATTTAAATGCTTCCCTTTTATCATATATATTGCTATATAATTTGTTGTCAATAATAGTTAAATCCAAATCCAAAAATTCAACTTTGTTTGAGTTAAAATTCGTCTGTATTAATTTTAGGTATTCCGGATAAAAATTAATGTTAGGTTTAAATTCTCTATCATGACCTATAACAATTAAATCATCTATGTATCTTAACAAGAGGCAAGAGGGTTCCTTTCTTCGAACTATTTCATAATGGTGTAAATATAGGTTAGCGAGACTATTACTAGCCGGGCCACCCTGAGGCAATCCTTTGATTTGTTTATAAAGTTTGTTCTCAAAAATAATGAAGTTCTCCTGTATAACAAAACGAATAAGTGTATTGAACTTTTCATAACTAATGTAATTATTCAAATCATATTTCTCAAATATATATATATTTCTATATATATATATATATATATATATATATATATATACACGAGGGTTGGGGTAAAAGTCATGGGAACTAATTTTTTTTTCTTGAAGATACCAGTCCGGTTGGAAAAATATGTCATATAGAGACGAAAGAACAAAGTGTTAACTACATGTGTGGACAATGAATAACACTGAAATATCGTACGCACACTAATTTATTAAGGTAGTATACAGGGCAATATGGCCTTCACTGTGCAAAAGAATGACAAAACAGTACACATAAAGTTGACATGACAAACCTGGGCCTAAAGATCTTCAATGTAGTCCCCTGCTGTTGTCACCCCACGCTGCCAACGATGTGGGAGGCACTGAATACCTTCAACCTCAGCATTTGCCGCACCATGTGTGAATTGGGTCACCTGTTGGCGCACAGCATCAGCAATGTCCTCTCGTGTTGCAAACCGCCTACCACTTATTGGTTCCGTAACCTTGAGAATGAGATCAAAGTCACAGGGCGAAATGTCGGGACAGTACGGTGGGTGCACCAATTCTTCCCATTCTCAACGTCAGAGTAGCCACCGTACACACTCTGCTTTATGTGGTCTTGCATTGTCGTGCAGGAATATTGCACTGTCCACAAGATCCGGAGTTTTGTCGCGAATGCCACGTCGTACCTGTCGCACCAGGAAGTCCTTGTAGTACTGTGCTATTTTGATGTAAGCACGCTGCTCAATACGGATTACTCACACGACACTCACCAACTGACTGATTTCACAGCTCTCGATGCGCTACTATCAGCTATCACAGAGCCATCTTTTGTTCTGCATACACACTATGGCTGCAGAACTTCCACACCACATATATATGTTTGTGATCCGTTCACATACCTACAAGAAAAAAAAAAAAAAAGTTGCCTTGACTTATTCCCCAACCCTCGTATATACTGTGGCTAACATTTCCTATATACTATCTTGTGACTAGTTATACTTCGGTTTTATACCTCATTGTGTATATATTTTCTTGTTCGATTTTTTAATTGTTTATAAAATATTTTCTAATTAGCAATTCAAGTTCAAATACATTTTTTAAAACTTCTAGTGGATGGTGCATAGTGTTTTCAAATATTAATTCATTAATTCTATTTAATTAATGAATAAATTGTAAACAAACACAAAAAATAATAGCATAACACCATGTATAGAAATGAAAATCGTTCGTTGTGTCCCTATAGCACAATAGCCTGTGGCGGCGGTAGCCGAATGGTATAGGTATCGGACCATGGCTTGCCTTGTCACGAGTTCGAGCCTCAGTACCACTAAAGACCCGCCGTGTAGGGCAGTGATGCACGTTAAATCTGTCGAGAGCTGAAACGTCCTCCCGTTGGTGTGGTGTGGTAGTTAGGAGAGGAGGTGCCAGCTCAGGTGTCGTCCACGTCACTTGACCATGGTTCAAAATTACGTGGTCCGTCGCCAAAAGCCCTCATGCGTAGCTGAACAGTGCGACGTTAATATGCAATCAATCAATCAATCAGCACAATAGGCTTCTAAGACAAAGGTCGTGGGTTCGAATCCCACCTGGGATGGCCTAATTTATATGAGAATGTAATTTCTTCTTTACTATATTATTTTATTAAAATGATTGAATTTAATGAATGAATAAATAGTAACAAGCAAAATAAGATTGTCCAACACCCTCTATAGAAAGAAAAAGGAAAATTGCGAGGAAAATCTCTTTCTATTTTGCCACTTAATATTGTGGTTCTGTCATCCTCCCTCACAAATAACATGCTATGAACTAATGAACAATCCATCTTATGAATAACTTCACTGCAAATGTACTGTAATTATTAACTAGGCGTAAATAAACCAATTATTTATTGTTATTGTCGTGCATGACAAAGTGCAGATATTGTAGTAATAAAACATAAAAATATAGTCAAATATCGCCCCCCAAAGGCATGAATCACTGACTTAGCAATATCCATGGCACGATCCGAGGAAAGAATGCTCATATTGCAGTCATTGTCTATTTTAAAAGGGCACCAACAATGGAAGGATAACTAAAAAGGTGTTTGAGATCCATTTGCGTGCCTGGACAGTGCCGGCATTGCACATAGGATCTGGAACCACTAGGAAGAATCTTCATGCCCTTAAAATGCTTTTGTCCTGAGTCTAGTTATTGTTGACGTAATTTCTCGGCTATAATTTAATTCTGGCAGCTATAACTTTCTTCTTGTGTTTCAGCAGAACTTTTTGTTTTGCTACTGCGTTAGCATCAAAGACCGTAGTAGATGAAGTTAGAGGCCCAAGTGTTTTGGCTTCATTGGCAAGGGAATCGTCTCCATCTCGTTTCCTTCTATGTCAACATAGGCAGGGATCCACTGGAGGGTAACCAATTATTTAATTTTCCTAACTCTCATGCTCCCATATATTATCTCAAACGTCACACTATACTACTAAATTGATTTGTGTCGATTCTGCATTACCATTTCACCCAAAATAAGTCAAATTCATAAACGCGCAGAAAGGATATTTAACGCTTTAACGGGCACACAGCTAAAATACAATTTTCTGTGATAAAGTACTTGATGAATGTAATCTTCTCATCTTCTATAAACATTATTTAGTCACAAAAAAATATCTAATCGTGGGATTTTTTTTCCTGGGAGGTGGCTAGACGTTATAGCCACTGCGCATTTAAAACATTTAACTTACTTTTCAGGACAGAAATATTGAATCATATTACAATAAACTTTTTTATGAAAAATTAACATTTATTTAATAACTATTTAAATAACAATTAAATAGAAAGTATAAGTGTAATTTAATAAGAATAGAATAATTGTACAACATAGAACACATACTTAGAAGATATATAGAATACATAGAATATACATTGAGCATATGGTATATATCCACATTTTATATTTTATTTAATTTTAGTATGAAAAGTTAGAAGTAAAGTAATATTTTTGAGAATTTAAATAAATTATTTCCCAAATTTGATGAGCTATTTACTGTGGAACTTAATAATATTCAAACGTTTTCTCCGAGCAGGAAAGCTGCAATGAAAGATTTTCGAACCCGAGAATCTTGTACCCCATATTGTAAACAAAGTTTGTTTATATTTCCCACCCCCAACATTCTTAAGTTGCTCAATGCTCTCTCTCGACTACAGGAAAAGTGAAAATTTCTAGGCCATTTTTCTGTTCTAGGTGGGCAGTTGCTAGAGAGCCTCTATCCACATATTAAAGATTTCCAAGAACCTAAATAAAACTTTTTTAATTGTACATTTGCTTAATTCATTCAGATGAGAAAAAAAGTACACTTAAGACATGTCGAATATTTTTTTCAAATATCAGAAATTTTATTTATAGTATCAAAATACAATTTGTAGATTTACACCGAGAAAAACTGTTTTTAACTACCCATCAGAGGACATGAAATGAAAAAAGGTATCGTACTGGCATCCGTATTAATTTTTATGAGTTTTAGCTTCAATTAACGCATATAGATAGACTAAATATCCAACACCCGCTTTGAGAAAAAAATTTTAATATGTGGCTAGACGTATTAACCACTGCCCGCTAAAGGGTTAATGAAAGCATTCTGTACGTTTTTATTACTACTATCGAGGAGTATTGATAAAAACAATTTTACAAACAGATGCTAAATAATGTAAAGAAAGTCTCACACCAGCCTACATATTTTATGGTTATGCTTTTGAATTATGAATATTGGTAAAAGGATTGAAAGAGTATGCATACTTCAAGAAACTGTTTGAAATGCTTTTGAAGTTTGAAAGAGTTCAAATTTTTTTACAATAGCCTCAATTCATGTAAAGTCATAGTCACATGATAATGATATAACCACGTGTTTTTATCCAATCAGTTCAAAAACTCATGAGACGTCAAAGTCACACGATAAAAGCAACCATGTGTATCCAGCTAATCGGTCCATGCACTTCATTGCTGCCAACTTTTGATATTAGCAGAAACTTTCTCTTAAAAAATACAAATTTATCAACAACAATAATGCACATAAATAGAAGAAAATGCCTTTTACTTAAAAGTACATGCATAAAATGAGATTTTTAAGAAAAATTTTATAAATCTTTTTTTTGAAGAAGTTTATGTTTTATAACTTTTGAACACTTTTACCTAATTATAAAATTTGAAGTTTTACCCAAGTTTTACAAATAGAACCACAAGCACATTTAGTTTATGTTGGCTTGGAATTCAATGGAGAACACGTGTTCGTCTTTATCACGTGACCGTCATTAATTGAGCCCAATGGAATAAAAAACATATCCAAGTCGAACGTGAGTTTGGAATTCAATGGGGAACATGTGATTACATTTATCATGTAACCGTCATGAATTATAGCCCAATACCAAAGCTTAACATTTTTTCTATATTTATAGTGATTCTTTAATGCATTCGTGTTGAACATAGATATTTTACATTTTATTAACATTTTATAAAAGGTAAAAGAAGCTGCAGTAACACAGAACTGATAAAGGATTCCTATTTCGAATCTTAAAATATATAAATATGAATTTAATAAAAATAAAGGTTGTATAAGAAGCCTATATAGGCTATTTTAAAACTCGGTATGTTTGAAACTAAAAGATGCCGTTATTAAATTTCGATTTATCAAGTGGTTTTTATTTAATTTAATGCATATATGACATAAGAAGAAACGAGATATGTGCACCGTAATTACTGTCAATGAGTACAATTGTTAAGAACTCTGGAATAATGTATTGAATGCATTTGAAAAATATCAAATATATTTAATCTTTTAAATAACCACTTTTAAAGAAAATTATTCAAAAATAGTTAGATTTCTAGAATCATTTGCTCAACTGTGTGTATGCAGCTTAAGTTTTATTTTATTGCAATTATGCTTCAAGTTCTTTTCTAAATAATACTTTAATTTCTAAATTTTTTTGTCTTTACAAACATTTTTAAGCATTTCTAGATATAGTCCCAAGGAATTGTTTTCATCCTCGCAGACAAGATTATAGATTTTTCCCCCACTAAAATGATCAAAACACCTATAATCTGAATTGGTTTTATGTATTGTAACAATCAATACTTATTGAAACAGCTGATGATATCGTCGCGTGAGTTTTCATCATCCTCTAGAATTCAACGTTGAATTCTCTTAAAATAATTTCTTTTCACTTATCTGTTGATCCTGGCAGGATGATGATCAGACGAAGTCCTCAAGGTAAAATCATTTTTTTTTTCAACTTACTTTGGATTTTCAACCCCGAATATCAAAACAAATTTTCTTTCTAAGAAAGAGCCTTTGGAAATTCATTTGCCCGCTATATATTTACTATACGTTATTTTCTAATTGGTAAAATAATAAAGGCCACATACTCTATGCAAAATTTTAAGTGACGTTGCCAAAAATAAATAATTCTAATATTAAGTGTTGTTCGTCGTCAAAAGGAATGTTATTCCAAAATGTTATCTGTAGTATTTGCAATGCTCGAATTACGATATGAAAATCGAATAACACCAGTTCGAAATCGTGTGATCTACGATACAAACAGCATGACTTTCCCTTGTTAATACTCGCTTTTTGTTAAATATGTCTTTTGAAAAGGAGTACCAATTTCTGAAGTTTTAAGTTTATCCTATTGCAAAAATGAATATTTTTTACAGAATATTTTTAAAACTGATTTATTATCTCTGATTTGTTAAGAATTGTTTTTAGCCTAAGCATGGTATATAAAACAATAGGTTCAACAGTTATTGAATTATAGCTCAATAATTTCAAAAGTCTAAAATCTATTAGCGAATTGATTTTTTAATTAGATAATTATAATTTAAAGGCTTCAATACATCTACTGTTAAAATAATTAGTGTTAACTAACATTATACAAAAAATTACCTTAATTTTCTCGTGGTGTATATATTTTAAATTTTTTCAAACTATTGTTAGGTTTTAATTCTGTTCAACTTTTATTCCATCTTTTGATTATTTTCACTGATATATATGTATGCATATATTACGATAGATCGTCATTGCATGGAGGAAAAAAAATATTATCAATTGGAATCTACCTATGCCAGTGTTTCTCAAACTTTCAAGATTTTCGACCCAATTTTTATAGCTTCCCCCACCCCGTCCGTACAATAATAATGTATCGAATTATAAATGTATTATACCAGGTGTGTGCATATGAAATGAGACGATTGTTTTAAAGAACACAATAAATTTGGGGAAACTGTTAATATTTCTTTATTTGAAATAATATCCATCGCTAGCTACACATTTTCCCCATCTTTTGGTCAATTTGTGAATACCACGCCAAAAAAAATAATCGGTCTTTTGAGGCCAGCCAGTCATCAAGCCAAGATTTGACGTTTTCGTAAGAAGTGAAGCGCTGGTCAGCCAATGCATGTACCAATGATGCAAATAGGTGGTAATCGGAAGGCGCCAAGTCTAGCGAATAAACCGCGTGCGCTAAGGGTTCTCAGTCGAGCGCCTTAACGATATCCTTGGTCGGTTTAGCACAGTGGTTAGGTGCGTTGTCATCAAGGAAAATCACTTAGTGCTGCCTTTTCTTGTATTGCTCGCGTTTTTCGAGTATAGCATCGTTTAAATTAAGTAATTGTTGCTTGTAGGGATCAGTATTAACGGTTTCGCCGGGTTTGGGAAGCTCATATAATAGATTGGTCCCTCCTGATCCAAGAAAATACACAGCATTGTCTTACGGCCGAAGCGATTCGGCCTTGCGGTCGATTTGGACGACTTTCCGGGGTCTACATAGGATCGATTACGCTTGGGATTCTCAAAATAAATCCATTTTTCATCGCCAGTCACAATACGATGGAGATATGACTTGCGTTTGTAGCGGGCAAGCAACATTTCGCACACGAGTTTTCGGTTTTCCTGTTGACGATCCGTTAGCTGGTGTGGTACCGATCTACCGACCTTTATTATCTTGCCCATTGCTTTGAGATGACGGGAAACAGTGCTCTGGTCAACATTCAATTGTTATGCAAGATGTTCTTATGTTTGGCTATCATCTTCATCGAGTAATGCTTGCAATTCAGCATCTTCAAATTATTTTGCTGGTCTGCCACGCTCCTCGTTTCTCACATCGAAATCACCATTTTGAAACTTTTCAAACCACCTCTAGCACTGAGCACGGCTCAGAGCATTGCCACCGTATGCTTCTACAAGCATTTGATGTGATTCGGCAGCATTTTTCTTCAGATGGTAACAAAAATTAATGCTGACCACAAATCGTGGTCGGAAGGCATAAAATTCGAGATATTTTCAACGCAGTAAAAATCACGCTCCCCTCCCAAGAGGGAGACTCAGGAGAGTAATGTTTAAATTATTCCTCCTAATTTCCAGGAATTCGAATTAAGAATCGAGAACAAAATGCTTGTCTATATAGTCGTGATGCTTCTCATAATGGCTTACGCTTGTCCAGTATGAGGATAAGTCTCTCTCAATAAAAGTAATATTAACATTTTAGACACTTTGCAAAATTCTTTAATTCGGATGATTGCCAAAGCAACCAGGTACATGAGAAACGACAGCATCCGAAAATCATAGAAAATTAAAAGCTTTAAATCTCATATTCAAGATATTGCTAAAACCTTTTTTGAATCTCTTCCACTCACGAATAATACCAATATATATATATGCTTAATCTACCTATTTATACTAATAATAATAACTGTAAAAGTCCAAGATGAATACTTTTTAATTAATTTTTAAATTCTAGTGCAATATTTTTACTGCACATCTAATCCACAATTTTAATTTCTTTTTCAATATCTTGCAATTTGGTCCTCTCTACTTGACAAGCCCGGCCCCTTAATATATCTAGTTCTTTTAAGACCCCTTGGGCAGTCAATGAGAGTCATCGTCCTCATCTACCAAGCACCAATGAGTGAGTGAATATTAACGTCGCACTGTTCAGCTACACGAGGGCTTTTGGCGACGGACCACGTAATTTTGAACCATAGTCAAGGGACGTGAACGACACATGAGCCTGCACCCCATCTCCTAACTGCTACACCACACCAAAAGAGAGGACGTTTCAGCTCTCGACAGATTTAGCATGCATCGTTGCCCTACACGGCGGATCTTTAGCGGTACTGGGCTCGAACACGTGACAAAGCCAGCCACGATCCGATACCTATACCAATCGGCTACCGCGGCCAGAAAGCACCAATGAGAAAGCAGCCTCTAAGCTTTCTTCCAAACTCTTAACTTTCACTATCAGGACCGAACTTTTCTGAACGATAGGTTCGACCAATCAGAATTCAGCTCAATCCAGCATGAAAATGACCACATTGTTGAACATCTACTTCACCGCGAGATATGAGATTGGGGCCGCAAGGGGCCCGTATGCCCAAAAATAAGACCGTAATACCCCCCAGGAGGGCACGCCTACAGTTTGAGAAACGTTGACCTATGCGGAAAAGATGTTTCATGGTATGGAGATTAGGCAAAAAAACTATAAAAATTAATTTTAAAATTTAATATTGCCCCAAAGGCATTGCCTTTTGAAAAAGTGGAAGACTTAATTTTTTAAAATAGTTTTAGACTCAAAACAATTATTTTTCTACAATGGAATTAATCAAAAGTAATGATTATTGACAAACGATTACTAAGTAGTACAGTGTTACATTGCAACCAGCTCTCTTTCCCAGAAACGTCGACCCCTTCAGTCTGATCCGGGCTTTTTTTTTTTTCCGTCTTACATTTGATCATACACTATGATTTCGAACACACACAGCAGGTTTTTATTTCTTATAAATTTTACACTAAAGAAGCTGTTAAATGTCCCTGATGTGTCTATTCTTGTAACTATGTAGTAAGTGTCCTGTCGTCGCTACAGATATTGCAATGTACTAAAATGCTTGATCATCCTTAACAAAAATTACTTTGACTTTTTACCATAAAAAAATTGAAGTACCCGAAAACATCATTCTTTTGTAGCACTATTTAACCTTAAATAAAAAAATTACTTTTTTATTTTATTTTTCCTTTAGTGTATATATATTCCAGAGAACATCTTTTTCTGCATAGATAGGTTTTGAAATTCTGAAAAAAAATTTGTTTTGATTCACATTCTATAATAAACATGTTATTTTTTACCTATAATGCCTTGTTATATTTTGTGGCCCCGGTAGCCTAGTGGTCAAGGTAACGGACTCGTGGCCCACGTGTTATGAGTTCGAGACTCGTGATACTGAAGACCCCCCATGCTGAGGAGCCGATGTACGCTAAATATGTTCCACACCACACTAACGGCCTCCCGTTAGTGTGGTTGGGAAATTAGAGGAAGAAGTGCTAGCTCATGTGTCGATCTCGTCACTTGACAGTGGCTCAAAATTACGAGGTCCGTTGCCAAAAGCCCTCGAGTAGTTGAATAGTGGGACGTTAATATTCACTGGTTACACTTTTACTTTGCTTTTTAGATTTATGGTAATTTAATATATATTGTTATTGTTTATACATCGCGCTCCCACTTCACAGGTCTGAGATTCAAACTCCGGAGTTGGCAAGGTCGACTCAGCCTTTCATCAATACACAGGGTTGATAAATGAGTACCAAGATTGCTTCGGGACTAAACACTGGAAGTTTCATGTCAAGCTGGCCACTTGACCAGAACATTTGCTCATGCACCTCAGTGCCTCACGAAAACTGATTTGGGCACCGTAGACCTTGCCTCCCCCATGGAATGTTGCACCAGAGAGTTTAGTATTGATTATATAGGCTAAATTAAATGTTTTACCCTGCTTATATATAATTATTGCGCGCAAGCTATTGTAATTAGACATATGTTTGTTCGGATATTCTATACATAATGTTATAAAAATTTTATAAGAACATTTACTTCATTAAATTGTATTGAGTGCCTCCTTGATAATGTCTATATAGGTGGCATTCCAGTTCCCACCAAGTGTTCTTTAACGTATTCTGTAAACCTGTTTTTTTCCTTTAAACAATTCCCACATAGCTTTAAAGATCTTGCATCAGAAGGGTTGGGTCCATGTCGAAATTTAAGCTGAACATTAATGGACGAACTCGTTTCGTAAAACCAAAGCACACATTGAGGAAAAAATGATGTCTTCCTTACAAATATTCCACTGAGTCCCTTCTGAAGGAGCACCCGTTCATCATCTATTGCACAAAAACTACTAAAATTGGTCTATCCAGTGATACTAAAGTTATATTAAATGGCTATTTGTAATGAATTTTTATAATTCGTGCAAGAATTTTGGTTCAAACCATATATATGTAATACGCACATATATATGTGAGGGAGGGGTGTGCATGCGTGCGTTCCAAACATAACAATTCCAAACCTAAGTTGTTAATTTTTATGGTCTTTGCATATACGCTTCCCCACTGAGCTTTTCAATCAAAAACATAAACTAAAACAATATTATTTAGCAATTCTCGAAATAAGTATACAGTTCAATTAAAATCTATGCACTTGGGTAAAATAAAATACTTAGTGAGAAAGTTGTATAACCTATAAAGCCAAAAAAGAAAGAAATTGGATTTCAAGAAACAAAACAGTTGAAGATACAGAAAGAGTTGGTGGACTAAAAGGGAGACCTATTATGATTTCTAAAGCTGTCGCTGAATTAGGCCAGCGAAATAGGGTTAAGCTGCTTTATGGTACCACTTTACCCGTACAGCAGAAATTTTCGACATAACAGAAAAATAGAACCAGGTTGAAAAATTAGGCTTATTTCTAACACACGTGGATGAAATACCAGAGTGTATATGTATGTATATATATATATATATAGGGAAGATATATACATATAGATATATATACATCATCAAAAACAGGTAATTTAAGCTGTAAAATAATAATATAAAAATGAAACAGACGCTTTTTCATCCATATATTTTTAGTGTTTATAACACCTTAATTACCCATTAAGTGATTAACCTCCTTTTACTTTCAATGTTTCCGCAAATTTTTTCTGTGCGATACATTCACCAAAAATTTTTAAAACATAAATTGTGAGAACCCCCCTGGGTTCCACCCTGGACACTAAGATTAACTTGAGGCAAAGAATGACCAGACGCCATTTGTGTAATAACAAATTATATTTATTCAATAGATTCAATTAGAAACCTTCTAATTACAAATATTAAAAACTATGTCTACGTCAAAGGAATTTACTTTTACTATTAAATTAAATTACAAAATATGAAATTAATCAAGTACTAAGCTCAATATCGTACGGGTTTGCCGGAATAGGAGGTCCGAGAAATGCACGCAACTTGAATTATTAACATTCGTTAAAATTTAACTAACTTTATTACATATTAACTCTTGTGGTCAGATATACTAAGTTATAATACATTACCTGGCTGTAATGTCGTTCTCTCCAGGTAGATCAATCTTTCTAAGGCTACTTCGCTGAATAATAACAGCAATACTCTAATCTAGCAATCCACTCGAATCTTCTTAACTTCGTCACTACGGCTCTTGGCTCAATCGGCTTCTAAATGCTAACTTACAACGCTCTCCTTAAATACCTTAATTTATTTGAATGTCCCATTTTCTTCTTCCAGAGCTGATAGGAAATATACGCGAATTTACAATCCCCAAAGACGCCTAAGAGTATTAGTGGAAAAGTGCCGTAGAGATTCGTCACAAAATTAATACTTAAGTCAAAACATTTTTACCTTAATAAAAAAGGATGTTTTATGAATCCGATATAACGTTGTTCTTTTCTTCCTTTTTCCTCTTCATAATTCTTATATTAAGAGGAGCCTTTATGATGTGAAAATAATTTTTCGGAGGTGAAAAACGTTTAACATAACTAAAAAAGAAAATATAATACATATAGGAATGCATAAAAAAAAGAATAGTTCTATAATTTTAAAGACATTATTATGATGGCTGATAAATCGACAATTAATTGCTTTTACTGGTAACAAATCAATAAAATTGTGTAACATGAAAATGATTTTTACGCACTATTTTCGGTTTTCCTCTCAGAAATGCTCTGATAAAGAAGATAACAGTTGAAGAGATAACGAATTTTTTAGGTTTTCTGGAACGAAAATTCTATTGAACGAAGCGATATTTGAAAAATATTGTTCTTATTGCATGAAATATTTTGAACGGAGAAATACTAACAATTAAGAAAAAATAATAAATTTTAGTCCTTATTAAAACCTTTGCATCAAAAGATTTCGAAAGGTATGTATTTACACTCTATAAACGAAAATGTATACTCATAATTAGCTGAAAGTTTTTTAAAGCTTGAATCAAAAGAAATTAAATACTATGTTAGTCTATGCTCTAGTTATCGTTTGCTTCAATTGTCCTTATTACTTTTTTACGTGCATTTGATAAATTCTGGAGATTTAATGTTTATCCGCAGAGTATGAGTAGATTTAGATAAATTCAATCTGATTCGTACTAATTCCAATTCTCAAAATATTATTCTGTTGTTAATCTTTGATGTTAAAAATACAATTATACATTCTACTTTCATAAAAATTATCTATATCATACATTTAATTAAATAACAGAATCAAAATTCTAAATATTTCCAATAAAATAAATAGGAATTTATGAAAGAAGAATAAAATTCACAAGAAATAAACCAATAATAATAATTTTATAAAATTAAGGACTGTACTAAATTAACAGGACCTTTTTTTATGCCGAATGTGTTTTAAAAATGTATTTATTTTGTTTATCTGCCTTGTACGTTTTTGTATAAAAACCATAATAAGCGAAATTACAGCGATTCATATTATAAATACATATTTTTTATACCAATAGATTCTGATATATAAATATATATGTAAACTCTTTTTTCATAAGCAAATATCTTTTTCTGTTTATGCATATCATGGATTTTAAAATTAATTTTTAAATGCTCTTACAGTAATTTTCATTGATAATTTATAACATAAAAAGTTTTTGAGCGATGATTTGCTAATAAAAGATTAAAGGTCAATGCCCCTTTCTTAGGTATTTCATTAATACTTTTACTTATCAAATCGAATATTATTATTCCCATCAATTTATTTGTCCCCACTTACCAAACACTTAAATATTTACAAAATCATTTTTGTAGAGCAAAATCTAAGAGTTTCTGTAACCAATGAAATTAAAACTTTAAAATTGAAAAATTGTTACAATGCCAATTTAAATTATTATACGTACCTGAAATTTTAAAAAAATTATTCCTGTGTAATCCTGAAAAGCTAAAAAACCCTTTCTTAACCCGTATCTTAAAAATTTAATATACATAATAACATTTTCTTTACTTCTTTATATTTATGAGCAAATAATAATAAGTAAATACAAAAAAGCTCTAGATACCGTTGCTCATCTGAAGAGAGAAAAAAAGGTAGGAAAAGAGGTCTTCAAATCTTTGGGAATATTTTTGAAAAGCATATAGACTTGTTGACCTACTATCTCCATTGGTTATACTTTAAATGGCTTTGATAATAGCTGCAATACCCAGGATTAGTTTAAATTTTTAAATAACTAAAATTTATTAATTAATTAAAAGTTACATTACAATTTAATTTTGAAGAGCTTAATAAAAACCGAGGAAACGATATTAAAAAATTGTTCTGAGCGGTGAAGGAGGAAAGCCCAGCCAATCTGAATACAGCAAAAAATGTCTGAGAATTAAAAAAGGTGAAATGGTATTAAAAATATTGTGCTTATAAAAAATATTTTGATTGGATGAAGTAAAAACCATCGAATTATAAATAAACTGCACTTCATTAAACATTTTAAAACTTCATGATATTGTTAATTAAAAATATTTTCTCATTTGAAATGTGTCGTAACTCTTTTTCAATTCCTACTATTAGCTCACACTCTCTATATATTTATTTATTTATCTTGGTGGAATTTTCAATCTTTAATAAAATACATTTTAAAGCGCTCAATTGAGCTGAAATTTAATATACATTATTATTGTGGATGACAATACAATAATTTAAGTACAATGAATAAAAATTAAATGATTAAAACTAATTATTTAAAGAATTACAAATGCAGCCATGTTGGCGACTTAGCGACCACTTTGGCGAATTGTGTCAAAACTTGAAAAGGTTTCTTTTCTCACGTTTAAAGCATTCCGTTGAACTGAAATTTTATATACACGATTGTTTTGGATGACAATACGATACTTTAATGATAATAAATAAAAATTAATTACCACTTAATGTTGGGATTCTGTCATATGTATATACATATTTATATCAGTTGTAACTGTTAGGTTGGGGAGAAAGAAATCCATTATTTTTGCATGGAAATCATGAATTTATTTAACACGTTTCATATTGTCCGATTTGGGTCAAATATGTACCGTTTTATTGTATAATGTATTGCCATTTTAATGGTAGCTTCATAATGCCTCAATCATAGAAGTATTGGTCCTTATTGACGAAAAACTGTAGTAATCGATTTTCACAATTTTCTCTTGATCCCAATTTTTTATCACTCAATAAGTTTTGTAATGCGAGAAAAAGGTGGTAATCGCTTGGGGCAAGGTCCGGACTATATGGTGGATGCATTAAAACTTACCAACCGAGATCCCAGAGTTTCTGGTGAGTCACTACAGACGCGTGTGACCTGGCATTGTCATGATGGAACACAACATCCTTTCTGTTGGCCAATTCTGGCCGTTTCAAGGCAATCGCTAGCTTCAAACGGTCTAGTTGTTGACAGTAGAGATCTGAATTTATTTGGCCATGCGGAATCAACTCCTAATAAATGATTTCTTTCCAGTCCCACCAAACACACAGTAGAACCTTCCTGGCCGTTAGTTCTGGTTTGGCCACCGTTTGAGCTGCTTCACCACGCTTTAACCAAGATCGTTTTCACACAATATTGTCGTATGTGACCCATTTCTTATCCCAAGTCCCTATCCGCTTAAGAAATGGGTCGATTTCATTCCGTTTGGCCAAGACTTCGGAGATGGAAATTCGATCCATCATGATTTTTGGTGTGGTACCCAAACATCGAGCTTCTTTTTCAATCCAACTTTGCCCAAATGGCTTAAAACTGTCTTATGGTCGATCTTTAGCTTCTGGACGATGCTACGACTACTAACATGCCGGTCAACTTCGATTATTTCTGTGATTTTATCGACATTTTCGATGACAGGGGTGGGGCAACTTTAACTTCAAAAATGCCCGAACGGAATCGACGAAACCAAAATTGCAAGTAATTACCCGTTACAGTATCGGCACCATAAACACCATTCACAATAATATCAGCCACCTGGCTTACATTTTCGCCTTTATCAAAGAAAAACTGTAAAATGTACCGAATTTTCTTTGTTGACTTCCATTTTTAACACCCTATAACTCAAAACTGAATGGGCCAAACAAAAAACAGCAAAAGATTTTTTAGTGTGAAATGTCACCTTGACAACGAGTATAAATTTGAAATTGTTTGATCGATACTTCATGACATGTAGACACTACAGCTATCTACCAAAAAAATAATGGATTTCTTTTCCCCCAACCAAATATTTAATAAAAGTAGCTAAAAATAAAATTTTCTTTGTTGATCTATATATATATATATATAAATAGGAATTGACTTAAATTTTTTTATGTTACTTGTTTTTTATGTTACTTGTTTTTTTATGTTACTTGCTTGATGAATATTAATTAGATAAAAAAATCATGCTGCGAAAGAACAGATTTGTCTTCACGAAAATCAGCCATTGTTCGAATTCGCATTATTGTACTTTCGTCACATCCTTCCAAGAAAACGTGATATCGCGTAACTTTTTAAAAACAACATTTCGAACTGACCTCGTATCAAGAGAAGAGTGATTTTTTCAACAAAAGGTATTAGAAAAATAATTATTTTAATGTTTAATGAATCTTATTCAAAGAGCTACAACAAAATATTATTTTTAAGAATAACTTATTTACCTTCGTTTTCATTCAAATGACATAGATTATTTTGTAACGTTCTAATATAAATATTTAAATTTTCAATTAAACGTTTTAGGATTTAGATGTTTCAAACCAATAATATCCGTAGAACCAATAGATTCTTCAATGCAATGTTGTTAAAATAGATTTTCATTTCCTGTTATTTTGTTAAATATTTTATCTTGAGTATTTTATTTTCTCGAAAAGGATTCGTTGACAGGTAATTATTGTGTTCTTTAAACGTTATATTTTTCCCTTTTCAGCAACGTTGACACATTGACATTCTGCGCAAATAAAATGTTCTGTATTATATATGTTGCACTGTAAGATATATAATGAGATATATATAAAAATGTTAAATTCTGAAGTGTCATATATTTAAGGCTGTTTTCAGAAAAAATACATGCGCTTGAACTAAACGTGAAGCACATTTTCAGACAGAAAAATGCTTTAATTTTCATGGAAATTTGCAATGTTATAACTCATACATCTGTTATATGTGAAGGGACAGATCATTTAACATTACAGTATAGAAGAAAAACACGAAACACATTTTATACCAGGAAAAATGGATAAACTGTGTTAAAAATCGGCAGTATGATAAAAATTGCTGCTCTCTAAAGGATAGTAAAACCAGAATATATTATATATTAATTTTTCATTTCTTTTATATCTAAAAAAATGCTCCAAATTCTCTCGACTCCTATTCTTTAACATTAACCGAAGACAGCCTTAAGCTATGTTTTCTAGTTGCGTCAATTTAAACTATATCTCAAAATAAGCATTTCAATATTTAACAATTTTAAAATTTCACATTAAATTTCAATCTTATCTTTTTCTTAAGTTTTAATTTATTTTAGTTTATGTTTATATTTATTTAGGTTTAGGTTTTCAATGTCCGAGTAATGAAAAAGAAACGTAACAAGTTATATTAATACTATGAAATAGTGTTCGTACATAAAATAATTACAATTATTTATGCATTTAATATTTTAAATAAACTATTTGTTGTAGATATTTAATTAATTTTAAACATTAAATACTGTGCATAAATCTATAATTAATAATATGTAAAAGTGATTTCAACTCAACGTCCAATGCAGAAATCTTGATTTTTTATTATATGAAATTCATATTCATAGTTTTTATTCAAAATATTTCATTTTTCTGTTTTGTTCTACGCATATATAAAAAGTAATTTTTCCTCTACAATAAGTTTTCAAGATTAAACTATATCGAATCAAGTAATTAAATGTTTATTAAATTCCGTAATATTGAATAATATTGCAATATTCAATAATATGTTTAATTATTGTATGCTTTGATAAAAATACTAAATTATTTTGATGTTTTGTTAAATACCTCCTGCGATGTTGATTGAACCGGTTTCGACATCTTATTTAGAAGGATTAAGTGAGTGAGTGAATATTATAAACGTCGCCTTATTCAGCTTCACAAGGGCTTTGGGCGACAGACCTGGTAAATTTTTTATTTTGAAGGAACATTATTCTTTGCAGTTGATCTGCACACATTAATATAGTCACATGACGTTCGAAATGTGCATAATTTGGGATTTAAAAAAAAAGAAACCAATTCTCACAAGAATTTTCAGATATTTTTATGCTATTATTGTTATGATTAATCGTTTTGTTTCTTACATTTTTCAATTCCTACTATTAGCTCACATTCTCTATATATTTATTTATTTATCTTGTTGGAATTTTCAATCGTTAATAAAATAAGTTTTAAAGCTCTCGAATGAGCTGAAATTTTATATGTGATTATTTTGGATGAAAATACAATTATTTAATTATTATTAATAAAAATTAATTGATTAAAACTAATTATTCGGCCACGTTGGCATCATTTTTGGCGACTTGTGTCAAAACATGAAAAGGTTTTTTTTCTTACATTTTAAAGGGCTTGTTTGAGCTGCAATTCTCTATACGCTATTGTTTTGGATAACAATACGAAACTTTAATGATAATTAATAAAAATTAATTACGACTTAATTTTGCGATTCTGTCCTATGTATATACATATTTATATTAATTGTCACTATTTAATAAAAAGTAGCTAAATAAGTTTTTTCTTTGTTGATCTAAGTAGGAATTGACTTAAATTTTTTTTATATTACTTGAGAGAGAGAGAGAGAGAGAGATTTAATGGCAAAGCAAATAAATTTTAAAACAAATTATTGCAGCATTAAAAACATTTCTTATTTCTCACTTTTAAATTTTTAACTATATAAATATTTCCACAACTTTTGAATGGATTATATATAGAGAGAGATATATAGCTAAATAATTTTAAATTCGAAAACTAACAGCTTTTTAATGTATTACTTTGACCAATGTAACTTTGATCTTTATTATCTTGTTATACTTCTATTGATTATTTTAGTTTTTTGTTAGATTTATACCAATCCAGTTTATGTGTGATTAATGTTTATACATCTATATAATCTGTCCTACTTAATATAAACGTTGTCAACTATGCTTGATTCGAAAAAGGCAATATAACCGTTTAAATCACTAAATGCTAAAAAGAACAAAAGCTATAAAAAAATAAATTTCTACAAAATAGTTATTCAAATTCTCGACAAAATTAAAATTTTAAATAGTAATTTATAAACTGAATAAAATTTAAATTGTTAATTTTCAGCTATAAATGCACAATTTTCTGTTTATGCAATCAAAAACAAACTACAAAAGTTCTAGTTCTCTTCTTTAACTTCTTTATATATATTTAATATATCAATAATATCTTTATTAAATGTTTTAAACAAATTTTTAAAAATTATTGTTTTCTCGTACGTAAAAAAAGACTTCTTTAAAAATCAAAATCTATATTTTTCCGTAAAAAAAAAATAAGAAAAAGTCACGCAAATTTTAAAATAGAAGTGTTGGGATTGAAAATACGCCAAGTACACAACTTACATTGCCAAAAGAAACTAGCACAAAAACAAGATAAACAATTCCAGTTACTAAATAAATTATTTGTTGCTCACAAATATTAATCGTAAAGGTTTCGATTCTAGTCAATAGAATTATCAAAATTTACTCATTAATTACTAAAAAACACGTTATTTGATTTCGTAAAAGTTTTTATTGTTAGATACAAATATAATTTTTGTGTTAACTACTTTTGCATAAAAAAAGAAAATATATTAGATAGTTAGACCCCGAATTAACGAATTCATCGAAACCGAACATTTTGTTTGTAAATTTGGAGTTATTCATTACGGGGCATTTAAGGTATCCAACTACCCTAAAATCATGATTTTTTAAAAAAACTGACAATTTTTTTTTTATGATTTCATTTTAGAGACCATTTTATTAGCTTTGAAAAAATACCAAGTTTTTTATTTTCTATTCACTAGAGCAACAATTACAAGTGTTTTAGTAAAATCAGATGCCATAACTAACAGCTAACTTTAAAATGCGTTTTACTCGAAATGAGTTTTTTTCGAAAAACTCAAACGGGGACAGTAGTTACTGAAAAAGTTTTTAAAATATTTTGCTGAAATTTTTTGTGTATATTCTGCATAACAGTAGAAGTATTTTAACCTTCAGATTTATCAATCACTGTTTTATTACAAAATTTACAGTTCTGTATGGGAATATAATCACTGTTTCTTAAAGCAATTTCATATATTAACTAAGATAAAGTGCTCTAGTTTTTGTAAAAATTAAAATATCTCTTATCTTGAAGGTCATTTCAAATAGGAATAGCAAAGTAATACATCAAAATTGAAAAATTGAGAATTGGTTCATTTACTACTTGTACAGAGGGGTCCCCGTTTATGTAATACTTTGTCAATTTTTACCCATTTTTTATTGTAATAATTTATTATTCTCTTCCTAATCTCAGCCTTTTTTTCTTAAAATGTACTAAATAAACGAAACCACAAAAAAATTTCCGTATCTCCATTTTTTTTTTTACATAAAAGTTGTCGCAAATAGTCGGATACCTTAAGAGAAAAAAAACGTATGAAAATACATAGTAGTTTGCCGAAACCGTTGTATTATTCCCTCGTTAACCGATATTTCGTCTTTAATCATTTTCACGTTAAACGTATTTCGCTGGATTTGAAAAATAATAAATAACTGTTACACGTAAGGATAAGAAAAATTAATATATCAATTAAAATGAAAAAAGCTTACAGATAAAAGATTGAGAAGGTAGTGCATTTTTTAAGACGGACATTCAATAAATTACTTTAGAATCAATCAAAGGGACAAAAAAACGTTTACTATCGCTGATATTTTGTACGGCCTCAAAAGGATCTGATGCAGGTAAATCAATGTGCCGAACGGAAATTAAGAAAGGAAAGAGACATTTTTTGTTATTCGAAACTGATAGTTTCCTAGTGTTTTTATAGGTACAGACACATGTCGGGACGGCAACGGTATTTTAAGGATAAATCTTTGTTATTCGAAAGTGCTTATGTTTGTAATTCCAACTTATCAATGTTAATTACATTAGAACGTTTAATATGATTGTTGTAATTCTTTGAAATTTAGAAATTTAACTTAAAACGTATGTTATACTTTCTGTTGATTTATTACGCTTTAAATTACCCATTTAAGAATTTTATTGATACGATTTTTTTAAAAAAGTGTAATTTTTATAATACTTTTTAAAACATAGTTTGCTTTTTGTTTCTGAATTAATGGTAGTTCTTATTATTTTTAAAAGAAAAATTCATGTCGAATCTTGCAAATGTTTTCGTTGAGATTAAATTGTTGCTTGATATTATTGCCTTAAAATTCCTATTTACAGACTGAAAAACATGCAAGTGTTATTATTGTCATTGTTATAACATCTTCTGAAATTATTCGTTCTTTGAAAATTAACTATTTAAGGGGTCTCACGGATGTTAATTTTGTCTCGAGGGGTGAAAAATTAAACAATTTTCAAACGGGTGTATTTCTTTTAAATTTAAATTAAATAATTCGAGTCTTTTACACATTATTTACAAGGGATTGTGACTTCAAAAAAGTGCAAAATGTTTGAAACATAATCATAATTTTAAAAATTATAAGCAGAGGAAAATTCTGTATTAAATATTAAGTAATTTTTACGTTGTGCTCGTTATTTTATAAAATAGTTGCCTCTGATGTATAAAACTTAATAGAATTGTAAAAAATGCATAATACTCTCTTTAAACCCTACATCCTTTAAGAACAATATATCTTTTGTATTTCGAAATACTTGAAAAATATTGAAATTTTTTAAAAATATTTTGAAAATGTAATTTTTTTTAAAAAAATATAATTTATTGTTCTATTTATATATAAAAATACTACAGTGTAATAAGAATACATTTAACTTTATAAATCAACTTATAGCTAGTAAATAAATCTATTATTTTAGAAATAGCATGCATCGTATACTATTACCATTTTTGAAAATCCTATATATGTTAAACAATTTTAAAAATTAGATTCCTTAAATAAAGATATGTCAATTCAATATTAAACTTTCTTGAAAAGCTTACAAGACAAGCCCATTTATGCTTATAATTTTTAAAAATTATGATTAAATATTTGAAAAACACCGGCTTCTTCGCACGAGTTAATTTTTAAAAAAATATAACACTTGATATTTATGAAGTAAAACTGCGTGCACGACATTGTATACAAAAATGTAAAATGATTTTTTTTTAGATAAATGCTTAATAAATAATAAAAGAACTGTAATTTTAAGAAACAGAATTAGCGAATTATGTTTAATGAAAAAAGAATATAAAATTCCTATGAAGAACTTTTAATATTTAAAGCGAGAAGACTTCAAAATGTTTTAACCTCGGGAGCAGGCACGCACCGATAGTAAGGCTGAGTAGTGTGGGAGAACCTGTCACCCCAATCATTTATTTATAATTATTTTTACTCTACACGATACAAATTGGAATTCCAGTGAATAATTTAATTAAGAGAAAGTATACAAAAGAATGATCTTTCTTTGATGATTTTAGAAAAAGTCCAATAAAACTGAACTAAAAATGATTGACAAGTGATAGACCACGAACAAAAGATACTTTTCACTAATATTACAGAAATGTTACTCTGCTGGCAAAAATTTTGTTCAAGTAATTGTAGTTTTAATGAGTGTTACGACCCGCATGTGCAAGGGCGCTATTAGTCCTCCTTGTTTACATTTCGTTATGCTTGTAATGCATCCTCGGAGCGGACGTACCTACCGTCCTCAATAAACAAACAATTTTTAAAGTATACAGTCCACGCCTTTTGCTTGAGCAGTCAAGTTATACATAACTCAAAGTCTGCTTAAAAATAGAATAACCACACCATTTGTGGTTAAAATCAGAGCTATCGACCTCACCAGTTTTTGTGGTCGGTGTCGAGCCCGAGCCAAAATTCAAAATGGCTCCAAAAAAGAACTATCAGAACTCACCGTGTTTAACAGAAGGAAAGCACATCTTCTCGGTCAGATCACACGCATTAGAAACTCCTTATTTCACCATTGAATCAAGTTGAAAACGCTAAACTCGCATCGCTTTCGAAGAAACGGGGACCGGATGAAGATATGGATTTCGAGGCCAGTTTGGACACGATGGAAGTGGACGCAGATAATTTTGAGTCTCAATAACTGAATCTTCTAATGTGGATACCTCTGAATTATGAAAAAATGATTTTGCTAATTACAATGTGAAACTGCCATCCATTAATTTACCGGAATTTCGGGACAATATGATTGGTTGCAATTTAAATCCCAATTTGTATCATTAATTCATGATAACACTTGTTTATCAGACTCGCAAAAACTATATTATTTTGCAATCTGCCCTGAAAAAGGCCATGCAAAACAATTGCAAACAGTAAACGATTCTTACTCATCTTTATTTGAAGCTTTAGAAGGTAGATACGAAAATAAAAGATTAATTGTAAATAGTCATATTCTGAACTTTAAATCCTAACAAAATAAAATTTGAATCTGCTTTTCATCTCAGAAGTTTAATAGATTCAATTCAGAGTCATCTTAGAGCCTTAAAACAACTAGAATTAGAACCTAACGCTTTGTGTGAATCAATGTTAATTTTTGTTATAACTCAACGTCTAGATGATGAATTAAACAATATGAAATGGAATTACATTCTAATGATTTGCCAATGGAATAATTTTTTGTCCAAGCCTTAGAAAACGTTTTTTGGTAGGAGAAAAGTGTGCAAAAATCACCACCGACAACGCCAAAACATTTTGTTGGCGCAAATGCCGAAATTAAAAATTGTTCAAAATGATTAAATTCCTGATCACACAGCAGAATTTTTGACAAATGAATCGATAGAGTGGAATATTTTATCCCACCCAGGTCCCCAAACCATGGAGGGCTATGGGAAGCAGGAGTAAAGGCATTTTTAAATTCCACTTAAAAAGAGTTGGGAACGCACATTTAACTCGAAGAGTTCATCACAATACTTTGTGAAATTGAGGCTGTGCTAAATTCCACTCACTCCTTTGACGTCAAATTTCGATGATTTCGAAACACTGACCCCTGGACACTTCTAGTAGGTAGACCCCTAACATCCATATGAACCGCAAAAATCTTAAACGAGAATCAGTTGTCGAGATGGGAAAAGAGTAAAAAAATTACCCAACATATATATAGGCTTTCGATTATTTGTACAAGAACGTCACAAGGGAAATTTAACAAAAATAATGTTTCTGTAGGAACCTTAGTTTTAATCAAAGATGAAAATCTTCCTAGTACGAAATGGAGTACCGGAAGAATAACTGAAATTTTTCCTGGCACCGATGGTAAGGTCCGAGTGGTGAACCTGCGTATGCCAAACGGAAATATATTAAAAAGGACTATCAGAAATCTTTGTATATTACCTGTATGAATTTTGTTATTAGTAATTATTGTATGTGTATAAATTAACTTCAATCGTATTTAAGTATCATAAAATGTATTGTGTATTTTTCATTTAAGTACTGTAAATATTGTGCATGCCTTTTGCTTTGCAAATATTGTGTATTTTGTATGAGTATCGTCAATTGCATTATGTATTTGTATTGAAATTTCATTTCAATGGCGGGGACTCTGTTACGACCCGCATGTGCAGAGATAGTAGTCCTCCTTGTTTACATTTCGTCAGTATGCTTGTAATGCATCCTCGGAGCGGACGTACCTACCGTCCTCAATAAACAAACAATTTTTAAAGTATACAGTCCACGCCTTTTGCTTGAGCAGTCAAGTTATACATAACTCAAAGTCTGCTCATAATCCGAAGACATTTCTAGAATAACCACACCATTTGTGGTTAAAATCAGAGCTATCGACCTCACCCAATGAGCATTCATGAAGTGAGTGAATATTAACGTCGCACTGTTCAGCTACACGAGGGCTTTTAGAGACGGACCTCGTAATTTTGAACCATGGTTGACGAGGAAACTACACCATTCCAACAAGAGGACGTTTGAGCTCTTTACAAATTTAACATGCACCTCTCCCTTTCACGACGGGTCTTTAGTGGTACTGGGCTCGAACTCGTAACACCTTTGGTGATCAACAAATAACAAGTTGAACGTTTTCTTGTGTCTTTTTGACAAGTCGAACTGAACCTTGTGGTACACTTATGGCTTCATATTTCAGTTGATGGAGTTCTTTAGGAAGCCATTGAAAATTTTCCTTTGTTTCATGTTCATCGTGTTTCTCAATCATGAATAATATGCATCAGTTTCAACTTCCTTCAATACAGATCACAGATGCCACCGCTGCCTGGTTATAAGTGTATTCAGAAAAAAATACGGATGCTCTAAAAAGTATTATGACGTTTCTCACTATGCTTTATACAGATTACTCGTAAAAAAAAATCTTAGCCAAATAATCCTTCAAAAATCAATCAATTCTTTCCAAATATCGTAAAACTCTTCATTATTTACAATTTCCCTATGCGAAAAACAAATACATAAAAGATGGGATGAAACTAATGTAGAAGAAACCCTACCAGTAAGTTTGAAGGTCAATCAAATAAATGACTAGCAAATTTATTTGCTGCCTGGCTGAAAAGTGAATCATGTCTTCCTTTTCTTTCTACAACTAATATACAGTATTTCAATAATTTAAAATGAAATGTTTATCTTAGAATTTTTCTCAGGGTCTGAGTTTCGTTTTTTTCTTTTAACGAGTAATATTTTATGTTAAAACAGAAGAACGCCAGATGATAAACATAAATTATATCAGTGTTGTTGTGTGTATTTCTTTTATTATGGAAAAAGTATTTTGTTTCACTTCTTTCCGGTTATTTTTTTAAAAAATCATTAAATTTTCGATATGCTAGCGCCCCCCAGGGGGCACGCCTTCCCACACGAGAAACACTGCTCTAATGTATAAAACTTAATAGAATTGTAAAATGTATAATACTCTCTTTAAACCCTACATCCTTTGAGCTACAATGTCTGTCTTTTGTATTTCGAAATACTTGAAAAATATTGAATTTTCTTAAAATATTTTGAAAATGTAATTTTTTAAAAAATATAATTTATTGTTCTATTTATATAAAATACTACAGTGTAATAAGAATACATTTAACTTTATAAATCCAACTTATAGCTAGTAAATAAATCTATTATTTTAGAAAATAGCATGCACCGTAAAAATTAATATTTCCTATAGAAATGTTTCTTTCGTATGTACTTATAACTTTTAAAATTATCATTATATTTCAATTTACACTTTATGAAGCCTCATTTCTTTATAAATAATGTGTAAAAGATTCGAATTATTCAATTTAAATTTAAAAAGAATTATACCTGTTTGACACCCATGAGACACCCATAAGACACCCCATGAGATCCATGAGACCCATGAGACACCCATGAGACAGAACCCTTAAGAGTTTTTGCTACGTATCTTAAAAATGATGTGTTTTTTTAAACAAAAATTAAAATAATATTTATTATTATTATTATATAAGTTTAACAACGAGAAAGGGACATAAATTTTAAATTTGGAACTGATCATATTAATTATTATTATTTACAACTAGGAAGGGGCGACCCCCGTCTGGTCTAACGGGACCAAACCCTCATTGTACGAATAATACAACTGTTCATACTCATTGCTCAAATTGTAAAACTTTAATTTATATGTATTATATAGTTCTATTTTTTTTTCAATATATTGTAAAAAAAAAAAAAAAATTCAAGCCTTCATCTCCGCATTTTAATTTGTACTACAATTTAGTGCCTCATCAAAACAATGTTCCTAATCACCTTTTCCGCTAAATTGACTCTCATCTTGGCAAATACAGTTGTCCATGAGTAAATATTACTTCCTACATTAACCAACTTTTTTCAAAACTCTGTCCCGGTAATTTTATTAATACTCATGGAAATGCCAATCTTACAGTGGAAATGCGTGCGTTTCAGTACGAATGTGGGATATCCAAATTCCCTCAGATGTCCAGAGTGATCCTTGGTATACGAACGTCGTTATCCAAATCAATTAGACCGGACACCGTTCAAATACGCGATTGTTCGGATAACCAAAAAACCGAAGGCGATCCATGCAGTATATGAAACCGGACACTATACGTGAATAGTGAAAATCATCACATGCGGGAAACGTGCTTGAGCAAAAGCAAAATAGGTGCAAAATGCCGCAATTTTATCATTATTGTGGAAAATAATCACTTATTTTTCGCTGTACCATTGTACACCTTCGTTTTTCGCTGCAAAGGTCTCTAATTCTCTTTGAAGCATTCTGATTGTTGTTAAAAATTAATCTCATAGCTGTCTCTAACGCACGACCAAGAACAATATCGTTTGCTTCCTCATGGTTTTCTTTTTCTTTACTTCTTTCTGAGTTAAGTGGACGCAAAATTTAAATTGGTTTCTCGCCTTTTTTGTGTGTGTCGGAAATTGTTGACTTTGCAACATTTATAAAACTAATGCTGGAGAGGTTCCACTTTCTCCCACCTCGAGACGGTTCAATATTTCAAGTTTTGTCTCGATGTTCAAGATATTGCGCTTCCGTTTTGAATTCAGAAGCCATAGCAGTTCACAACTCAAAAAAGAGGACAAACTTCACTCTTGAAACAAACTGGCATAATATTCTCCACGCAGATGTTTACCAAATCACACAAATGAAATTTCCCAAATATCCCTGACCTTGGGTTTTTCCGGATCAAACTGGTTCGATAATAAACGTTTGGATAAACAACATTTGCAGTACAGTTTCGCTTTTCTTAAATTTGTAGCCATAGTATCGAACTGGACTTGTAACGTCTCGGTGGATGCAGGTGTTGGGGGAGGGGGTCAAGTAAAGATCGGCCATAGTAATTTAACACACTTTTATTATCTATTTCACTTAATAACACTAGATAACTTAAGGGGAGAATGCACTTAAAACATTAAACCAGAGGAGCAATCACGTTGGATTAATTTAAATCTCATAGAAATAAGCACATTTACCTTATTATTACTGAAGCGCTCTTGACTCCACTACGTGGATTATCTTTGGATAGCTTGATTAACTATATGACCTCCGGTCGTTATCTTATTCACGCTTCTATATCCTGTTTTTCAACCATTTTCTCTCTACCTCTACTACCAACACTTAAATAGAGGTTCTGATTTGCATAAAACGCATCTTCACAGAGAGAGAGTTTTTCAAATCATAGTTAAAAAGATTAATTTTACCCAAGAGGATTATTTAGAATCATGGACAGACCCGTTACAGATTTGCTGCATTTTTTATTATTTTTTTCGTGTGTGGATTAATAAATAAATTTATTACATGAGCACGAAAAACGTTTTTATAGAGAGATAGAGAGATAATTTAATTTCTACTTTTGTTTTTATACCAACTGTGTTCACATAGTTCTCTTTCTTTCTGTATTATCATCAATATTTTAAGAATGTATTTTCATGAATATATTTTAAGAAACCAAATTTATAATGTATGTAATTTGAGCGTGTATGGTTTAATTATCTAAAAGAAAGTTCAAAATATATTTGTCTTCAGAGAAAAAGATAAAATATTTGTAGAATAGATTATTTATTTATAGAAAAAAAAAATTTAGTTGTTTATTACTATTATATAGATAGTATGTAGCCAAATAAATACAAATAGACTTTTTAACATGACATCAGATTACAAAACTTTTTTTTTTTCATGTCCCGCTAAAAGAAAATCTGCAATTTTGATTTTTGATATGATCTAAATTAAACAATTTACAATCATAAATGGAACTTCATTTCAAGAATATAATATTCTTCAGAAGAAGATACATTTGATTAAAGTTTGAGAATTGATTATGTGTAAAGGTGTTTTCTCATTCTAAATTAACAAAAACGAGCAATCATTCATACTTCAAAAAGTGTTGAAATAAAATTCATCCAAAGTAGCATAAGCAAAAATGGCTTCCACCACTTTTTCCCTTCAACAATATGATTATCACCTTGGTTACACTGCAGCTTTCAAACGAAAATTTAAACAGGATAACAGAATCTTACATAAGTTTAAAAAACAGTGTCTATCGAGTACCCCCCCTTTAGCAAAAAATTCGCTGAATTCATGAATACAGATAGATAACGGTAGCGCTTCGTTTGTGTGTTGAGAAATACTGCTCGCGCTTCGCTCTTGCATATGTATGAGCAGCTGCACTTTGAAAATACCCGTCCTTGAGTATACTTAAATCATGAAAAGATGACAGGTCCTAGGCAAAGCATGGAGTGCCAAGAGTTAACTTTTTTTTTAATCTTGCTATTGACGCTAGTGAAAATGTGACATCAGCTTTTTGGCTCATACTGTTCATAGTTCAACACCACAATGACAGGTACTCCCTTTATTACTTGTAACCTGTTATACGTTCGTGAAATAGATTAGTTTAATGTACATTAGAAAAGATTTAAATGTAAATAATTAGTTAAAAACTAATTATTATTATTTAAATTTATATTGTATTCTTTCGGTTTGATTGTTTGTGTGAAGAGTTTATACTTTCGCGCGCGAAACTTCTTTTATTAATAAGTTTAATAATTATTTTTAAAAGGTTGTGCGTGGGCGTACGTACGTGTGCGTAAGTACGTAAAAATCTAAAATTTCTTTCTAAATTTGACTAGAAAATGCATGATGCTTGGATTTATTAAAAACAAAACAATTAATTTTATAAATCAATGCATACAAAAAATGAAAAGTACTAAGCACAACAAATAGTATTAATATCTGCACAATAAATATTATTATTTATGTTTACATTTTTTAGCTGATCAAATATTTTCGTAAGTAATCTTCCAAATGTCATCCTGGTATACTCTTTTTGCGACATGATACTGTTTTTCTTTGGCTTTTGTATGTAAAAATATTAATTTCACTCATTTCTCATTCTAAGTTTTTAGTAATTAAATAATATGTAACTTCGTTTTAATTTTTTGCATTTATTTTTTACACGCGTCACTATACAAGTTGGGGGCAAATAAAAGGGCTGAAAAACAGAGTTCCAGGTTCGTCTGGGCCACTTTACTTGTTCCTCCCTGTATAAAGCTATATTCCAAAATGACAGTTTCAACTAATGATAGAGCAAATTAAAATTTTTATTTAGTAAAAGTAGTTCCATTTTTTGAATTTTTACCTCTTTATTTTTATTTATTGGTTAAAACAATATCCAGAACTTTTTTCCATGTTGTAAAAATAAAATTGTATTTTATTTTATCACCTGTAAGGAATAAGGATTCGTCAAAAATAATAAAATTAAAATTTCTTTACTGGTATCGATTTGTGCTTTTGTTAATTTTTGTGTAAGGAAGAGAAATAAAAACAAGTTATTAATAAAGCAGGCCTGCGAAATTGAAGTTTTTGAAAAATACAAAAGAAGCTTTTGGTGATTCTTATGTCATTTGCTTTGCTGATTTCATAATGACCTCCATTTTTTTCATCGTGTCAGGATTTTTTGTAAAATCAATATCCATATTTTTGCTAAAATTCGATTTGAAGAGGAATTTTCTTGAACAATTTAGCAGGTATCATTTGGCAACAGCTTTTTTCATAAGTTCAACAAATGTAAGTATCGATTTTTGAGAGGCAAATTAATTTTTTAGCAAATGGATGGAAACTGCTGTTTCCATATTTCACGAGCCGTCTCGTCTCTGGTCGTGAGAAAAGCAAGAATTTCCCTTGAGAGGATTAAGCTTTTTACATCCTGTTATGGTCAGCTTCTAGAAGAAAATCAACCCAACATACTATTTTATGTTTTTATTAAAGTATCCGACTACATTTGGAACCGTGATTTTAAAAAAGGCATAAATGGATAATTTTCATGATATTTAGGGTCACTCAGATTAGAATACATGCATAAAATTGTTTTAAGGACATTTTGACAAAAAAAATTATTTAAATACAATATTTTGGCAAAAATTAACTTAGAATAATTTTTTTTTTTTTTCAAAATGTTTTCCTTTTTGTGAAAAATACTTCTATTATAATATATTATAATAATATTTTGCCTGTATATGGCTCAGACCTTTCTACAGAGGCTCAGCTAGAATTATTCAAAAGTTCACATTATTTTCAGAGTTACCACCAATTGAAATAATTATTTGCGTTTTTTTCTTAAAATTGTTCCCCTCTGTTGTCGTAAAATATGAATAAACCCACTTCTAAGTTATATATTTCAAAAATTCTAGTTGAGCCTCTGAACAGAGGTCTGAGCTATATACAGGCTAAATATTATTCTAATAGAAGCATTTTTCACAAAAAGGAGAACATTTGAAAAAGATTATTCTAAGTTAATTTTTTGCCAAAATATTGTATTTAAATATTTTTTTGTCAAAATGTCCTTAAAACAATTTCATACATGTATTTTGATCTAAGTGATACTAAATAGAAAACTATCCATTTATGCGCTTTTGCAAAATCACGGTTCCGAACGTAGTCGGATACCTTAAGGTTATTATACATAAAATAGATGATTGACCGAACAAAAACAAATATTACGCCTGTGTACATGAAAATTTGAAACTAATTTTAAACTGAGCAAAATACGAAACAAAAATTCTATTAAGTACGTATTCTTTTGAAACGTCTTTTCGACGTTCTTCTATCTTCAATCTCAGGCTTATCTGATGCTAACATCCAGCAGTAGCCGGCAACAGCTTTCGTCCCTTGATATTTGTGCTCCAGTCTTTAATGTCTTGGTGGCACATTCCAACATGTTCTTCGCTGACTAAACCTAACTTTTAGTGGGAGGAAATTCATATGTGAGTGAAGGAAATGTATTTTGGCACTCATGGAGCAGGCCAACCCTTGAAATTTATCCAGCATATTCATTACGATTGCTTTGTAGTCAGGATCTTTGTAACTGCCCAGAAATTTTCTGTCGACATCCTTGAAGTCAGGCAAGATATTTTTCCTTTGTTACCGTATTCATCTCATATTCTTTTTCCTTCATAAGCTTACGGATATCTGGATCCACAAAAATTACCTCTTTCACTTGGTTTCATATATGAAGCTGGAAACTTTTTGTAAAGGTATTTGAAACAATCACCACACCTTTTGGAATAGCCTTGACAAACTGCTTCATTACACCTAATTTAAACTCGACTAAGCTGTTCCGAATCACAATATTTGTACCTAGTTTAAGAATTTGTCTCTTTGGCCATTTTGATTGTATCCATTTTTGAGTCTTATCACACACGTACCACTCACATGAATCATGGGAACTTTGTAATTGTGTCTTATTGACGAAGAAGCATGGATATATAACTTTCAAATCATTGCAAATGGTCCAATGGTATTTTGCACGTTTCACTATGGTAGAATGAAGGTCAGTCACGAAAAAACATTTTGGGTGAATGTTCACAAAAATCTAAGTAAAAGTAAATTTTTCAATAAAACGTGATGAGATAGAAAATTTTTATTATTATTTTTGAAATCAGCACCAAAAAAAAAAAGGCGTAAAGTTCAGCTATCAGTTTTCTCGTATTTTTTGAATCGCAGGCCTTTGTAATTACTTTAATCTAAATATTAATGCAAAATTCTTTTAAAAAGTGTAAATATATACGATATGTGTAAACATTTTCAAAATTAAACTAAACTTTTTTCGGTACTGACGTATTACCGCATTTGCCAATTTGGCGAGTTATCTTAAACGTTCGCATTGTTGTGATAGTACGTCCATGGGTTCCCAACGTTTTTTGAACTAGCGCCCTCTTTTCTAGTGAATATTTTGATACCGACCCCCTCCCCCAAAGAAATAAGAACGTTCATAATACATGGTGAAAACACGAATTAAATGTTTTGAAAATATTCTAATACTAACAGAATATATATACAATTTTAAATACATACAATCAACATAAGGTAACCAGTTTTAAAGTTTACTTTTGTTAGTATATAATCAGCGCGTTTTTAGTCCTTTTTAGACTATATATGGTTAATCTTCCCATGCCCCTGGGTACCATCTCAAAACCCCCTAACTTATTCTGGGTATTTTACTGCCCCCTGAAAGCCTCAAACGCCCACAGGGGGGGTATCGTCCACGTTGAGAACCTATGATATAAACATATATTATACTAGCCGTTGCACACCCTCTTCACTGGGTATTTCATGATGTATAAATTTATACTGTTTATATATATATATATACATAAGTCCTAATTTATAGGAATTCGATTGTATTGAAAAATATACTTATATTTGTAATTTTCCCCTCTTGATATAAAAATGATAGAACTTCTAATATTTTCATATGATCTCTAAATTGAAGGAAAATAACTCTTTACACTCTCGTAACTCTATAACTAAGGGGATTTCCATAAAACCACTTTTCAGTGGAACTCCGTAAAATAAACAAGCGGGACAAATTTCAAGTCTAAATCTAATAGAGTAAAACGGATTCTCAGTACTTCCCGTAACCAAGTTGAGAGTCGATTTCCAAAAGAACCGTTTTTAGTGGATTTTAATTTAACAACCACATTTCATTATTATAGTCCGAGTAGTTCGAAAAGACGGATTTAGTTGTCGATACACCCCAGTAGCGCCCGCTCCTTCCAGGAGTCGATTTCCGTAAAATCCATTCTTAGTGAATATCTATTCAACAAAAGAAACATGCTAAACAAATTTCAAGTATGTGGGCCAACAATTCAAAAACAGGAATTTTACTCTAGTACTCATTTTTACTCCTCTCGCAACCCTCATTGGGACTCGATTTTCGCAAAACTCTTTGTTAGAAGAACTCTTTCCCATGAAAGAAACATGCCCACCAATTTTCAAGCAGGTAGGACTAATATTTAAGAAATGAAAATATTTACCTAGTACACCAATTAATTTCCCGAAATGTCCCTTGAGGGAGGGGGGCGATTTTCTCGAAACCTATTTTGTAGTGCGTCTGTACTCTATGAAATGAATCTGCTTACCAAATTTAAAGACCGTACGTCTAATAATTAAAAAAAGGGAAAATAATTAACCTATAACGCCCCTTAATTTCCCGCAATGCCAGTTGGGAGTCGAATTTCATAAAACCCATTTTGTAGCAAACGTCTCCTCTATGAAAGGCATCTGCTCACCAAATTTTATGTGACAGTATGTCTAATAATTTAAAAATGGAAATAATTATGTATAACTCCTCTTAATCCCCCGCAACACCACTTGGCGGTTAAATTTCATAAAATCTATTTTGTAGCGGATCTCTAGTGCATGAAAGGAATCTGCACACCGAATTTCAAGACTATAGGTCTAATAGTTTAAAAATGGAAATAATTATGTATAACGCCACTTAAGTCCCCACAATGCCACTTGGGAGTCGATTTTCTCAAAACCCGATTTGTAGCGGATCTCTACTATTTGAAAGGAATTCGCTTACCAAATTTCAAGACCGTTTGTCTAATAGTTTAAAAATGCAAATAATTAGGCCCCTGCAACAGCACTTGGAGGTCGATTTTCGTAAAAATTATTTTGTACAAAATCTCTACTCTCTATAAAAGTTATCTACATACCAAATTTCAAGATTGTACGTCTAATAGTTTAATAATGGAAATAATTATGCATAACGCCCCTTTGGGATTCGATCTTCACAAAATCCGTTCTTTGCGAATGTCCATCTATGAAAGGAACCCGCCTACCAAATTTCAAGAATGTAGGTTTAATAGTTTCAGAGATATCGCGATAAGTCAGAGAGTCGTTTTTCTCCTTTATCTATACAGCAGTGGCCAAAACTGAGGGGCACTTTTTTTAAATTGTTAGGTTTTTTTAAGTTTGTATGCTTATAGAAAACTTTACGTTTCGCAAAATGCTAAGTATTTTATATTATATTTTAAAGGTAATTTAATACTGAATTCATTACGAAAAACAAAATTCAAATATTTGTATTGCATAAAAAGTTATGCTGTAATAACTGTCGATATATACACACACACACATTAAATCAGTGTTTCTCAAACTGTGGGGCGCGATAAACCTACAAGGGGGGCGCGAGCATATCGAAAATAAAAGATTAAAAAAATTTATTTGCAGGAATGAAGTAAAACAAAATACATTCTGACATAATAAAAAAATACACATTTACACTGATATAATTAATATATATATACAGAGTGTTTTTTCCAGGTATAGAAGTTTAAGTTGGGATTACTTTCCAAGATGCCGACCGATTTAACAGCTGTCAAGTGATTTATTCTCAGTTTGGTTTGGCAATTCATCAAAACGATCATCAAGCAAGGCGTAGATTCGTCGAATGGGCCCAAAACGAGATTGCCGTTGTTCCCGATTTTCATAAGCGAATTTTGTTTAGCGATGAAGCGCACTTCTGGTTGAATGGCTACGTCAACAAACAAAACTGCCGCATTTGGAATGAAGCTAATCCACAAGTGTATGTCGAAACACCGTTACATCCAGAAAAACTGACTGTTTGGTGCGCTTTATGGGCTGGTGGAATCCTACCTCAAAAACGATGAAGGCCACAACGTTACAGTCAATGGTGATCGGTATAGATCCATGATTACTAACTTTTTCATTCCTGAATTGAACAATCTTGATGTCCAGGAGCTGTGGTTCCAACAAGACGGCGCAACATGTCACGCAGCTCGTGCCACAATCGATTTATTGAAATACACGTTTGGTGACCGCCTAATTTCACGTTTTGGACCTGTGAATTGGCCACCAAGATCTTGTGATTTAACACTGCTAGACTATTTTTTGTGGGGCAATGTAAAGTCATTGGTCTATGCGGATAAGCCACAAACGCTTGACCATTTGGAAGACAACATTCGCCGTGTTATTGCCGATATACGGCCACAAATGTTGGAAAAAGTCATCGAAAATTGGACGTCCAGATTGGACTACATCCGAGCCAGCCGTGGCAGTCCTATGCCAGAAATCATATTTAAAATGTAATGCCACAAGATTATCTTTCGAATAAAAAATCATGTCAATCGAATAATACATCGTTGTTTTATTGCAATTTAAAGTTCTATACCTCTCAAAAAAACACCCTTTATATATCATTTGCGATATTACGTCATCAAAAATAAAAGCTTCTACTTAAAAACCTCATTTTTTAGCTATCTTTGATACTATAACCAAATAAAAAACATTTTATTTGATTTGCTGTAATCCCATGATAAAAGATTTTTTTATTACGTTTTTTTTCAAACTGAAAATGCTACTCTTTCAGAAAAAAAACTACAGACTCATAATCAAAAAAAAATTTAGGAAGATAAAAAAACTCATCACTGTTATATATTATTGCCATCAGCTGTAGGCAGCAGAATGTATTTGCAGCTGTTTGACCTTCGAACTTACTTGTGCGGTTAGTTACGTCCCTGCTCTTATGTATTTGTTTTTTCATTTAGGGAATTTGTAAATAAACTATTTCTGCTGCGCTTTTTTCCTTGTAAAATATTTTTATGATTTTTGGAAAAGCCCAGAGTGCACTTTGACGGATTACTAGGCCAAGATTTATTTTTATGAGTACTCCCAAACATATAAAGCATATTGAAAAACGTTTTACATAAAGTTTTTAGAGCATCCATATTGTAATAAATACAGTTTTAATCCGGGAGTGGTCACGTCGAGCACAGAGTGCACGAAATCGGTAATTCCGGCAAAACTGTTTAATTCGTTACCAATGGCTCTGACACTATCCTCCTGTTTGATAATCTTAACGTGAACTAAAATATATTTTTGTCACATATCTCCCTCTTTTTTGGGAGTACAAACGTTTTTTTACAATCTTAAGGTACTTGTTTTGACTGAGTTCCCGGTGTGATAACTTTTTTTCCGGAATATATTCTGTGTCCTTGAAAGTAGGTGAGTATATTTTCTCTTAATTAAATTATTCACTGGAATTTTACGATTTTTATTATGTACTATAAAAATTATAAAAAAAGGATTGGGGTGACTCAATAACCCCGCTCGACCATTAGTTTCGAGTGCGCGCCTGCTCCAGGGTTAAAACATGTTGAAGTCTTTTCGCTTTAAATATTAAAAATAATACAATTATTCTTCATCAGAATTCTTTTTATTGTTCATTATTCAATATCAATTCTAAATGCTAATTCTGTGAGGCTTAAAATTACAGTTCGCTTAAAACTAATTATAATTTGAGCAATCATTTAAAAACATTTTTACATTTTGTAAATATTGTCGCGCACTTGGCTTTACTCTCCTTACAATTCAGCGATTATATCTATAATGTTTTATTTTCTTATAAATGTACTCGTGCAAAGAGCGGGTGTTTCAGCCGATATACTTTTAATGTATCAGTTCTGCACAGAGTATTGTGTAACTAATTAATTAATACTAAATTAAGAACAAGTTTAATAAGTATTAGTGACTTCCATGGCTTGTCTTACAGAGCAAAGTTTTTCAAAGGAATGCTTACGATTAGAAATTGACCCTCTGAGTTCTTTTTCTATATTTAGCTGATATCTATATTTTGTCTTCTAAGCAACCACCACATTTTGCAATATGTTCCAATTTAAAAATTAGAGAAAGGAAAAATAATATAATAACTATCCTAATACTTAATTTTATTTTATTTATTTTTTGCTTAAAAGTAACATACAAAAAATTCAATACTTATGTCATGAATTTGCACGGTTTATAATAAAGATGGTTGCTTTAGCGTCAAAGTGCATTATTATTGCATTCAGTACATTATTAATGTATAAGGGGGCGCGATAAAAAATTGTGATTGAAAAGGGGGGCGCCAGTATTGAAAGTTTGAGAAGCACTGCATTAAATACTGATGGCAGCAGTGAGTCCTTTATTTTTTATTACAACTTTACATCGATGTTCCATTGAGCTGAAAATAGTTTTAAGCTCTTGTTTAGTTATTACATGATGCCAGGAAATAATTATATCCTTAATTAGTTCTCCTTTTTATTTGATGGGTACCTCATTCGGACAAGAGTTTTCAAACGGTGCCACAAGTTTTCGATTGGATTGAGGTCAGGATTGTTTTCTGGACCGGATAACAATGATATTTAGTCAAAAGGTTGTTGTTGTTGTTGTTGTTGTGGCTAATGCCACCAAAGGTAATGACATCAAATAAAAGAGTAGATTGAAAACATGTGAGAATAGAAAATGGCACTTCCTTTGTTAAAATTTCATAACAGGTGGGTATTTTAGTGACTACATCTGGAGACTGAGAGTTTTGTTTAAAATGTCAGGAGACAACTTTAATTGAAAACAAGCAGGAAATGGCGGAAAAAGATGCACCACATGTGTTAATGACAGAAAAACAAAATACTATGTTTCAGAGATAATAGAATTTCGTGGAAATCCATCAGAAGTGATCTGAGTGATGCGCTGGTGTTTCTGTCAGTTCAAAAGCAACCGGGAGTAGATTAGCAGATGTAAGACTAAAAGATAGGATTTCACGAAGAAAGCCGTATCTCAACTTACAGCGGTGCTAAAAGAGACTACAGGGGGCAACGGAACACATTAATTGGACAATGATTATTGGTCACAAGCAGTGGCACACACAAGGGGAGGGTCCGGACCCCCAAAGTCCTCGATTTTTTTTTGCGATTGTGCAAAAAATTTAATTAAATATTTGTTATTAATGATTAATTTTATTAGTTAATGCTAATTATTTATTCAATAATTAGTATTTTACTGTGTTTTGTTCCGGAAAATCGACAAAATCAAAAGGAGCATGATACAAAAATGGTGAACTTTCGACCCCAGATCCCCCTCCCTCCTTGAAAAATTCCTGTGTGCGCTACTGGTCACAAGTTATATAGAGGGACGAAACTGAAGCATCGTTATTCGGTAGTGAAAGCCTAAATGTGTAAGACGTCAAAACCAGAAACGTTTACATTCTGACTGCATCCAGGCAACTGTGAAGTACCTACATAGTTTTAACACTTAGTCGTGAATATCAGCAGATGGTATCGGTCGCCTTCATATCATCGATGGGACACTGAATGTCAAAAAATACATTGACACCATTCTAGAACCTTAACTTCTGCCTTCCACCAGGGATCTATTTACCAACAATGCTTCATTTATTTTTCACCGATATTCTGCTCTTTGTGACACGGTAAAGTAATTGAAAGACTGGTACCGTTCTAAGATCATTGAGTTGTTGTCTTAGCCAGGAAACAGTCCTGACCTCAGATCTATCGAAAACTCGTGGGACCGTTTGAAAGCTCTTGACCGAATGAGGTACCCATGAAATAAAAAGGAACTAATTAAGGATTTAATTGTTTCCTGGCATCATGTAATAACTAAGGAAGAGGTTAAAACTATTTTCAGCTCAATGAAAGATTGATGTGAAGTTGTACTCAAGAATAAAGGCACCCTCACTAAGATTCTGTAACTTACTGCTATCATCAGTATTTAATGTACATCGACAGTTATTACGGCATAACGTTTTATGCATTGCCAATATTTGAAATTTGTTTTTTTATTGAATCCAGGATTAAATTTCCTTTAAAATGATATAAAATACTTAGCATGTTGTGCAACGTAAAATTTTCTATATAAGCATACAAACTTAAAAAACCTAACAATTCAAAAAAGTGTCCACAATTTTGGCCACACCACTGTATAGATAAATATAATCTACATAAATAATTTACAGAAAAATATTTTTAAATAATTAGACTAATTGACATTTATATATGTATATAAATGTGAGAATCTCACTGGATTCCACCCTGGACACTAAGATTGATTTGAGGCAAAGAACGACCAGACGACATTTTTTTTTCAATAACAAATTATATTTATTCACTTGAATCAATTATCAACCTTCTAATTACAAAGATTAATCAATATGTCTACGTCAATGTGATTGACCCTTACTATTAAATTAAATCACGAAATATGATACTTATCAACTATTAAACTCAATATCGAACGGAATTACCGGAATAAAAGGACCGAGAGGTACACGCAATTTGAATTACTAGCATTCATTAAATTCCCACTAACTTTATTATATTGTTACGAATTTAGTCTTATTCTAATTGTTTCTACTCATTTGTGTTCATTTCTACAGTCTAATTTGTCGTATCTAATGTGATTTCAACCCTGTTTACCTGTAATATCATTTCCACTGCATTGCACGGCCCCCATGCTTTAACATTGGTTTAATTGATAAACTCGCCAAATATTGCAGCTAGCGCCAAGTTGGCGACGGATTTGGCGACTTAATTTTGGCGCCAAATTTGGCGATATGTCGCCAAATGTGGGCGATAAGCTTGGCGACCATGGCAACCCTGCTCCTAATAACCCTGTCTGGCAACCCTATCGCGGTATTGTAACACTATGTATTGAGCTTTTCTCGTACGCCCGGATTTTTCTAGACCTTTCTATTTCTAGATTATTCTGGCAAGTGCAAGAGGTTTCTGACCGAAAGGTATAAAAGGGCCCGGGCCGGCTAGTCAGTCAGTCAGATCTCAGCTTTCATGCAAGTGATACCTCTCTGCTTGAGAGAGACGATTGCATAGTGCGTGTGTTATTGCTTTTATTGAGTTATTATTTTTGTGCTGAGTGTTTACTATTGTTTTTGTTAGTGTATTGCATCTGTGTTATCAGTATTTTCATCGATTGTACGTGAATTTCTCGAACTGTTCTACAATTTGTGGAGGACTGTTTTGGCCAAGAATAAAATTGTTTTGGATCCCGCTCTTCGGCTTCAATCATTTCGAACCCCGAAAACGCAACAATTGGTGTCAGAAGTGGGATTGAATGCCAACAACAAGAGCGATGGAGGCCCAGTTCCAGACTCTTCTAGAAAATTGACCGCCAGCATGAATGCCAATATGGGCGAAATGAAATCGGAGTTGACCGGCATGAATGCCAATATGGGCGAATTGAATACCAAGCTTACTAACGTAAACGAGCAGATCAGCGCCAACAAGGAAGAGTTGAAAGTGATCTGAAGGGCATTGGCGACAAATTGACGACTATGGACGAGAAATTTGAAGAAATGGAAGGAAGAATCGAGTCGGTGGAAAATAAATTCGAAAACAAATTTGTGGATATAGAGAACAAATTTGAAAATAAATTCGAAGATATGGAGAGCAAACTAGAGGCGAAAATTTTCGAAAAGGTAGAAGATGTTTCCATCTCGTTCAGGAGTGACCTAGAGAAATTGAAGCAGAAAGTCATGACTGGTCAAGGGGATGAATTTAAGTTTCAAGCTCCTTATTCCAAGCCTTCCATCAAGCTTTCTACATATGACGGAAAGTCCTCTTGGCAGGTGTATAAGACCCAATTCTCCATAGTGGCGGATGTAAACCAGTGGGACTCCCAGACCAAGGCCTGCCAGTTAGCTGCTTCTCTTCGAGCCGACGCTGCTGACATTTTGCAAACTTTGCCGGAAACACAGCGGCTGGATATCGACGCTCTCGTTAATGCTCTGGAGTTACGCTTCGAGAGAAATGTGTGAAGGATTACAGCAGACTCCAGCTGAAGTCACGGCAGCAGAAAGTGTCCGAAACTCTCCAAGAACTGGCGACGGACGTCGAGAGGCTTTCTCACTTGGCGTTTTCTGACTGTCCGACTGAAGTAAGAGAAGTCCTGGCGCTGCAACACTTCGTCGACGGGGTGCGTGATCCGAAATCCAGAAAGCTCTCCGAATGGCGGATCTCAAGGACTTGAAGGGGGCCCTAGTGTTTGCTATGAAATTCGAGGCAGCCCAACAAGCAACACGAAAGGACAGACACCCCATACGAGCCGTCAACGAATCGGACACGTCGAACTCAAGTGTGGAGCGGTTAGAGCGACAGATGAGAAGCTTCATGAATAGAGTTGAGTCTTTGATGTCCCAGAAAGCAGACGGGAAGAAGACCCTTAAATGCTGGACCTGCGGTCGAGAAGGGCATCTGCATAAAGCTGCCGGGCACGCCAAGGCGCTGAAACTAATAAGCGCCTTCCAGAAGGAGGTGTCGGAAAACTAATTAATGACCATCTCGTGGGGCGGAGGATGCCAGATTTTGGAAAGCCCCACATTCCAGTGTGTCAAATTTCGACAATGAGTACCGGTGAGGATGGAATTTTTATAATGGGACACGTTAACGAGCTTCCTGCAACATGATCATCGATACAGGAGCCAATGTGTCTATCATTCGAACGATCTGGCTCAAAAATTAAAAGAGAAACTTATCTGGACCCCCGCCCCGCGTGGTGCTACAGACCGTGACGGGGGAAAAGATTGATATTCACGGAAAATTAAAAGTCAAGATCCAGTTTGGAGACACTACCTACCAACATGCTGTGTATGTCGCAGATATTGCAGACCCTTTCATTCTTGGACTGGACTTTCTAAAGGAGCATGGTTTCACTCTAGACTTCAACAAGAACGAATTACGTTCCATACACGAAGAAGTCACTATATTCAAAATTAAACACAGGACAGAATCTATTCGACAGGTAACCGCTAACGAGAATATTACCATTCCCCCAAGGACTGAAATCATAGTACCTGGATACATCGGTAACGATGTGAGTTTCAACTCTGGCCTAATTGGAACTGCGGAAAATAAAAAGCGAATGGATTGCTAATAGCTTGACGCTAGTGGACCTTTCCAGAAAAACTATCCCGGTAAGAATTTGCAACGTAACTGAAAACCTAGAGTGTTCCAGAAAGGTGAAGTGTTGGCAACCCGCAGTCCAGTAACGTGTGTCTGCAAAAGTTCGAGCTTGCTCCTATCCAACTCGCCTCAACAGTTGACTCCTGACCTTCTAGAAAATGCTGAATTGTCCCCCGAACAGAAAGTCCGCAGAAAGACTGTTCCAAGAATTTGAAGACGTGTTTTCTAGAAACAGTAGCGATATTGGCCATACGACAGTGACACAACACAGAATTGATACAGCAGACCATCCGCCGATTAAACAGCACCCAAGACGCTTGCCGTTTGCTAAACAGGAAGAGGTCGGAATACTACTACGAGAGATGCAGGAAAATGACATCATAGAACCGTCTTCGAGTCCGTGGGCATCTCCAATCGTCTTGGTTCGTAAGAAAGATGGCTCCAAAAGATTTTGTGTGGACTATCGAAAACTTAACGACGTCACCAAGAAGGACAGCTACCCTCTTCCAAGGATAGATGACACCCTGGATACCCTTTCCGGTCATAAATGGTTCTCGACTTTAGATTTAAAGAGCGGATACTGGCAAGTGGAGATCCATCCCGAAGATAGAGAAAAACAGCATTCACTTCCGGCCAAGGACTATGGCAGTTCAAAGTCATGCCGTTCGGGCTCTGCAATGCGCCAGCTACTTTCGAGCGCCTGATGGAGACCGTGCTAAAGGGTCTGACTTTTGAAGCTTGCCTTATTTACCTGGATGACGTCATAATAGGAGGGCGTACGTTTGAAGAACATCTTCAAAATATCCGGAAGGTGTTATCAAAATTAAGCGACGCTAACTTGAAGCTAAACCCTTCAAAATGCAAGTTCTTCCAGAAAGAAGTCAATTATCTGGGACATATCATCTCTGCAGAAGGTGTTCGTACGGACCCCGAAAAGTGTCCGCCGTAAAGAATTGGAAACGCCCTGAAAACCTCCGTGAGCTGCGAAGCTTCCTGGGACTATGTACTTATTACCGAAAGTTTGTGAAAGGGTTCTCTAACATCGCAAGACCCTTGCACAAGCTAACAGAAAGTAAACAAAAGTTTCAGTGGACAAAAGAATGTGAAGATTCCTTCCTCCAGCTTAAAGAAGCTTTGACGTCTTCACCGATCTTAATATATCCACAACCGGACAAGCCATTTATCTTGACACTGATGCCAGTAATGAGAGTGTCGGAGCAGTATTATCTCAGGAAATAGATGGCCAGGGAACGAGTCGTAGCTTATTGGAGTAAGTGTTTATCGAAACCGGAAAGAAATTATTGTGTCACTCGAAAAGAGCTACTGGCTATTGTGAAAGCCATTGAGCATTTCCATCACTATCTCTATGGCCAAAAATTTCTTCTACGTACCGATCATGCCTCTTTAACCTGGCTAATGAATTTTAGAAATACTGAAGGCCAGGTAGCCAGATGGATACAACGGCTCAACGAGTATTACTTTGACATCACACATCGTAAAGGCTACTCGCATGGAAATGCTGATGCCCTTTCAAGAAGACCATGCCCAGAAAATTGTCGTCATTGTTCCAGAGTAGAGACCAAATATGACTATGCTATACGCCAGATAACAACTTCAATAGCGACGCCACCCGATCCCTGGAGTGACGAGAAAGTTCGAGAAGACCAGATGGCGGATCCTGATATTAAACCCCTTATAGAGTTTATGGAGTCTTCCAGCAATAAACCAAGTTGGCAGGACATCTCGGCTTATAGTCCTACAACTAAGCAGTATTGGGCCCTCTGGAATTCTCTACATCTCAGGAATGGTGTTCTATACCGAAAATTCGAATCAGAGAATGGAAAGACATTCAGGTGGCAATTAGTACTTCCTCGATCTCGTATCCCAGAGGTACTCAAAGAATTGCATGGCAGCCCAACAGGAGGTCATTTCGGCGTCATGAAAACTTTGCACCGAGTTCGAGAGCGATTCTTCTGGGGTAAAGTGAGAGCTGACGTGGAACAGTGGTGCAAGTCCTGTGATGCCTGTTCAGCTCGGAAGGGGCCAAAGATACGTAGCCGAGGGAAGCTGCATCGCTACAATGTTGGAGCACCCTTCGAACGTATCGCTTTCGATATCCTGGGACCTCTGCCAAGGACTGCGTCTGGTAATAAGTACCTACTTGTTGTCATGGACTACTTCACGAAATGGCCCGAAGTGTACCCCATTCCGGGATCAGGAAGCCCCCACCGTAGCGGAGGCTGTAGTGCAGCACTGGATATCGAGATATGGGGTACCTCTTCAACTTCATTCCGATCAGGGAAGAAATTTCGTCTCTGCGGTATTGAAGGGGGTCTGTGAACTACTCGGAATTGACAAGACCAAGACCACACCTTTGCACCCACAGTCAGATGGCATGGTGGAGAGGTTTAATCGTACCATCCTGAATAACCTCTCACTGATGGTCTCCAAGAACCAACAAGACTGGGACCAGAAAGTTCCTCTCTTTCTGCTAGCGTACCGCAGCGCCGTTCACGAGACTACCGGATATTCACCATCCCAGATGCTTTTTGGCCGGGATCTTCGTCTCCTTTGTGACCTGCTGTTTGGTCGCCCTCCGGATACACCTTCATCGCCTGAGGAGTACGTGCAGAATCTCCAGGCACGTTTTTGAAGATGTACACAATTTGGCTCGAGAACGAATCAACCTGAGGACGGAGAAAATGAAGACTCGGTACGACACAAAAGCCACAGGACATCAATTCAAGGAAGGTGACAAAGTGTGGTTCTACAACCCGACTCGACGCAAAGGACTTTCTCCTAAGCTACAATCGCATTGGGACGGTCCTTATACAATTTTAAAGATAATAAACGACGTCGTAATCCGGATCCGTAAGTCAACGAATTCGAAGCCTAGAGTCGTTCATTACGACAGGCTTGCTCCATATTATGGCCATAATTCTTAGTGTGTCAATTATTGTGTAATTTATTTTGACCATGGTCTTGTATAAATAAGTTAGTGTGTAAATAATCTTGTAAATAATTTTGTTTATTGTTTTGTAAGTGTTTATTTTGTACTATGCATTAGATGTTTATTTTGTACTATGTATTACATGTTATTATTGCATATTCATTTAATTGTTTTTAATCAATTGCTTTATTATTATGTTAACGTCTGATGAAGGGTTGTACTGCCCGGGACGTGCAGTTCTTGAGAGGGGGGCAATGTTACGAATTTAGTCTTATTCTAATTGTTTCTACTCATTTGTGTTCATTTCTACAGTCTAATTTGTCGTATCTAATGTGATTTCAACCCTGTTTACCTGTAATATCATTTCCACTGCATTGCACGGCCCCCATGCTTTAACATTGGTTTAATTGATAAACTCGCCAAATATTGCAGCTAGCGCCAAGTTGGCGACGGATTTGGCGACTTATTTTGGCGCCAAATTTGGCGATATGTCGCCAAATGTGGGCGATAAGCTTGGCGACCATGGCAACCCTGCTCCTAATAACCCTGTCTGGCAACCCTATCGCGGTATTGTAACACTATGTATTGAGCTTTTCTCGTACGCTCCGGATTTTTCTAGACCTTTCTATTTCTAGATTATTCTGGCAAGTGCAAGAGGTTTCTGACCGAAAGGTATAAAAGGGCCCGGGCCGGCTAGTCAGTCAGTCAGATCTCAGCTTTCATAAGTGATACCCTCTCTGCTTGAGAGAGACGATTGCATAGTGCGTGTGTTATTGCTTTTATTGAGTTATTATTTTTGTGCTGAGTGTTTACTATTGTTTTTGTTAGTGTATTGCATCTGTGTTATCAGTATTTTCATCGATTGTACGTGAATTTCTCGAACTGTTCTACAATTTGTGGAGGACTGTTTTGGCCAAGAATAAAATTGTTTTGGATCCCGCTCTTCGGCTTCAATCATTTCGAACCCCGAAAACGCAACAATATATTTACTCTTATGATCCGATAATCTAGATTTAAATTTCATCTTTCTTTTACTACCTCACTTTCCAGGCGTATCAAACTTTCCAATTGTAGATCACTGCCTAATGATCAGCGAGACGTTAATCGGCCAATCAACTTGAATCTTTTCGCATTCTTAGAACTCCGTCAACCTATCTCTTGGCGTAATAGCCTCTACTGTTAACTTACAACACTCTCCTTAAATACTTTGACGAATTTGCATACCCCGGTTCCTTCTTTTAGAGCTGTTTGGAAATATACGCGAATTTACAATCCCCAAAAGACACCCAAGAGTATTAGTGATAAAGTGCCGTACAGATCCGTCACACACACATATATATATATATACACTCTGTCGCAAAAAATATATGCACCCAGAAGAAATCAAGCTACAATCACGAAACTCGGCAAGAATGTAGTCTGGTAAGAGATATGCAAATGATTAAAATTTCGAAGCCAATGAGACAAGGCTAAATGTGCTATGCGCATATTAGTTGCGCAACTGGGAGAGTTTAAAAGCATGAGTACGAGCGCCGTACGGCTATCCAAACGAATCTGATGACTTTGATAGACGATATTGAGACTTAGGATGCCTCTAAGACGTAACCGGCGGCAGTACGAGCAGCTGACGGACTTTGATAGGTGCCGTATAATAGGCCTCAGAGAAGCAGGTTGGTCGAATAGACGTATCGGCCGCCACCTCGGTCGGAGCGATATGGTAGTTGCTCGGTGTTGGCAACAGTGGATCACAGAAGGTAGAGTGTACCGTCGCGGAGGGTCAGGACGTCCCAGGAACACAAATGATCGCGAGGATCATGCAATCAGAAGAGTGGCCACTTCGGCACCAACAACGTCGCTAGCATCGATTCAACGCCACGTACCTCCTTCCAGACATCCAGTGCCATCAAGAGAAACCATAAGGAGACGACTGACCGAAGTTGGCTTGAGGAGCCGACGTCCGCTAAGACGCTTACCACTGACCCCACATCATAGGCAGTGTCGACTGGATTTTTGCCGACCTCGGCAACTTGGAGTGTGACAGACTGAAGACGTGTCATCTTCAGTGATGAATCCTGATTCAGTCTCAGTGTTGATGACCACCGCACACGTGTCTGGAGGCGCACCGGCCAGCGGTCCGATCCGGCATTTATTGTCGAGCGGCATACAGCAATTTCACAAGGTGTGACAGTGTGGGGAGCAATTTCTTGGGACACATGATCATCTTTAGTGGTCCTTCAAGGCACTTTGACAGCTCGCAGATACGTGGACGATATTTTAACGCCGATTGTGCTACCCATGCTATCAAGTCGCCCATGTGCCATTTATCAACAGGATAATGCTCGTCCACATACTGCGCGACTCTCCCAACAATGTCTTCAAGGATATGACGTCCTACCATGGCCTGCCAGGTCACCAGATCTTTCGCCAATAGAGCATGTCTGAGACGCGCTGGGAAGGCAACTGCAGCCGTCCCGAGATACAGGAGAATTAACTGCGCAGATGCAAAGACTATGACAGGATCTTCCACAGGGGGTCATAAGTGATCTAATTGAATCGATGCCACGCCGAATTTCGGCTTGTATAGCTGCCAGAGGTGGCTTTACTACTTACTGATTTTTAACCTTTTGCAAGCTGTAACCGCTTAATAAAATGATATTTTGTTCTGAATTTTTAATCATTTGTTTATTTTCATATACACTACATGCATACCAAATTTCGTGAATGAAGCTCAATTTCTTCTGGGTGCATATATTTTTTTGCGACAGAGTGTATATATATATATATATATATATATATATATATATATATATGTGTTATACTTCTATAATATTTCTATAGAGTGGTAAATATAACTATATGTCGTGGCGAGTGGATATTATTACTGTAAGGTTGATCATATTTTAGATGGCTGGTGTTTTTTATTTGAGGACATTGAAGAGGCAGTCTTTTTAAAATAATAACTCCTGTTTATTGAGCACTAAACACTTTGAGTTCCAACATCACAAGAAGCAGACACACATAACATAAGACATAAGCCGCAGCGACATTTCACATGACGAACACAAAGACAAAGAGGAGAAACACACAACGCGCAGCAGTCGGCTGGCTACATGTTACAGGCAGGAGAGACAAGAAGAAGAGAGCGCGCTTTCCAGAGACATCGGTACTTATACCCGGCGGTGAATACCGCATGACTATTTTGTAATAAGGTGCATGATTGGTTAAAATGGGCGGGAAAGGGATTTCTGATACTAGTTGATTAGGACGTTAGTTTTGAACCAAAGAATTAAAGTTTGTTTATAGATTATTAAAAGAGTTAATGAAAAAGATGCTAGAGGGAATTATTACTATTACAGATTAAATTACTGGGAATTATTACATATATATATATATATATATATATATATATATATATATATATATATATATATATATATATATATATATATATATACATATACGTCGCCTATACTCATATATAAATATTGCCACACGCATAATTTGCTACAAGTCCCGATAGCCGAGTTGGCAGAGCGTTGGACTGAACTTCCTCAGGTCTCGGGTTCGAATCCCGGCCCCGGCAGATTTATCCAAAGACTGGAATTTTGTTTCCGTTTTTAATGTATTGTTTCTCTAGGTTCTAGATGAATCCAGATCATTCTTTAGAGTGCATACTAGTTATTTCTCGAATATTCCGAAGTGTATAAAAGCAGAGTTCATCGCCAGTTGGGCATGTTCTCAGTCCAGTGTTGTATCGAGCTCCAAGCGTTAGAATAAATCTAATTGTTTGTTTAATTGAACTGTGTACTTCTTTCGAACTCCGTGACAAGTTTGGTGGAGGCGCGGGGTACAATTACGTCAAACGTGGATAATAGTGACAACCTTCGCAGGAGCCTCCGGTTAAGAGGATTATCCCGAATTCGGACTGTTAAAAGAAAACAGTAGGAAGAGGACAAAAATGCCGACCGAGCAAGAAGCCAAGCCCGCTGTAGTAACACCTTCGTTACAGCAATGGAGGAGCCCATCGACCTTCCGAGGAGCGCCTGGGGAAGACCCTCTCAAATGGCTTAAAGAGTACGATCGAGTAGCCAACTTTAACAAGTGGGATGACATGATGTGCCTGGCTAACGTTTATTTCTTTCTTGACGGAACTGCGAGACAGTGGTATGTCAACAACGAAGACGCCTTAGATTCCTGGGAAGCGTTTAAAAATGGACTAAGTGGACTTTTCGGTGACCGTCAAAAATATACCAGAAGGGCAGAAGAACAACTAAAAATGCCGAGCCCAGCGTTCAGGCGAGAGTACACAGTCCTACATACAAAGTGTATTAGGACTTTGCCAAGAGGTAAATCCTCTGATGAAAGAAGACGAAAAAGTGTCACACCTAATGAAAGGTGTTGCTGAGGATATTTATCAGGCCCTGTTGACGAGAGAAATCAACGACACAGCAAGTTTTATCAAATGGTGCAACTATATCGAAGATATGAAGCAGAAGAGAGTTGGTCGACCGAGATTTGAAAGGCTTCCAAACGTCGTACCGGTTGCATCCTGACGGATGAGACTGATTTGGTCTCTCTTATTCGCACAATCGTACGAGAAGAAGTCCATCGACTAGTTAACCAGACGCAAGAATCTTTGACTCCGATCCCCAATCCTTAGAAGAGATCGTTCAAGACGAAGTTGAAAGGGTTTTGGCCCCAGTGTCAACAAAACCTACAGAAACCAGACCACGACCAACATACGCCGCTGTAACCAGGAAATACAGAGCTCCTGTTCAGAAATTCCCACCTGAACCAAGAAAAACAGATGTGTGGAGAACGGCTGACAACAGACCTGTTTGTTTCCACTGCGGACGTCCTGGACATGTAATGCGCTACTGCCGAGAGAGAAAGGCTGTCTTTGACAATCCTCGAAACCGCCGACGGAACTTCGACGACGTTGGCACTGAAGAAGAAATACGCCGACCAAACTCTTCTCGCCGTTTTACGCCAAGTCCCACGAGAGGCCGATCCCCAATACGTCGTTACAGATCCCCGTCGCCATATCGCCGATCCAGTCAGTCGCCAGGCCGTAGGAGCGAGGAAAACTAAGGAGAGCGACCTTCCAAGGAGGTGAGGCCGCGTGTACTGAAATCCTCCGTCGACCGCCAAGATGACTGGTAACCAACTAGACGTAATAATAGATAAGAAGCCGATACGTGCTCTAGTAGATTCTGGGGCATCGTTTTCTGTCATATCCGATAAGTATCGCCGATTTTTAAAGAAAGTTCTGTTTGCTGATGCCAAGAGCGTTATGCTGAAAAGTTGCGGATGGAAATTTTGTTCGGCCGATAGGAAATGTGTTTTACGTGTCCGTATAAACAATCGAGAACTGCCTTTTGAATTTATTGTTTTATCACATTGTAGCCATGACGTCATCCTAGATGGGACTTTTAGAGGCGTCTCAAGCCGTTATAGACTGTGGACAAAATGAACTTGTTCTAGAAGACATCTGTCGAGACTCCACAGCGCCTGACGCCTGGAATTTGTATGCCACCAGGGACTATACACTTAAGCCGCATTCTTTAACTAGAATAACAGTATCAGGATATCAAACCCGAGGAGACATAAATGTAGTTCTAGACGGCAGCAAACATTTGCTCTTCGAGAAAATATTGCTACACCGTCCATGGTATCCACATATCGTAACGGAAAAAGTGATGTCTGGGTTACCAACCTGCAGTTCCGAAACCAAATCATCCCTAGAGGAATGTGCATAGGCCAAGCTGAACCACTAAATGAAGGGCATCTATGTGTTATTTCCGACACATCGGGTGTTTTTGACATTATTATTTAACATTGGA
>BMAU01003439.1:0-482990 GCA_019973935.1 Trichonephila clavipes
TCGGACTCCCACATATATATCGGACACTCCTCCCGATAAGATGCACTATAGTTCGCGTACTCACTAGCTCATACTCTAATTCTCACGTACCAGATCTTGTACAATCTCTTGAATGTATGAAGTTCGTACCTTTCGTTCCCGACATATTATAGAACCCTTAGAAAAAGAATTGACGACGTAGATCTCCAAAATATTTCATGAAGGGAAGTATGTTGCTTTACATATCGTTGCTCGTACAAGCATTGTATGGTTCACCCATTGTATTCCCCAGCCCTGTACTCCGGATGCATATACGCCGGCTCCGCTTTGTATAATTAGCATCCTATTGTCACTGTGTCAGTGTGCGATATCATTTCAGACATTAAGACTGCCAGAGATTAGAACTTACGACCTATGGATTTGTAAGCACGTAACATACCACTAGATAAAAGTGATCACTCCTGTCCGGAGGCTGTTACTAGATTATTTAGATACTGCCACAGTACTCCCCCACCAGTGAGTCGGTGGATAGGCGAACAAACGAGATATTTGTTTTATGGTGAGCGTGTGAGTTGTTGCTGTTGCGTCAAGTGAGTCTGACGACTTTGGTTTCTACGTCAAGTGAGTCTGACGACTTTTGCTTGCTGTGTCGATGGGTCTGACAACTTGCTTGCTGCATCAAGTGGGTCTGACAACTTTTGATTGCTCTTTTTGCGGGTAGATGGCACCGCGACACATCAGAAGGTTTTGCGTTTTTCTTTTCAGCCAAGGTCACCTATGCCGGAGATTAGAACCCACAACCTATGGATTTGTAAGCACGTAACCTACCACGAGACAAAAGTGACCACTCCTGTCCGGAGGCTGTTACTGGCTTATTTAGATACCGCTACAAGACGGATCACTAGTGACACATCGTCTAGGTGTACACCACGAGTATATATTGGGGACAATTTTAAGGGAGGTAGGGGACATCTCAATAATTCAGATTTTCATAGCAGCAAGGTCGGAAACTTTTTCGTTCGGCGCCAGGTGGAGTTGTTCACAAGAACATTTCAGGAAACTGACCTCCATTACGTCAGTCATTTGAGCTGTCATCGCTCTTATGGAACGTTTTACGAGTCCCGAGCAGGCAGATATGCACCTGATTTACGTATTGGCAGAAGGAAATGCACAAGCAGCAGAAAGATTGTATCACGAGAGACACCCCGGACCGCCGAATGTTTGTTAATTTGCCTCACAATTTGTGTGAATATGGATCATTACGAGGTAACAGGCACAGTGAGGGTGTGCCACGAATGACTCAAACTCCCAACATGGTACTCGGATTCCTTAGAACGGAATCCAACACATTTTGTTTCATGCTGGGTGTTTGAGTCGCTTATGGCCCACCCTCACTGTGCCTGTTACTTTGTAATGATCCATATTCACACGCAAACTGTGAGGCAAATTGTGACGGCTCTATCCGCGTCCTTCCGATTAACAAGTCCTCTTGGGAAATCTTTGGTCCTGTAAAACTATTTTATTTGCAATAAACCCTTTGAAGAAGATAACGTGATTATGTAAATTAGGTCTACTTTATGTAGTCTAGGATTTAAATCTAAAGGGAGAAAAAGTGAGAGAGATAGGATAGATGCCTAGCGGATCAGTTATTAATCAAATTGATAGTGTAACGCAGATATCTGATAATGGTAATTATTAACGTGACGATTGGTCACTAGAGATTAGATAGCTAAGAAAGTAGTATATTCGAACCTGAAGTAAGTGTACTGATATTTAAAGTCTTCTCATGCTTCGCGTACCTCGTTATTCACCTACGTATTGCTTCAATTGGGTGCATCTCTTAATTTAGACTGCTTGAACTTGTGTTGCTGGTTGTGTGACAAATAAATTGAGTAATTTTAGACAAAATTACTCAGATTATTTGGAGGAAGGGAAGGAAGACTCCTTCCCTTCCTCCCATACCTCAAATTGTGGATGAGAGAACCTTACAAAATTAGCAAACATTCGCCGGTCCGGAGCGTCTTTCGCGATGCAATGTTTCTACTGCTCGTGTATTTCCTTCTGCCAATCCGTAAATGAGGTGCATATCTACCAGATCGGTGTTCGTAAAACGTTCTATACTCCTGTGTGGGTGGTGATAGTTCAAATAACTGAGGTAATGCAGGTTTGTTTCTGTAAATTGTCTTGTGAACAACGCCACCTAGCGCCGAACGAAGACATTTCCGACCATGGGTTGCAATGCAAATCTGAATTATCGAGATATCCCCTACCTCTCCTTAAAGTTTGTCCCAATGATCTTGGGACACTCTGCATAAGTATTGGACGTCAGCTCAGATGTAGTCCTCGTCACTTGACTGTGGCTTCATATCCAGCAGGTCTCACGTTAATGCTAAGTGTGACTTTAATAAACAATCAACCAATCTCTCTCTCTCAATTAGTTATCCTTCGGTATAATTTAGAAATTTCCTGTTTTCTTTATTTCTTCCCAACTTAATTTTTAATTAATTTGTTTTTATAAACTTATTTAATCTAACCACACTTATATATTCTATGTTTTATACAGTTTTATCTGAAGAAAATACAAGAATTCTGAATGAAATATTTCATAACTAAATTGCTTCGTTTTGAAAATCTTAATCTTAAGTCCTTTTTGGAAGTATTTGTGATTTATTATACTTTAATCATTATTTTTCAAACCTTTGATATTTGATGTAAAAATTTGAATTGCTCTTATGAATAAATAAAGTTTTTTTTTGTAAGTGAAACTTCTTTGGGCTCGAGAGTGAATGAGAAAATTGCCCAGTTTTACGTTATGGTGAAAAAGTGAACGGAAGTAGTTCTCGCTCTCCCCCATCCTTCCAAATCGTCACCATGGTTATGAGATAACGAGCGGGAGGAAAAGGGGGACCGGGAACACCACGTGAGTTGCGTCATATCCACGAAAAAGTTTGATGATTGCCCACCTTTCGATTGGGGGTCCTTTTCCCAGATACGGGAACATCTATCAACGGTTGTATGAGTTGCAGTGTGTGCATTACGGTCTAGACAAAATAGCTTTCGCAGCAAAAGCGTGCCGTTTTGAAATATTTCCTTTGATTGTTGGCTACATGGCGATTTGTTCGGTGGCTTATTCTTTATTATTAATAATTCTAGTCAGAATGCCAAAATCAAATGCTCAAAGTGGAAAAGAGTTGCGGGAAAGAAAAAAAACTAGCAACAAGCCCAGTCGAAAAAGTGACAAAAAATAACAGAAAAATAGTGCAAATTCATCAAGTGCTACTTGCCAAATCTCCATTGGAGTACACAAGAGAATATCAAGCACGAAAAAAACATTGCAAAATACTGTTTTAATGCCGAGTTTAAGGGAGGGGAATGCTATCGAGACTCTTCTAATGACAGCACAGATTAATACGGACTTTGTGAATCACCTTGTGCCGTCAAATACAGAGCCCTCAGCAAGTGTAGTGCGTGTTGGAACTGATGCATGTGAATCGATAATAAATTATATCTTATGTTACAAAGACTATGATTCCCATAAAAATGCTCACAAAGATTTTCAAAAGTGATTCATTGATAATCCTTTCGGTCACGGGTGTTCAAATCTTGATAGATTATGGTTTAGAGATGATTTGAAAGTGCCTGTTGCTGAGCACAAAAATATTTTACAAAATATTTTACTGGGAATTAATTTAGAAGACATTAAAGCATGCTACAATTTCCGACAAAGTTTAAGTAGGAAAAGTATACTAAATTTATCAAAATATAATGATTTTGTATACCCAGAAATTCCACTTTGGATTGGGTATCAGAAAGACTCATTTAGCCACGAATACCTAACATGCAAATTAGGCGATTGAGACATGTACACGATCAGTTTGGAATATTAGGGCTAATAATTAATGTTTCAACATCGCCAAAGAAGTTTCACTTCTATCACGCACCATTTTTTTTTAAAGTTTTACATAAAAAATAGACATTTTTTCTACCCTTGAATAAGATTTAGACAAATACATTCGTACTTGGATTCAAATCAATGAATACCTTAAATTATCATCAATGAATCTCATAGCATAGATCTGGGGTACTCAACTTTTTTTCTGTAGGGCCACGTAGATATGACATCTATTTCCCGCGGGCCGTAAGATGAGGATTGATAGGAGGGAGGGAGGAGGACGCAATAAGATCAAGGACATTTAAAATGCGGAAAATTGATCAAAATATTAAAACTCATAATTTTGGAATTTTGTTAAAAACTATATTAATTATCAAACTCAACTTACAAAAAATCTGCATTTTATGCATTTTTTACTCAGTTATGAGGTAATTTAGATTTCTTTTATCAATGATGCCCCTTGTTTGCATTCGACTGTCATAAAAACTAGGCTGTCATGCACTTTGATAATTTGAATTTTTCTTCTGACAAAGTCTCATTTATTTTTTATTTCAGATATTAATTTATCAAATGCGGGATGGTAGCAATGAGTTTTTATCGAATTCCAGACTGAAATCAGAATTATTTATTTAAGATATCCGACTACGTTCGGAACCGTGATTTTGCAAAAGCGCATAAATGGATAATTTTCAGGATATTTAGTATCACTTAGATTAGAATACATGCATAAAATCATTTTAAGGACATTTTGACAAAAAAAAAAAACAATTTATTTAAATACAATATTTTGGCAAAAAATTAACTTAGAATAATCTTTTTTCCAAATGTTCTCCTTTTGTGAAAAATGCTTCTATTAGAATAATATTTTGCCTGTATATAGCTCAGACCTCTCTACAGAGTTTCAACTAGAATTTTTGAAATATATAACTTAAAAGTGGGGTTTATCCCTATTTTATGACAACAGAGGGGAGCAAATTTAAGAAAAAAAATGCCAATAATTATTTCAATGGGTGGTAACTCTGAAAATAATGCGAAATTTTTGAAACATTCTAGTTGAGCCTCTGAGGAGAGGTCTGAGCTATATACAAGCAAAATATTATTATAATAGAACCATTTTTCACAAAAGGAGAACATTTGGAAAAAAGATTATTCTAATTAATTTTTGCCAAAATATTATATTTAAATAAATTTTTTTGGTCAAAATGTCCTTAGAAAAATTTTATGCATGTATTCTAATCTGAGTAACACTAAATATCATGAAAATTATCCATTAATGTGCTTTTTTAAAATTACAGTTCCTAACGTAGTCGGATACCTTAAAATTAGATCAAACATGCTTACGTATTTTTATTTCAAATTTATTCAAATTATTTTTAATTTTACTAAAAAAATATCTGATGAATAACTGGATTTATATCAAATGGTACATCGGAAGCATTAATGAAACACTCTAACGATTTATGCATCAATTTATATATGTTTATCCTACACAATTTCGTATGTTTATCAATATATTTAATGTAACAAACTTTATAGCAGGGGTGTACAACCTTTTCAGGATGAGGGGTCAAAAAATGTAATAGGATCATATCAAGGGCCAAGTATTACGCGATGGCAAATATGTTATAAACAGGAAAACAATGTTTTATGACAATACGCATTTATCACAATTATTACTTTATTTTACTCTTGTACACATTATACAGTTGATATACACAAACACAAACACTAGTGGATGAAACACAAACACTTTCGGAATGATTAAAATACTTTAGCTCAACAGAAAAAAATTCCTGCTAAAAAGGTGGTAAACTTGAAATTATACAACAGAATAAAAGTTTTGCTAATTATACAAAGAACACAATTTAAATTTTGAAAAAAAATTAGTACTTAAAATTTATAAAATTTAATGAGATGGCTGAGACTGAATATTTGAAATTATTGATTTTACGTCAGGGTTAAGATTTGCTGTGGCAATACGTAGAACAGAATAAAGGTTCTCATCTGCTATTCTATTTCTTATTTTTAATTTGTTTAAATTCATTAGTGAGAAAGTTTGCTCACAAATGTAAGTGCTGCCAAAGAATTTTTGGACTTCATTTTCTTCAATACGTGGCAGCCCTCCATTGACAAGGTAAGTCTTTCACCTTGATCTTTTTTTCATTTTTTAATAGCAAAAAGTGAAACTACGAATAAAGTCAATTGCTTTAGATACACTCTACATTAAGGTTGCAAATCCTATTTCTTTACCACATAAATTCTCTTGATGAATAATGCAATGAAGCTGCAACAGTTCTACACCACAATGGGCAAGGCGTTCTTATAGCAGCGTAACCATTCCAATTTTTGTGCCAATCATTGATTTGGCTCCATCTGTGGTAATTCTAACACAATTGTTCATGTTCAGGAAGCTGCATTGCACAGAAATATCAAACTGGAAAGAAGTTCACTTCCAGTTGTTTGCCCCTTCATGAGAAACATTCCAAAGAGTTCTTCCGTAACATAAAATTTTTTATCAATTCCACGATCAAGCACAAGCAATTGGCCAACTGATGTTCGATCTGTAGATTCATTAACAGCTAAGGAAAAATATACAAAGTTTGAAGCGGCTGATTTTACTTGATTTTCAATGTCCTCATTCAACTGTTGAATTCTTCTGTGAATAGTCATTCTATTTAAGCTTATATTTTCAAATTTCCTTTTTACTTCAGGACAAAGTTTTCAGATGCAATTAACAAACACTTTTTAACAAAATCACCATCTGTGAATGGCCGAACTTCTTTAGCGATAATTTCAGCGACACTCTCTCAAGCTCACTTCCACGTATGAATCCAAGTTAATTGTACATTTTTGAAAAAAAATTGCTTAACTACTAAAAGTTTTCTTAAGTTGATCGATTGTTTGTGATGGTTCATATCCATTCATAGGTGCAAAATGTTTATGCTTTGCTTCATAATTCCGCTTTGCGTTATACTCTTTTGCCAGAGCAATCTTGCAACTAAAGGGTGTTTTTTTAGAGGTATAGAACTTTAAATTGCAATAAAACAACGATGTATTATTCGATTGACATGAATTTTTTTTATTCGAAAGATAATTTTGTGGCATTACATTTTAAATATGATTTCTGGCATATAACTGCCACGGCTGGCTCGGATGTAGTCCAATCTGGACGTTCAATTTTCGATGACTTTTTCCAACATTTGTGGCCGTATATCGGCAATAACACGGTGAATGTTGTCTTCCAAATGATCAAGCGTTTGTGACTTATCCGCATAGACCAATGACTTTACATAGCCCCACAGAAAATAGTCTAGCGGTGTTAAATCACAAGGTCTTGGAGGCCAATTCACAGGTCCAAAACGTGAAATTAGGCGGTCACCCAACGTGTCTTTCAATAAATCGATTGTGGCACGAGCTGTGTGACATGTTGCGCCGTCTTGTTGGAACCACAGCTCCTGGACATCATGATTGTTCAATTCAGGAATGAAAAAGTTAGTAATCATGGCTGTATACCGATCACCATTGACTGTAACGTTGTGGCCTTCATCGTTTTTGAAGAAGGATTCCACCAGCCCATAAAGCGCACCCAATAGTCAGTTTTTCTGGATGTAACGGTGTTTCGACATACACTTGTGGATTAGCTTCACTCCAAATGCGGCAGTTTTGTTTGTTGACCTAGCCATTCAACCAGAAGTGCGCTTCATCGCTAAATAAAATTCGCTTATGAAAATCGGGAACAACGGCAATCTCGTTTTGGGCCCATTCGACGAATCTACGCCTTGCTTGATGATCGTTTTGATGAATTGCCAAACCAAACTGAGAATAAATCACTTGACCGCTGTTAAATCGGTCGCCATCTTGGAAAGTAATGCCAACTTAAATTTTTATACCTGGAAAAAAACACTCTTTACATATTAAGCATGTGACAGTATCATTGTAATAGATAAAACTGTAGTTATCTGTCCCTGCATCATGAAATTTCCAATTTTGTGAAAAAAAATCCCCTCTTTTCTTACTCTTTATCTAAAACATTTTATATGGCTTTATAAATGAATGATACTAGACTAAAAATCCGAAATCAAACAAGAATATCAGATCCGTTCTGTGACAGCGATTTCAAAACTCCCAATCTTCTAGCAAGACCACGGGGTTGTTTAAAAGAATAATCGTTGCATCTAAGTAGAAGTTAAAGTTATATTATTGGTAACGCTCACCATGAAGAAAAACGCAAGTTCGATGGGTACTTTTGATTGGCTCAGCATAATTTCAGATCGAGAATGTTCTTCGACCTCCTCTGTATCAAGACCATGCGATGGAAGAAATAATGGTTTCCGTTGATCACGTCCGTGAGCTTCTATACGAAAATTCGTACTCGCAGATATCCATGAAAGAAAGATATTGAAAAGCCGCGTAATAAATTGAAAAAAAACTTAATGAACAGCTGTTAAACAATTTTCTGTAATACTGTTTTCGTATACGATTTACCCTTGTTTAATTAACAAAGACCAATTCCATTTTAGATTACTCTTCTGTTGTTGTTTGTGACTAATGCCACCTGCCTGACGAAGTCAGATCGAGGCCCACGGAATTCATCGTGGCTAAGGGTTAGAACTTTTACACCTGTCGTTAGCCTTAGCTTTGAGCACCAAAGCAAGTGACAGTACGATTTTGCTCGGTTCCACCCCAATTTAGAGGAGAGAAAACCCTGGGGGGGGGGGTGATTGATTGAATATTAACGTCGCACTTTTTAGCTACACGAGGGCTTTTGGCGACGGACCACGTAATTTTGAACCATGGTCAAGTGACGTGGACGACACCTGAGCTGGCACCAAACCCTGGGGGTGACCAGGGGCTCTGTTCCCCTTCCACCAACCACACGAGAGGAAAAGATTACTATTCTTTTGTTATAGAAATTCGCGGGCCAACTTTAAAGGCTTCGCAAGCATTAGGTTGTACATCCCTGCTTTATAGGATGCTTTTATTACCTCTGCATTTTGCGACATTACCACAGAGAAAATATCTTGTTGCTCTTTCAAAGATTTTTTTAAGAAAGCCAATTTATCTCGTCTTGAAAGAGATTAAAAAAAGAGTCATTAAAAGATTTGTCAGTGATATGACGACGAGCAAAATTATACAGTTTTATATATATCATTTTCACGACAAATTAAACTATTTGTTGATCGATTTTTGTTTTTCCTCTACGAAATAGTCAAGAGCCTAATTGTTTTGGAACAACATATATTCTTTAGGTATTTTTCGCTCGGAAGGCATGAGGGTTAAATAAAAATAAGTATTACCCACAATATGGTCGCTACTTCACTGTTATTTGTTATCACTAACCGTTACAGTTGTGAAAAGAAAAAAAAAGTTGCCTCGCAAATCGCACCAGCACGACAAAGTTTATGTACAGTTGGACCTCTATGAAACGAAGTCGCTAAATCCCGGAAAAAAGTTCACTATATGGAAAATTCGTTTTATAGAGGTTCGTTTTTTTATATACTTTATAAACCACATAAAACAAATATTAAGTTCATAAACACTATGTATTAAAAAAAGTAATTATTCACACCTTTTTTCAAAATTAATATATGTTTATTTTATATATCTTACCCATCAAAAAAAAAGAAAGAAAGAAAGAAAAACTGCAAGAAAACAAGAAAAAAAATGTGGAAGAATTCACCGTGTTTTCAATATTCAGAAACTATTTTTTTATTAAAATTAAAGAATTTTAAAGAGATTTTCTAATTTAAAGCATACAAGTAATATTAAACATACATTATTTTATAACTAGGACACATTGGATAATTCTGCTGAGTGTGAAAGGGGGTATCGAAGATGTTTCTAGTGAACTGGACAATGGGGGTTAAAGGTTGCACTTCTTGGATGAAACGTTCAGCACTCTATTGCTCTCGTCGAGTTAGGATCTACTAAAACCAGTTCAAGAATTATGACCAACATAAAAGGTGTTAAAAGTGAGAATAACTTGAAATACTTAGAAATACTCAAAAAATAGGAAGAAAAAAAAATTGAATTCCAAAAGAAAAAGTTCGTTATATAGAAAATGCACTTCGCTATATACAGGTTATTTTACGAAGAAAATCGTGAAATGTTCAAGGTTCAAGGAAAAAGTTCGTTTTATGGAAAAATTCCCAATATAGAGGTTCGACTGTACTTGATTGTTTGATTTATGTAATTTCTCTCGCTAAGTTTATAATGCACTATTCTTAAATAATTGAATTTGTTAGTGCAACGGGCCCCGACCGGGTCCTTCAGAAAGGTCCGATGAGCCACAAGCAGCTCGCGGGCTGCAAGTTGAGTATCGCTAGTATAGACGCACCATCAATAATTCTCATGGCAATATAAATTCTCACAAGCAAAACAAAAACAATCTCGGATAAAAATCGTATTAATTGCAGCTACGAATCATAACATCTCTTGGCATAAGCGACGGCGAAATCCCTCCCACTAATAGTCCGCCAAATTTCCGAATTGAGTTCACCTCGCTCCGAAAATGATAAGGGATAAATGGCGACATTTATCGAAGGACAACTGGTCATAGGGGTTCAGGAAAGAGAATGCTAATGCAAGGAAAAACATTAACCATTATACGCGAGGAGGGGTAATTGCATGGAATAGGTCATGATATCTTATCATTAATTTTTTTTTCGTTTTTGTTAATTGAACGTGTGCAGAAAAATGATTAATTCTTCTCATTTCCTTTTATGAAATATGTATCTGTCAAAATTGATACATTATTTACAAGTGGCAATGTTTATGGAAAAGTTATTATTTGAAAAATCCTTCTGCTTTCGTTAGTTTGGGGGTTTTAATTTTAATTTAAACAGATCTACTCGAATTTTATCAGTATTGTAATTTTTAGGTGGTTACAGTAACACACAAACATATATATTTTATGATTACTTACACATTTATATTCTATTACAAGTTTTGTTTCATAATTTAATTTTTTCTTATGTCTCCCTTCACTTCAAATTAAAAGAACAAGTTAAGGTTAAAATCATAATGGTAATTCACAAATATTAGTATTTGATTTTATCATCTTATCTATAGGGAATTATACTTCTATATATTATATTATACTAACCATTACCCATCCGCTTCGCTGGGTACTTCATAATGTTATATAGTAGTATATTCTTTTAAAGTTATTGATTTCTAAATTTTTTTTTTTAGTATTAAGTTTCCGATTGCATTAAACATTCCTATACTCTCCTATCTTGATTTAAAAACGAAAGAACTTGAATTTCTATCCTGGAAGTATATTCATTTTTTACGCCCCGTAATTCCCCCATCAAAGAGTCGATTTACGCAAATCCTCTTCTTAGCAGGTCCCTATTCAATAAAAGAATCATCCCCTCTAAATTTCAAATGTGTAAGTTTAATGGTTCAAGATCGGTAATTTTTGTCTCTAAGCCCCCTTGGGAGGTAATTTTCGCAAAACTCGTTCTTAGTGGATCTTTATTCAACAAAACAGAAACTTGCCTGCGGGTTGCTGAAAGTCTATGGGTCTAATTGTTCCCTTTCTGTGTCCTACTCTTTAAAGTAAAATTAAATTAATTTTTAAATTTATATTTAAAAAAGAAAAAAATACTCTAAATTAATCAAATGCTTTTAAACTTTAAGTAGAAAATGGAGTATACTTTGTAACTACACTAAATTATATTATTATTTGGGAATTTTTCGATCTGACATTATATGGAGTTTACGTCAAGTTCTTTTAACATTTAGCGATAATTTTATAGCAGAAGAATATATATAATTCAGGTATTAAAAATATTCTTTCTCAGAAAAACATATATTTCATTAATAAAACTATTTAAAACATTTTTAGGATCTACATACATTCTTAATAATGGGCTTTTATTTCCATATTTTTCAGGTTAATATTGATTTAAGTGTGAATTTTTTTTCAAGGAGTCAAATAATTTAATCACATGATTCATGTAATACCTGAAAATGTAATGTAATGCCACTTACAATAAGAAACAAAATGTTCCAAATGAGTGTTTCTTATGAACCACGGTTTATGAGTTATTACGTCCAGTTGTTGCAATTCATTCTCATGCGGATCATATAATTAAAAAGGAACAATATTCAAAAATTGCTGAATAATAAAGCAGGAAGTGGGAAAAATTAATTGCATTAAAATTTGTTAAAGTAAAAATCTAACGCAGATATTTAAAACAAAAGAATAGAAGACATACGAGAAAGTATAACACGATTAAAACTGGTTTATTACAACCTGTTCTTCAAATGCTTTGGAGACAAAATAAATTAGAAATTACTAGTCAAGAGGGGTATTCCGTAAAAAACACATTTCCTGTAAAAAAGAAAATATTTTTATTCAATGTTACACAGAAGAAAACAGTCTCTATCGTTTGTGCAATTCGTTATAGGAAGAGTGCACAAAATTTTTAAGTCTTTTAACATAAGAATAAAGTTCATCATTGCAGGAAAAATAATTTTCAAATGCGGATGGGGAGGAATCAGTTTTTAATGTCGTCTTAAAGAGTTTCAGCTCGAAATGGAAAACTCAAAAACAATAAGGATTTGCCTTTTGAATAAAATTCGGACAGTTTCAAAAAGTCATTTACACCTTCTGCATTATAAGTTGGATTCATCAAGCTCCAAAAACTTCCTAAAGTATTATTTTGCTTTTGCAATCGTAGTTTGAGTTGTGAGATCATATTGTGTATAATACTTCGCCTACCATTTACGGTAGACAGAAAATCTTTTTCACTTCCATAGTATTTTGCTTTTTATATATATATATATATATATATCTTCAAGTTCTTTTTTCACATAAGACAATAATGTGAATATTTTTTTACGATTTTTTAATCACTCATTGTAACAATATAATTTAAAAACTTCACTTTTACAACTAAAAAATCAAAATGGATTTACTCTGCATTTAAGGTATCCGACTACGTTCAGAACCTTGATTTCGCAAAAGCGTATAAATGGATAATATTTATGATATTTAGTGTCACTTAGATTAAAAAACGTATATAAAATTGGTTTAAGAATAGTATTACAATAAAAAATTATTTAAGTACAATATTTTGACAAAAAATGAACATAGAATGACCCATTTTCAAAATATTCTCCTTTTGTGAAAAATGTTTCTTTTATAATGATATTTTGTCTGTATATAGCTGAGACCTCTGTACAGAAGCTCAACTAGAATGAATTTTTGAAAAACATAACTTAGAAGTAGGTTTATCCATGTTTTACGACAACAGAGGGGAGAAATTTTAAGAAAAAAACGCCGATAATTATTTCAAATGGTTGTAACTCTGAAAATGATGTGAATTTTTCAAAAATCATAGTTTAGCCTCTGTACAGAGGTCTGAAATATATACAGACAAAATATTATTATAATAAAAGCATTTTTCACAAAAGGAGAACATTTTGAAAAAAGATTATTCTAAGTTAATTTTTTGCCGAAATATTGTATTTAAATAATTTTTTTTGTCAAAATGTCCTTAAAACAATTTTATACATGTATTCTCTAATCTAAGTGACACTAAATATCATGAAAATTATCCATTTATGCGCCTTTTTAAAATCACGGTTCCGAACGTAGTCGGTTACCTTAAAGAATATAAGCGTTACGTAGTCATGTAGAATCATGAAATACAAGTAATGAAATAATTTTTGACTTTCTTGTCATGTGGGCTTAACAGTGCACGTGATGAAATGACTCAAATTTTAAGGTGACCAACCTTCTTCTTTTAGGGAGGACAGGTCCTCCCTAAAAGTGTTCCTCGAACAGTGTCCTCCTACTTCTCCCCCTTTTCAATTTTTTAAAACTGATCTGTTAACCTCTATTCAGAGATGATTGTGTTTCCATTATGTCAAAGAATGGTCTGAAACAAATATCACAAGAAATAATAGTTTTCAATGGTGTTTTGTGACTTCAGCCCAAGTAAAATGGGCAGATATAGAAAATTGTTTAGAGAAATAGAGTTTTTATCGAAAGAAATGCCTGATATTAAAATCGAAGACAATTGAAATTATAATAAATTGGAACAATTGGAAAATCAGCATGCTGAAATTGATAAAAGATTGGAAGTCTTAACTATTTCTCAAAAATGAACACTTTCAATGTGATAATTTTATTATTCCTGTTAAATTTACGTTGTGATGAGCTGGAACTAATACAGAAGTTAAAAGAGTTTTTTCAGTCGGTAATGATTTCGGGACAAGTGAGAAATCAAGATTGAATGTTGATATTTTAGCTGCAGTACTTACCGTAAAATTCAGTATGAAGGATATTTTTTGCTCCAAAATTTCCGATGTATTAGAAAACGATATATTGACAAAAAAATATTCAATGGAAAAATACTTGTTTAAGTAGATAATTAAAAGGAATGAAAGCATAATTAACGTATTTTTATTTGAATTAATAAAATGTTTCTGTTTTTTTACGTTTTAACTTTTTCTTAAATTTTTCGCGCGCGCGCCTGTCCTCTTTTTCATTGTAAAAAAATTATCACCTAACAAATTCTGACCTTGTCTTTTTACAAAATAGGGATGGAAGATATCCAATTCTCCCCAAAATACACTACAGAGTACAATAGAAAGCTAATGAATACGTCAGTTCTGAGAATAAGATGGTATTTTCTGTGTGCATGCGGTTCGGTTTGGAAGGGGAAGAAAAAGAAAAATAGAAAAGAAATTTTATTTTTTCGTTTATTAGAACTGAAATTGTTACCTTCGTTTGGAATCAATCTTCAATCGAGAAAAAGAAAAAAATCAAGGGCGTTGGGGGTCGTCTGGACCCTCTCTTGTGTGCGCCTCAGATTGTGACTTTTGGATGACCTTGTCCAATCCTTTCTGTAATCGTACCCGATGTCTGAAACTATTGCCATAACCTTGAGACTGTCATACGAAACACTCGTAGCCAATGAGCGTATTCCGCTTGTGACTGTCCAGCTTCTAGCCTGTCAACGGTTTGCCATTGTAATTCATCGGTTAAACGATTCCGTGTAGTCAATTTAATAGCAATCTGTGTGCAGGTATAATAATGTTTTCTCTAAAAAGCAGAATCCTACATACAGATTTGATAGCTTCAGAAGACCTCCACTTTTCAACAAATTTCACTTCCCATGGTTTTCCCCCTTCTTTTTTAATAGAAAAACGATTTTTTTTACTATTAACCAGGTACCAGACGCATAAATAGAAATCGGTTCCTAAATTACACTATAAAGTCCCCTTTTAAAATAACAGTGGTACATACTTATATTTATTGCAAAAAAATGAGTTTGTAGTTTGGTTTTTGGAAATTGGTGTATTACATTTGCAGGATTCTCGCTCACCAAATAGGATGTGAAACTTTCGTTTTGCTACCTGGACCACCAACCACGCCATGCATTTTAGTGCCAAGGTCAGATGACGTGGTCAGTATAATAGCAGGCAGCCCATTCTCCACATCCATGCCACATTCACTATGGAAGTCAGTGTTTTCAAGGCAAAATTTAGCATTAGAATTTCTGTTATATGATTGAGTCGTTTTAAATTGTCTGTATTTTAATATGGACGCATTCAACAAAATATATTCTAAAATTCTCTCTATTTTTCAGAAATCAATTCATTAAATTAATAGATACTACCGATATAATATAAAATTTCGAAAAAATATATCAGATTTAGAGGACACAGTTCGATTCGATTGACAAAAATCGGTCAAAAAATCAAATTTTATTTTTTTTTAGTCTAAATTTTTTTTTAATATTTTTTTTCTACAAACTCACGAAATTTGAAAGCTCTAAGTTTAAAAAACCGCAGAGTTATGATAACTTTTACCTTTGTTTTTATTCACATTCTAAAGGCAAATCAAAACTTTAAACTGACTTATCTCAGAAAGGTAAAATAACTAGTTTGTCTTCATTTAAAAGGCTAAGGTTTTTTTTTCTATTTTGCTTAATACTCAGAAATTTTTTTCACTTGTTGCTAATCGTACATGGAACAAACAAAAGTTGGAATGCATTTTTCAATCAAAGCAATACTTATTTTTTAAAAAATAATTGAAGTTAAAATTTACACATTTTTTAATGAATTTTCAATAAGCATTCATAAAAAGAAGCATTGTACGAATACCACAATCACGTTATCACAAAACCCATACCAATTTTTGTTACGCTTAGTTTAACGTACTTGCAAATCAAATTTCATGTATGTACTTCAATTTTTGTCGGGGGAGAGAGAGTAGCATTTTAAAATCACTTCATAAGTTTCACTTAGGAGGCAAAAAAAAGTTATGAAAATCATTAAATTAAAATTTTTGTGTAAATCATATCATGTCCCCCGCAAGATAGGAAAGTACCTGGAAATTAAGGAAATAAGTATTCTAATTTTATTTATACAATACTAAAAATATGAGATATTTAAATAAAAATTGCAATGCGTGTGGAATTATACTAAATAAAATTTTATATCAAGAAAAATGAACTATAATACAGAGTTAAAAGTGAACGAATTGTAACTTGTGCAATAACTCATTTAAAAGCCAACGTTGACGATTCTATGGATCTTCATTTAAATTTTTCAAGTCTGTTTTGTTTTTACCACAATTCATAATCACAATGAAGAAAGGACAATTTAGAGGCCTTTTTCTTGGAAACTAAGAGACAAAATAATCATATTTTATTCAATCAAGATGTGGAACTACTCACACGTGAAAGGCTGGGAAATCAAAGCTAATCTAATTCGTAAGAGAATATTTATTCATGAACTACATTGAACCAAAGGAGCTAACAACTATTGCTGAGACAATTAGCGGCAAGTTAAACTTACAAAAGAAATTTGTAGAGCGCTGCATTGAAATCGGGAAATAAATTCTGGAATAGTCTTACATTTGAATAGAAGAATAATTTTACTAAATTGATAATTAGTTCCGCGCAATAAACGAAATTTGTTTCAATTGTTAGGTAAATGATTCTAATTTTTAATAACTCAAAAGAAGCTCTAACAACATTGATTCCATTCACCATTATAAAAAATAAAAGCAAAACAAACATTTCTGATCACTTAATTCTTCCATTTCTACAGTTTCTTCCCCTGTTATACTCAACCTTTGTACACATCAGTACAAAACACACACACACACATATATATATATATATATATAATATATTATAAATGTGAAAGTTTGTGAAAATCTTTGTGGGTCTTTCACGCAAAAACAACTGAATGGATTTTAATGAAACTTTACAGTAATATAGCTTATACATCAGAATAACATATAGGCATAGACTATAATTTATAAAAATTTGTTAAAAGTGTCCAAAATATAACGATATTTGTCAAGTAAGTGTGAAAAATTTCTGCCATCTACGAGCAATTCTGGCTTGCGCTGCAAAAAAGCCCACCACAGCATATATCTATCTTTTGTTTGTGAAAAACTCTTTTTGTTTTGGCTACGCAATGGGCTCGCTTCTAATTAATTCCTGTGATCAGAATAATCTCTATTTTTTTATTTCAGAATAAAACTAAGTTTTAAAGGAAAGGTTGTTATAAATCTATCTTCACTTTAATGTATTTTATGATTTTGTTATGCACATTTGGTAGTAAGAAATTGATCTTTTTTCAAAATAAATGCTATTATCGGTTCTGGCACTTAAAGTAAATAAACTTTCTCTTTCACACTGCATCATTTGGACAAATTTTCAAAATTTGTCTGTGGTTAGTAGTTAAGTATAACGCTATAATTTTAATTGAATAGGCAGATATTGCGTTTTTAAGTATAAAAATAATTATAACTACTGTACTGTATTTTTTGGAGTGAGTAAGTGTGTGAATATTAACATCGCACTGTTCAGCTACACGAGGGCTTTTGGCAACGTATCACGTAATTTTGAACCATGGTCAAGTGACGTGGACGACACCTGAGCTGGCACCCCCTTCTCCTAACTACCACACCACACCAACTTAGAAGGACTATTCTACCAATACTTTGCAGGAATATTCTTTGAAATCCAATCTTCCAAGATATATGGCAGCACGGGTTCCATGATGAGTATTTTAGAGGAAAAAATAGTTTGTCAAAATTTAAGTGTCTTATGTTTTTGTATGTTAGTGAAGACCTTGGAAAATGATTTGACTACTTATTTTAAGTGAACGGTGGACATAATTAATTTTACAGTGGAATATCTTTAATTAATTTATTAGCTCTAACGGATTAAATTTTCCAAAGTGGAGTATTTTGTTTATGTATATCCCTTAATTTGTACATGTAGTGATCGAAAAAAAATATTGTATGAAAAAAACTGCAGTAAATCATAATGCGGTTGGATAAAGTATTAACGTGCATTTCTCCCCTACACGGCCGGTCTTACAAAGCTCGGGCTACGAGTAGCTAGGCATTTGCCAACTTGACTCTATCGTTACCATTTCGCTATTTTTTCATTAAATCGCCATTATAATTTAAGAAACGTCGTTGCTTGCGAATATTACAAATTTAAAATAAAATAAATACAACAGAAAGTAATATTAATGTATTACACTTTAAGATATAAATTATTTACACTATTTTAAGCGTTCATTACGCAAAACTTTTAACAATGTGTTACTTTTGCTGAGCAGAGATCAGCTTACGGAGGTACTTTGAAAAATCGACCCTCAAAAGTGTTACGAGGAAATATAAATAAAAAAAAAAAAAATCCTTTTTATCAGCTATTAGATCTATATACTTAAAATTTAACATAGGTGTTTTTTTCTTTCTTTTTTTTGTATACCTGAGATATACAAAAAGCTTCTTTTTTGTTTAATTTGCAATTCACATAAAATTAACTCATTAAAAACTTCTTTTTCCTTCAATCTGTGTTGTTTAATTTTTCAGTTCACCCGTGCGAAGAACGGGTATACCAAGTAGTATATATATATTTATATATTAGAAATGAACAAAATTTTGTTTTCACAGTTGTAACCTATGCGGAAAAGATGTTCTGTAGTATGTAGATGAAAGGAGAAATAAAATAAACAACTAATTTTTATCTTAAGGTATCCGACTACGTTCGGAACCGTGATTTAAAAAAAAGCGCATAAATGGATAATTTTCATGATATTTAGAGTCAATTAGATTAGAATGCATGTATAAAATTGTTTTAAGGACATTTTGACAAAAATATTATTTAAAAATACAGTATTTCGGCAAAAAATTAACTTAGAATAATCTTTTTTCACAATGTTCTCCTTTTGTGAAAAATACTTCTATTATAATAATATTTTGCCTTTATATAACTCAGACATCTGTACAGAGGATCGACTATGATTTTTGAAAAATTCACATTATTTTCAGAATTACAACCCATTAAAATAATTATCGGCGTTTTTTTTCTTAAAACTTCTCTCCTCTGTTGTCGTAAAACATGAATAAACCCACTTCTAAGTTATATATTTCAAAAATTCTAGTTGAGGCTCTATACAGAGGTCCGAGCTATATACAGGCAAAATATTATTATAATTGAAGCCTTTTTCACAAAAGGAGAATATTTTGAAAATGGTCCATTCGATGTTCATTTTTTGTCAAAATATTGTACTTAAGTAATTTTTTATTGTAATACTATTCTTAAAACAATTTTATATACATTTTCTAATCTAAGTGACACTAAATGTCATAAATATTATCCATTTATACGCTTTTGCAAAATCACGGTTCCGAACGCAGTCGGATACCTTAAATACTAAAAGGAATGAGTGAATGTTTGGGTTTATGGCGCAAGAGCCAAACGTGGCTTAAAGTACTAAAAGGAATGAAGTTTAGGTATTTGAGCTGCTTTTATGATAAATAGTTAAAGTAATTAAAAAAAGAAAAATGCCATTTTAGTTATTATTATTTTAGAGAAGCATTTCTTATAAAAGTAGACCATTTTGAAAATAAGATTATTCCAAGGTTATTTTTTGCCAAAATATTGTATTTAAATAATTTTTTTTGTTAAAATATCTTTAAAACAATGTTATATACATTTTCTAATCTAAGTGACACTAAATATGAAAATTTTTTTTATCGATTTATTTCCTTTTTTAAAGCACGGTTCCGAACGTAATCGGATATCTTAAATGAAAAATTCCAACCTTCATCACAAAGAATATCCCGTAGAAGTATTTCAGTTCCATGGGTAAACTGCATCTCCTAAAAACAGTAGCTCTAATAAACTTACAAGAATTAAAAATATATTCAAATCAAATATACTAAGGAAATATCAGTGCTCGCGCACAGCGTATGGGCAAACCGGTTGTGGCCAGCATTCTGTGTCCCATATGGTTCCTAAGGAATGTCATTTCTTTAAAATAAACAGTATTTCAAGCTATGCAGAAGTCTAGTTTTTGTCTATGCTCCTTTTTTAGCTTTAAAACTCTCATTTTTATACTCGGCGTATAACGCGCACCCTTAAATTTTGATTTTATTTTTTGTGCTAAAAGTGCGCGTTATACACCTGATTTTACGGTTATAAATACCATTTATTTAAAAGAAATGACATACCTTATAATCTTTCATTACTAAATAACACGAAAAGTTTTCGTCATATCCGTCTTCCGTTTTCATCGAATTCTGTTTCATATTTCCACCATCACTGTTACTCTGATCTATCAATAAATAATCATTTTCTATTCCATCTAGATAGTTAAATAAATAAAATTTTAAATGACTTTATAATCACGTCGAATTTAATTCATTTCAGGCTTTTATTATCAACTCACACACTAATTCTAGACTTGAAAAGATATGTACATTTCAGATTTGTTTTTGGCTGACTGAATATTAACGTCGCACTGTTCAGTTACACGAGGGCTTTTGGCGACGGACCACGTAATTTTGAACCATGGTCAAGTGACGTGGACGACACCTGAGCTGGCACCCCCCCTCTCCTAGCTACCACACCACACCAACGGGACGAAGTTTCAGCTCTCGACAGATTTAACGTGCATCGCTGCCCTACACGGCGGATCTTTAGTGGTACTGGGCTCGAACTCGTGACAAGGCAAGCCACGATCCGATACCTATACCACTCGGCTACCGCGGCCAGATTTCTTTTCGGGAAAAGGGGCTTGTTTTACGAGGAATATACCTAAAACTTAAAAGATACGGTTTGTATGTATAGGTACACACACGCGTTATGTGTCAGAATATAGGGTAATTAAAATTTACCTCTAATTCCTTGATATCTCTTTCGGGATGTAACCCTGTTTGCATCTGACCACAAGACAAGATATATTTTATATATACTGGACGAAACCACCAAACTTTTTTATTCGTATTCTGTATGATTCATACGATGTGACATCTAAATTTTCAACAACGTGAATTTATTGATGCAACACAGGAAAGTTTTGTTCATTTGCTAAAATTATGAGACATTCTCTCAAAACGTTTTCGTATTGCATAACAAACAAGTACTATATAAAAAAAATTTGTAAGTCAATTCTTACTTAGATCAACAAATAAAATTTTATTTTAGTTACTTTTTATTAAATAGTTACAATTAATATAAATATGTATATACATAAGACAGAACCACACTATTAAGTGACAAAATAGAAAGCGATTTCCTTGCAATTTTCCATTTTTTTTCTATATAGGATGTTGGACTATTTTGTTTCTTTATTACTCTGTTTATTTATTAATTAAATATAATTATCCCAATAAAATAGTATAGTAAAAAAGAAATCACATTCTCAGAAATTAGGCCATTCCAGGCGGGATGGATTCGAACCCACGACCTTTGAATTCGAAGTCCGGCGCGTTATCTATTGCGCTATAAGGACACAAAGAACGATTTTTCTTTCTATATATGCTGTTGAACCATTATTTTTGTTTGTTATTATTTATTGATTTTTTAGTTTAATTAATGAATTAATATTTAAAAAAATTGTATTTGAATTAAATGTTATCCACTACAAGTTTTAAAAAATATATTTGAACTCGAATGGATGAATAGAAAGTATTTTATGAATGATTGAAAATTTGAACAAGATATATATATATATATATATATATATATATATATATATATATATATATATATATATATATATATATATATATATATATATATATAAGGGTGTTTTTTTAGAGGTATAGAAATTTATAAATTGCAATAAAACAACGATGTATTATTCGATTGACATGAATTGTTTTTTATTCGAAAGATAATCTTGTGGCATTACATTTTAAATATGATTTCTGGCATATGACTGCCACGGCTGACTCGGATGTAGTCCAATCTGGACGTCCAATTTCCGATGACTTTTTCCAACATTTGTGGCTGTATATCGGCAATAACACGGAGAATGTTGTCTTCCAAATGGTCAAGCGTTTGTGGCTTATCCGGTTAAACCAATAACTTTACATAGCCCCACAGAAAATAGTCTAGCGGTGTTAAATCACAAGATCTTGGAGGCTAATTCACAGGTCCAAAATGTGAAATTAGGCGGTCACCAAACGTGTCTTTCAATAAATCGATTGTGGCACGAGCTGTGTGACATGTTGCGCCGTCTTGTTGGAACCACAGCTCCTGGACATCATGATTGTTCAATTCAGGAATGAAAAAGTTAGTAATCATGGCTCTATACCGATCACCATTGACTGTAACGTTGTGGCCTTCATCGTTTTTGAAGAAGGATTCCACCAGCCCATAAAGCGCACCAAATAGTCAGTTTTTCTGGATGTAACGGTGTTTCGACATACACTTGTGGATTAGCTTCACTCCAAATGCGGCAGTTTTGTTTGTAGACGTAGCCATTCAGCCAGAAGTGCGCTTCATCGCTAAACAAAATTCGCTTATGAAAATCGGGAACAACGGCAATCTCAGTTTGGGCCCATTCGACGAATCTAAAAGCGTTGTTCAGGCGTGAATCTATTCATGATGAATTGCCAAACCAAACTGAGAATAAATCACTTGACCGCTGTTAAATCGGTCGCCATCTTGGAAAGTAATGCCAACTTAAACTTCTATACCTGGAAAAAAACACTCTTTATATATATATGCGTGTGTATATGTAGGGAGAGAGTGAACTAATAGTAGGAATTGAAAAATACAATGTAATAGCATAGGTGTGCGTTATATGTCAGAATATAGGGTAATTAAAATTTACCTGATTCCTTGATATTTCTTTCGGGGTGTAATTCGGTTTATATTTGAACACACGACAAGATATATTTTATATATACTAGGTTTAATCACCCAGCATTTTTATTCGCATTCTGAGTACTTCATTTATACATATGATGTGACACCTAAATTTTCAACAATGTGAAACTATCAATTATGAAACACAGGAAAGAGAAGTTCGTTCACCAAAATTAAGAGACGTTCTCTCAAAATGTTTTCATATCGCATAAAAAAATTCATTTAAAACTCGTCATCTTTTTTTTTTTTATACAAGATCCAAAAAAAGTAAAGAAGGGCAAAAACACAAATTCATCATACGAGAATGCAAATGGCACTTAACCCTGATTAGATTGGGAATTAAAGCTGAAATGAGATTCAAGTGAAAAAGCTTTTTTTTACATCGTTTCACTGAAAAAGGATAAAACAGTTTTGTCACCTTGTAAAAGAGTTACATTACGTAGAAGGACTTTTCTTAATGCGGGTCTTGATTTTATCTAACACGTCTTTAATCACACTTATATTTACATACGTAGGTTTTTTCCTAGTATAAATCTAGTCAAATATAAAAAACTATTTTATTATAATAATGTTGGAATTATTTACTATAATATTTTTTGTCTTAACGTGTGTATTCGAAATCATTTTTATTAGTAACACATACAGTAAAATAAAAAAAGATCCAGATATTTAGCTCCAGATGCAAAGTTTCTCAAATTAGAGATTTGAATCACGATTAGGGAATTATTTTAAAAGAAATGTATTTAGCACTTTTAAAATCTTTTCCATGTTATATAAGACATATTACGTAATCTTTTCATTGTAATATAAATCTTTTTCATGTTATATACTTTACATAATTTGAAATAGAGAATTCATATATCATTTCATAAAAGTCAGTTAGAGGTAATTCAGATATAAAGCCAGTAAACTGTTTTAACGTGTTCTTCATATAAAAGGGAGAATTTTTTTTAAAAAGGAATATATTTTTTGTTTTTCACAAAATGCTTTATGTGTTATAGTGTTATGTATTATGAATAATTCATATTTTCATTTCTGATGTACTGATGATACGAATTTTATTACCCCAATTAGTTTTTTCATATATTATAATAGTCTAACATAATGGTTAGTAATTGAATAATTATCAGATACAGTCAGTAGCGCACACAGGAATTTTTCAAGGGATGGGGGTGGGGGTTCCAGGATCGAAAGTCCACCATTCTCGTATCATGCTGCAGTACGCCGCCCAACATATTATTTTGATTTTGTTTATTTTCAGGAACAAAAAACAGTAAAAAAATTAATTAGTACTAATTAATAAGGTTAATTTTAATAACAAATTTTAATTATATCTTATGTACTATATAAATAGGATTATAATCAAAAGAAAAAAATCAAGGACTATGGGGGGGGTCCTGACCCTTGAGTTCGCTACTGGATACAGTCAAACCTCCATATAATTAACCTCCATTTTACGAACTTTTCCCTGGAATTAAGAACCTTTTACTATTTTCTTCGTAAAATAACTTCCAAATAGCGAAGTGCATTTTCTATTTAAAGAACTTTCTCTTTCGTGATTCGATATTTTTTCCCTTTCAATTTTTAAAATACTTCAGAACATTTTTTCAAATTATTTTCTCTTTTAGCACATTTTGTGGCCGTGGTCGCCTAGTGGTCAAGGTATCGGATCGTGGCTGGCTTGTCACGAGTTCGAGCCCAGTACCACTAAAGACCCGCTGTGTAAGAGAACGATGCACATTAAATCTGTTGAGAGCTCAAACGTCCTCCCATTGGTGTGGTAGTTAGGAGAGGGATGTGCCAGCTCAGGTGTCGTCCTCGTCACTTGACCATGGTTCCAAATTACGAGGTCCGTCACCAAAAGCCCTCGTGCAGCTGAACAGTGCGACGTTAATATTCACTCCCTCGCTTTAGCATATTTTATGGTGATCAGTGACCTTGAACTGCTTTTACCGGGAGTCTATCTTACCTGGAGTAATGCAATTGTGGTAATTTTTCAAATAAAAAAACTCAAACGAAATGGACAGAATTAATGAGTAATTAATTGCAAGGACGTATGTGGTAGTGTGTGCTTAAAATAACTGGTTATTGAATACTGTATGTTTAAAATGAGAAAATGTCGTTAAAATTAACCTTAATATAATGTATTTTTTAAAATTGAAAATACACACACACAGTTTATTACTGGACAAAGTTTTTTCTTCTAGATCTCCTTGCAGATTTCTTTCAGATAGGCGAGATTTATTAGACGAACAGATATTAATTTTCACAAAAAAGTGTGAGTAATTACTTTTTAAAAGTAATATATAGTGTTTGTGAGTTTAAAATATTTGTGTTTTGTGTGGTCTCTAAGGTAAATAAAAAAAAGATGAATTTGCAATGCTCGCCCAGCGATGTCCCTTAGGGAGGGAGAGTCAGAAGGAAGATTAGTCATATTCAAAATAACTACAATTTATTCACAGTAATGATCTACAACACAAATTCTATTAACCAAGTTAAGAGATGCACCAAATACAAAATATGGAAAGCAATAGTGAGGTAGACGACATACGAGAAGTCGTAATAAATCGGATCGCTTACGTCCAGGCAATATGCCTTCTAATTCCAAGTGACTTAATCTAATTTAATTAATAGGTGACAAATCATCAATTTTTAATGTTACACTAATCAGCTACGAAGTATTCACGCCTCGCTTCACATTTAATCAATCACTGCTACCCGTTAGCAGTCTAACCTCTCTCTGTTTCTAACTTGAAAGTTTAATTTTTATATACAAGTCTTAATTTAAGACCCACATCTTCTTTGGGGGAAGGTTTATAACAGAATAAATATTAAAGGCCCAGTATTTCCCAAAAGGATTAGTACATTTGAAAGAACGCGGATAGACCCGTCACAAATCTCTACTGAACGAATTTTCCATGTAGAGAACTTTTTTTCGTGATTTAGAGACTTCGTTAAATAGAGGTCCGACTGTATTTACAACTTTTTCTCTCAGGTAATTTTCAAGTTATACGAAATAAATAAATACCGTAAAATCCGGCGTATAACGCGCACTTTGAACACAAAAAATATGACCGAAACTTAAGAGTGCGCGTTATACGCTGGGTATAAAAATGATAGCTTTAAAAATAGCAAAAGATATGAACATAAAAAAAAATTCTTCTACATGTATCGAAACACTGTTTATTTAAAAGAAACGACTTGCTTTACGAACTAAAAGAGTTGTAGTTCTAGAAGCATACTATTTTTTCAAAAGTTTGGGATAATATCTCGAATAAATGATTTCAAAACATAAAAGCAATGTATACTAATATTTCAGATTTCTTCGTTAAAAATGGGGTGCGTGTTATACGGCGAATATACCTAAAAATTAAAAAGATCAGCTTGAAAGAATAGGTGCGCGTTATATATACACCGGTGCGCGTTATACGCCGGATTTTACGGTAAGTAAATAAACACTTTTGATTTATAATTAATAAACATTGATTGTATCTTGTATGTAACGCTACTCTGTGATTAAGATTTGTTTTATTTAGGAATTTTATAATTCATGGATTGATTATAAACAAATAACAACATACAAAAGATAAGAAATGCCTCAAAAAGCATTATTATAAGCGATATATATTAATTAAAAACTGTTATTAAAGGAAAGTTGTCATCGAAAAATTGAAAAATAAAGGAGAACTGGTATAGCTGACCACGAGAATCGTGAGGGTTTAGCAAATGGAAAATGGAACCAGTTACAATCAATCCCTTATATAACGACAATCCGAGGTTCGACATTAAACGCCCGGGACCAAACTTGTTTACTGTGTGTAACATTCGCAAGGTAGGTTTGTTTTATCTATGATTTTAGGGCAAAGAACCTTTGCCATAAGCTTTTTCTTATTTTTTTTCTGTCTTGTTACTTTATTTTTCTGAAAATTACTTCTATAAATGAATAATTCGAAGCAAAATAAAGTAGTCAACTTATTGATTGCATTGAAATATTTGGAGCAATACATAGTAAACTAATTCGGGCTTAGAATTATTTTATAATTCTATTATATCATTTGGCATCAGATTAATTTAAGGAATCCCAAAAAGAAAAGTTTAAATTTTGGATCAAAATACACATTTTTTTTTATTCCATAGAGAAATCCTTTGGTTTTACAAAACGTATTATTTTGTTTCTACGTTTCATAGAGGGTGAGTCCAATAAATTACATAAAATTAGAAAAATTGGAAGGAGATCTGCAATTTATCAGAAGTGGTCACTGAAATTGCTCAAAATCTGTCATTATGAGTTGATAATTCAAAATATTATCAATGCCTTTCTATAAAACTTCTTGAATTTGATATTTATATTATTGTCTAAAAAATGCACTAAAATAATTCTTATTGAATCATTATTTTTTAAGTTATGATTTGAAATTTCAATAAAAGCCTCATAAATATGTTACGTTTCTTATATCTATTTGATGAGATCTCTCTCTCTGAAATTTTTATATTTAAATAAAACATTAAAAGTTTAGTGCATTCCCTAGAAAAATGTATGTAGTTTACTTTAGTAACACCACACACACACACGCACTTTCATTGATATATAAATTTGTTACTTCTTTTTCTGCTGTACAGAATTTTAAAAAATATATCTAACATTTCACTTATAATTGTGATATTTGTAAAATTTAGGTAAATTATTTTCATTATTGACGGTAAAAAGCATTAATATATATTCGTATAGATACCTTAAGAGCACTTATAATGTTTTGATATGCTATTTTAAAAAAGCTCTGTGAACGAAATAGGATACCTTAAAATACTGTTGTTAAAAAATTTGATCAGGAAATACAAAATGCTGACCCATAATTATAAATAAAGAAAATTTAATGAAGAATTTTGGAAATAAATAAATTGTTTGCTTTGTTACTACGGAAAGCGCATATAGTTATTAATATTATCTTTTTAAAAGTATGGGATAAATGATTTATTGCGTATTATTTGGTGTCATCCTCGTCACTTGAACGTTGTTTAAAACTACGAAGTTCGTCGTCAATACCAATTGCGTGGCTGAAGAATACAATGATACAACTATGACTGACAACTATGACAACTATACTGACACAACTATTTATGTCGTTGTTTGTATGATTCATATAAAGAATTTGATGCAATTTATCAAAATAAAATGTTAAACGAAATATTTATTTTTTTTTATTGAGGAGAACTGAATTTAACGTGAAAGAATTTATCGTTGAAAATTTCATTACTAAAAGTGCTTTAATTTAATTCGTTATTTTATAAGTCCTTCATGACTTATTTTAACTGAAATATGCATGTTTAGAATTATTATTTTCTGTTAAATCTCTGGAGGTGAAATAGTAACTCTTTTGTTGTAGAATTTTCTTTCTCTGTGAAATACATGGATAATACAAACACAATTTTAAAAGTAAGTTATTTGTAATGAAACTACAATAATTATATATTTTTTCTTACTTTTAAATCACAAGAAAAACATATAGTACACAACACATTTGTTATAATATGAGCATTTTTTTTTAAACCAGCGATTCACAAAGTGTGGGGCACGACCCCCAGGGGGTAGGGGAATGATAACCCTACGTGGAACGCGCGAGCATATCGAAAAATCTAAAAGAAACGATTACTAAAAAAATAATAATTAGCTGAAAGAAAGCGCAACAAAATACATTTGGGCATAATAAAAGATAAAATACATTTTGCATATTTATTACACTCTATTCCAATTTAAAAATTAGAAAGGAAAAACAATAACATACTGACCCTATTACTTACTTAAAACATCTATTACTTAAAAGAAACTTATACAAATTTTTTTTAATACTTATCTCGATAATTTGTACGGTTTATAATTAAGGTCGTAATGTAGCTTTAGTGTCAAAGTACATTATTATTGCATTAAATACATTGTTATTGTATGGAGGGGGCGATGAAAATTATGATTGAAAATTGGGTCGCAAATATTGAAAGTTTGAGAAGCAGTAATTTAAACGATATCCATATATCCAATTTTTGCACTAAATGCGCTATTTCTTGTTAATTCGTCTATTTTCCTTCCACAGCCATCGTGTTTACTTCTAATTTTAATATATTGCATCGGTAATTAATTTTGAAGCTTTATTTAAAAATTCGGAAACGACGTTTCGACGTACATTTTCCCAAACATCTAGAGAAGTGTTAAGAAAAACAATTATTTCCTAATTTATTCGAATAAATGATTAACTTTACTAGAACTTAAAAAAAAAACTGTGATGCCACACCTAAACATCATCCTGAAAAACAACGAATACATCAAATACACTCCTCGAAACAAAGTTTCAAATAATTTTTCCTCTAAATGTTGTTTTGTGTACTTATCCCACCATCTCTTTTCTGTCAACTTGTCGACTCCTGTCAAATGGTCAAAATAATTACTATAATGAGAAAGAAAGTTGTTTTCATTTAAAAAGAAGGAAATTTTTTTTCTCCCCATCCCTTCGTAGCTGAAAGCTATTTCCAAATGAATGAATAAGCAAAGTAACCTTTGCAATCCGGTGGATTATTGGAGGCGAATATGAGAACGACGTCATGGATGGAAAAAAAGATCCCATTCGTTGATCCGCTTCCGAGAGATTAAGGGTTGCAGATATCGTTGGCGAGGCCAATAGATCGCCAATGTTTCTCGCCTTGAATAGATGGCATTTCCTTTTCCGCCTTGAGTGGTGGCGATGTGGTTAGATATGCTGATTGTGGGAAATCTGAATGTCATATTAAATGATAGTGGTGACAGAAAAGACTTTCGCGAAATAAAAGAAAATAATAATGAAATACAATTTAAATGCGTTTGTAATGATAATTAAGAATACTGAAATGCATTTATTACAAAGAAACATTTAGAAATTTCAACGGAACGAGAAATATAAACACGCAAGAAACTTGATTGTAGATCAGAAAGAAATATAGAAATTAAGGTAAATTATGTATAATTTTTATGGAAAGAATGCAAATATTTTTTTTTTAGTTTTAAATATTTCGGATGACTTTTTTTAAATAAAATGATAAAACAGACATTTTAAAAGATACGCGGTTAATACTTAAGGTTAAATTTTGGATTGACTTAGATCAGGGGTGTCCAACACGCGGCCCGCCGACTTTTTTTTAAAAAAATTTTAAATATCAGGTTTTTAAAGTTTTTTCATTTTGAAATTTATTTGAGGGGAAATTTATACATATATATATATATATAAATCTACAAAGTATTTGCCTGTTACCTGTTTTAAAATAAATCCTTTTTGATAATAGAAATGTCCTTTAGATTAAAATAGATTTATATTTTATTAAACAGTTACATTTGATTTTGCTATAATAAATTACTTTTTTAATACATTCCGAATTGCATTATGCATATCTTTTACAATGGATGATACAAGATTCTTTGTGTGTGCGACTTCCATTTCTCCTTCTCCTTTTCTGTTTGGAGTGCCCCAAAAGCAAGAAGCAGTCCGAGATGTTTTACAAAGTTTTAAAAAAATATTCAGAACCGTTAAGGTAAAGGGCAATGTATACTTAATTGCTTGCGAATGACAGCACAATCAAATTCCAACAATGAGTAACGAAAGATCAATTCAAAAGGAACACCGTAATTTTCAAATAAAATGGCAAAACACTGTAATATTTTAAACATTATTTAATCATTGCATTATTGTATTATATAAACATTATTGTGTTATCTATGTTTGTATACATGAAAAATAATGAAAATAATAATAATTCATTCTATTTTAAATTTTCACTCCAATAAATGTTTTTTGTTTCCAAATCTGATATAAAGGCACATATTTTTATGCGCAACCCGCGAGACTATCATGTTTTTCCGAAGCGGACCGCAAGGTCATTTGGGTTTGCCACCCCTGACTTAGATAATAGCAATAGGTAAGAATAAAACGCGATATTAATGATAGTTTTTTTTGTTAGTATACTTTGCTCTTTTTATAATTTAAACAATTTGCCACTTTTTTGCTCTTTAATATAACTGGATTTTCAATTTTTTTTATATATATAAAGTGAAAGGTGGTAAACGTTAAAGAATATTTTTATAAAATTTGCCATTTAAAAACAAAATGTGTTGCACAAATACACGCAAAACAACCATTCATTATAAATTTGAAAATGAACGATTTAATTATAGATTTAAGGTAAAAACCACTACAACTTCATATTATTTTTGCAATCCATTATTTTTGCATTTATATTTCAAAGAAATAGAAACTTCTTTTCATTCATTTGCTAAATGATTCTAGGAACTAGCTTTTAAATACCCTTCACTGAATTAAATATAAGTGAGAAAGTGATCACAATATAATCGCACCACCATCTTCACTTGCGTCACGTTACGAGCAAAACATTAATGATACACAGAAAATGGATTCTTTATTTAGTCTGTTAGTTAAGATTACTTTCTCACCCTCTGTAAGTAATGTAAAATTAATGTGTTGTGAAAAGGTTGTGGTTTTTAAAAATCTCACAGCACTTGTGTGATTCTTAAGCTCAGATATTAGCGACGAGCTCTTATTTATTAAACTGCATAAATGAGTAAACAAGCAAGCAAAAATACTTTTTAAACAATCTCAATTTTTTAAAAGCTGTGTTGAAACACATTTTTGTGCACATCAAACACACGTGTTACTTTAGTATAGGGGTCTTCCAACTTTAACACTCGTGGTCCATATCAGTATGATCCTATAAATTAACATTTATCTGTGGGTCCCACGACTGTCAAAAAAATAATGTATTCAGGAAATTTAAATAAGAAAGGGAGGTTTGTTTTACATGATTACAATCAGTGGCGCACACAGGAACTTTTCAATAAGTCGATTTTCGGCAACAGAACACAGAAAAAACTAATTATTGAATAAATAATTAGCATTAATTAATAAAATTAATCATTAATAACAAATAAATTAAATTTTACGTACTATGTACTTAGAATTATAATCAATCGGAAAAAAAATCAAGGACTTAGGGGGGGCTGGACCCCCAGGACCCCCTTGTGTGCGCCACTGATTACAATTGATTCCAAGGAAAGAGATGGTGTTACGGATTTGTGTATATGAATACTGGTTTCAAAAAAGTTGAGTGAGCGAGTGAAAATTAACGTCGTACTGTTTAGCTACACGAGGGCTTTCGGCGACGGACCTCGTAATTTGGAACCATGAAGAGTGACGAGGATGACACCTGAGCTGGCACCCCCTCTCCTAACTACCACACCACACCAACGAGAGGACGTTTGAACTCTCGACAGATTTAACGAGCATCACTTCCCCTACACGGCGGGTCTTTAGTGGTATTGGGCTCGAACTCATGACATGCCAGCCATGATCCGATACCTTGACCACTAGGTTACCGCAGCCTCTTCAAAAACGTTAAATGGAGATCGAACTAAAATGCTTTGCGTGTTAAACATAAACCAACTTTTCTTTTGAAAACTTCTGAGATTTTATGCATAGTCGGATTTTTTTTTTTTATTTTTAAAATTATTTAAAATAAAATTAAAACTTTTTGAAAAATTCGTAATTTTAAGAATTTTTTTTTTATTTTAAATGGATATCAGGCATATCTATAAAATATTTTAAATGTCTGGAATAACAGAAAAAATGGCATTTTTTACGATAAAAAGCAGACAAAGCAATTTTTCCTGAAATTAACTCAGATTCAAATAAAAGGCCACTAAGATGGCTTCAACGGACCATTCGTGGCATGCGCGCCACGGGTTGAAAATCCCTAGTTTAGTAGAAAATAAGGTTATTAAATGATCTGTATCCATTTACTTAATAGCTTAACAATCACACATGTTGCAGAAATGCTTGATATCTCAAATAACTTACAGTTTCAAATTTTTTCCATGTGATATACGAAGGTTGTATTCAGAAACCACCATGAGTAATCAATATAGATGTATATGATTGCTTACAGTGCGCTGTGCATTTGGAATTGAAATAACCTATTTATCATACATTCTAAAAAGTATTTTCCGTTAAGAAAATGTACGCGAAACGTGCTCTATCATTATTATCTATATAATATTATTTGTACAAATGTCATGCATTTTTCGCATTGTATTTAAATAGTTTAGTTTTTAGCGACGCTAGCTGCGGTGCAGTTGGACCTAGGTTCGAATCCAGGAGAAGGCATGGATGTTTGCAAATGTAGAGTGTCTTCACGGCATGGGGTACTCTAAATAGCCGTCGAGCCATAAGTCCTCTCGTGAGGTTGGTGGCAGGGGATGAGAGGTGGGAGGCCTCTGACCCTACCCCATGGTGTTCTTCCTTAAAATTGGGGTGGGACCGAGCAAAATCGTACTGTCTCCTGCATGGTGCTCAAAGCTAAGGCTAACGACAGAGGTAAAAATCTTGCCCTTAGTTGCGATGAATTTCGTGGACCTTGACAACACTTCTGTTACATATTGTTGAAACTATGATATTCGTTCATTGGGCTTAGCCTTTAGCGCTAGATTCTATCAAGGATTTAAAAGAAAGTTGTTTAGTAGTATAATACTATTTTATTAAAAAAAGAATACATAGAATGAGCGTGAATGAGAATAAAACGCTTTCTTTGTCAACGTCATACTGCATTTTCTGGAAGAATAAATATTTAAGAATTCTAGGCTTATAATTATTTGATGAGAAATGTGTTTTTCATGTTTCTTGAAGTGATACCTTTCATAGTAAATATTATTTATTGTTTTTATTTTTCAAATGCTTTCTCTTCTTAAAAAATACGAAATAAATATAAGTACATAAATAAATAAAAAAAACTGGCATTTAATACATAATTTAAATTTAAGGTCATACAAATTTTGATGCAAAAAGGAACAAAAAAAGTTTAGCAATATGTTTTGAGAAAAATATTCGTTCTTATAAAATTTAGTGTTTTTTAAATCAATTACATTTAATATTAATTGATTTCAAAAATTAATTATTGCAACAGTGTGATACATGCGGGGGAAAATATATCTCAGTTGAAATATAAATCAATTTTCTAAATTTTGTTGATTTTATAAAGGTTTTTTTTAATTTCTGCGGAATAAAGATTTTATAAGTATTCAATATCCCAGATACTTAATCATTTTTATACCATTCAGATGTCTCAGAGAGTTTTAAAATTCCATTTAATGTAATATCCTATTTTTGGATTATATTTTAAATTGAACTCGCGTATTGGATCTACAGCTAAATAGGCATATTCTTTGGATTATTGTGATTGTCAGAAATTAGCCAGAGAAATAATAGGCATCAAGTTTGTTCCGAATTACTTCCTAACAAAAATTGAGTAATATATTATTGGCAACGAACTTCATACTTTCAAAGAGAAGAATATTTGTGAACTGGTATCTTAATCATATAATATTAACATAAGTGTAAAGACTTCATAGTCCCCAGTTTTATTCAACATACAAGCAATCCTCCTCTACTTCGTTGACAAAAGTATAATTTTGCCTTCCTATATTAACCATAAGATTTTCAAAAAATTCCAAAAAAACAGGTATAGATATAACAGAAAGCAGAAAACAGAGAAAAAAAAAGTTTGTTCCGAATTACTTCCTAACAAAAATTGAATAATATATTATTGGGAACTTCATACTTTCAAAGAAAAAATTAAATGTCCTCTAAAGGATTTTTCGAGAAGTATATTCCCACATTTGAATTTGGTCACAGGAAAAACCACGAAAATTCCTGTTTTCCTAATACAACCGCAAAGTACGATTGTTATTAAAATACAAGCCAAACGTCGATTTAAATGTTACCGGCTAAGAAACAATGGATTCTGAACCCTCAACCTTTTTCTTGAGGTTATCATGGTTTACGGTCTCTGCAATTATCACGCCATGAAAAATCTTCCATCAGATAAAATAAAACAATCATTTCATTGTATAAGAATTATTTTAATATAAGAGCGGAAACTCATCACAGTTGTGGAGGTATTTTTAAGATTTTTTTACTTGGTTATTAGAATCGTACCTGAAATTGATCGTGATTTCATGTGGCTTTTCAAAGGGTTATTATTATTTCTCATCTAAAAAGTAACAAATTATGGAGGTGGGAAATCAACCGCAATGGGAATTTTGATGCATTTAAAGCTACCTGTCAATTTCTTTACAAAATATAATGTACAACTTATATTAGATAAGCAAGTTTACATCTTTCTGCATATATAATCGAGAAATTTCAACACTTCGAAATTTATATATACGAGCAGTATTATCTAATATAAACACAAAACTAACATTTATATTAGTTAATACATATGTGATACCTCGTGGGCGGGAGGTATCATCTCTTCATCCTCTACGCGACCATAGTTTGAGGGAAGAAAATATTGACCACCGAACTCTTCCATAATGAAATTAGTTTATTATAATCTTAATTAATATTCAACCAAAACAACGCTAGTCTAGTAGGCTTATGATAAGGAGTGATGAGACTGTAATTCTAATAAATAGCGCAATAAACCACCGAATCTATATTTATAGAGTTCCTAACTTACTAGAATCCGCTCTAGTCTTAATGCTTAATTTAAATTATCTTGCCGCTATGCCACGACGAACAGCTACAGTCGTCATATCGCTGTCAGTAACTATATCAGGGATGGCGAAACTTTAGGGATCAATGTGCCATTTTTTTCTAAATAATTGTTTAATGAGGTATAGACGTGCCGTCAAATAGTTGTGATTATTGGGGAAAAAATAAAACTAAATGCTAGCAACACAAAAAACTCTTTATTACGAAAAAATACCTTTTGCACTGCAGAGTTGTAAATGTTTTAGTTATACGTGTAATTTAAATTAAAGTACATATTAATGTGACTAGTGTTGTTGCAGATTGTGTGTGGATAAGTATATTAGGATTGTAAAATGTTACTTTTAGTAGAATACACGTTGAAATGGAGTCGTCTGCCAAACGGTTTCTGTGCAATTAATTTTTTTTCCTGTGGTTCTCTTTTTTGACAAGAGGACTTGTGATTTGTTTTAAAATGCCGTGTTACAGACGATTTTCTGCATACCACTGCTCCAGAGCATAAAACACACATCGCTTTGTCGCCTTTACTAATGATACCATATTTCTAGATTCAACAAATTTGAAATTTTCTGTTACATTTACTGTCTTGCACTTTTTGTTCTTTTGCTGAATTAGCCATGTTAAATAACAGTTAAAATCGTAAATATAACACAAATAAACTTAGAAATTCAGTCGTGTCAATAAAATTGACAATGCTAGGCGTAGAGAAGCTTTACATCATATGCAATTGTAGTCTACGACGTAACTAAGGCAAGAAAAAAACAAACGAGTGTGCTCTCCGCCGCCCTGCGATCAATCAATCGCGTTTGTTTGTAATACTTCACTGTGAAATATATTACTTTCAAATAAAATGCATTCCAATTTCATCACTGGCGTGCCTAAAATATTGTGTCACGTGCCAACAATGGCACGCATGCCACTGGTTCGCCATCCCTGAACTATATCGTCAATCTAATTCTTGATCCTACTTGATCCGGCAAATGGATAATCTTCCGGCTTCGAACTTCACGTAAAACTCTCCCAGCACTCTCCTATAACTTCACTGGCACTATTAGACCTCCTCATCAAACTCTTAGAACCCTGGGAACTCCATGCGAATACAAAAGCTCCAATATGCCAGCTCAGGTGTCGTCCACGTCACTTGACCATGGTTTAAAAATCGTACCTGAAATCGACGTTAATATTCATTCAATCAATCTTGGGTTGGTTGGAAAGAATTGCCATTTTGGCCCCAAATTTTTCCCAAGAGGTTTATTAATAGTAGTCACGATAAAGCCCAGTCACACATATAATTATTTGACAAATTACTGTTGAAAATGCGATTTTTGATCAGTAAATGGTTAAAAAAGAATTTTTTTATAATACTTTAAAAAAATATTTAGAAAAAAAAAAACAGCAGTGTATCCAAAAAAAAATAAAATATTTTCTTTAAGCTTGCATTTTATGAAAAATATTTTTTCGAAAATATATTTGTATAAGCAAAAGGAATTTTTGGAATGAAAATTGAAGAAACATCTCGAATTACATCGATTAAAGTTTGCGTGTTATTATTTTGAAAAGTGAATGGCTGAAGTTTTTCTTTGAAAACCCGATTACGTCCGCTTCCAAAACAAAATCCTGCGAAACTCTTCGCTCTTAAAAATCAAGGCCAGTGTTGCATTTTTTTACGATAATATAAATATTACTTTTATTTCCTTTTTAAAATTTCAAAAACATTATTCCATAATCCTGTCGTTTAATCTGATTTACTCATGAATTCCCCTTTCTGTTAGCTACACTCAGTTCAAGCTGTCTTGTGTGTGAATACATTTTCTCATAAAAAGTTCTTAATTCAAAGAACCAAGCCATTCTTGAAGTCTTGAAATATATGAAAGGATTTTATAGAATTTCCCTTTCAAGTAAGATTCTTAAGACTGCCTTTTTTAGATAATTTTTTATCTGTAGGAATGTTAATCCTTTTTCAATAACTTCAATTGAACTTAAAAATAGTATTTAATAAAAATCTAATACCAATGCGGAAAAACAAAAACAATAAAACGGAATAGCACATAATTTGATCATTTATTACGTGTACTCGTACCTATTCAAAATAAAGCCTATAGAGGAATATAAATACATGGCTAGAAAAGCCACAAAAAATAAATGAAAATTCAGAACATTATAAACAATGGTAAAAATAAAACTGATAAACACATATTTTAAGTGTATAAATGAAAATTGATAATTATTACATCCATATTAATAATCATACTAGCACTGGCGAAGCTAGACCTTCGTGGGCCCTGCATCAATTTCTTGGATGCCCTTTTTTGGGGCTCCTTAACAAGCTACATTTTTTTTTACTTATACAGTCGAACCTCTGTATTGCAAACCTCTGTCAGCGAAATTTTTTCTGGAACCTTGAACATTTCACGATTTTCTTCGTAAAATAACCTCTCTATAGCGAAGTGCATTTTCTATGTAATAAGCTTTTTCTTTTGTGAATCAATTTTTTTCTCCCTTTTTTAAGAAATATTTCTGAAAAAATTTCAAACTATTCTTTCTTTAACACATGTTAAGGTAGTCATAAATCTTGAACTGGTTTTATTAGATCCTAACTCGCCGAGAGCACTAGAGTTCTGGACGTTTCATCCAAGAAGTGCAACCTCTAACCCCCATTGTCCAGTTCACTCGGAACATCTTCGATACCCCCTTTCACACTCAGTAGAATTATCCCCTGTCCTAGTTACAAAATAATGTATGTTTAATATTACTTGTATGCTTTAAATCAGAAAATGTCCTTAAAATTCGTTAATTTTAATAAAAAATTAGTTTCTTAATATTGAAAATACAGTGAATTCTTCGACGTTCTTTTTTCTTTTTTTTCCTTGCAGTTTTTCTTTCTTTCTTTTTTTGATGGGTAAGATATATAAAATAAACATATATATTAATTTTAAAAAAAAGTGTGAATAATTACTTTTTTAATACATAGTGTTTATGAATTTAAAATTTGTTTTATGTGGTTTATAAAGTATTTTAAAAGATGAACCTCTATATAACGAATTTTCCATATAACGAGCTTTTTTCTGGGACTTAGCGACTTCGTTATATAGAGGTCCGACTGTATATGTAGGGGCCTCTGTTGCTTGGGGGTCCCGTATCATTTATAAGGTGGTAGCTACGCCCCTGCATAATAGGTATTGACATTTGATATGTTGCCTACGCCAGCTGGTCTTCAATTTTCGGTCCTCCACAGTCTCCTTTATGTATCAGCCTGACATCGCGGCCCCCAAGATTTTGAACATCCCTCTCGACTCTCAGTTGGCTCTTGGGCCATTAAAATTCACAATCATCATCATCACCCTCCCGACTCTCAACACATGGCTGAATGATTTATAGGCTCCTCAATAATTGTAAATACCTGAATTAATGTTCTTGATCGAAATATGTGTTCTAGTAGAGTTTTTTTTGTCGCAATTTAGTGATCTAGTCTAGAATGTCGTGCTTTTCAACATTTCCATTATTTTTTTCAGTTTGTGAAAGAGTTAACATTAAATGAGAGACTTTCGCGAACCCTTAGAAAGGTGCTGGGGTATCCCCCTTGGATCAGCAGACCACAGTTAAAGAACCTCTGACCTGCAAGTATGATATCATTAACTGATACGCCTTCCTCTTTTTTTCTCTTTCAATTAAGTGTTTTATACTTAATTTTCAAATTAAGGGTTTCATATAAAAGCCCTCACTGTTCAGGAAAAGTCGTTCGGGTACCTAAGAGGGAATGTTTGCTTAAGTCGCACAATAAAACAACACGAAGGCTACTGGTGACGGACCCCGTAATTCTGAACTCTGACCAAGAGACGACACCTGAGATGCTCCCCTCTCCAAACTTTCACATCACGTCAGCAAGAGGACTTTGAGACACCAGATTTAACGTGCATCATCCCTTTACACCGCAGACAATCAGCGGCGCTAGGGCTTGAACTCATGACACGCCGTCCAAGAGTCCGTGATCATGCTTACTAGACCAGTGGTCTCCAACCCCCGGTCCGAGGACCGCTACCGGTCTGTGGATCAAATACTACTGGTCCGCACAAGAAACATCAAATCATTTTCATTTTATTTACTGCGGCATATTTTTCTTGGGTTTGGGCTACTTGTTATGAAAATCACTTTATATTCCTTGTTAAATCACTTTATATTAATCTTTTGGTGTTGCTATATTTTATTTTGAAGGCATGTTTCAATACAATTAAAATAAAATTATTAAAACAAAACAATCTAAAATATAAAACAATCAACGTCCTGCCCCCTCAGCGGGCCGTGGTAAAATTATCCAACGTTGACCGGTCCGCGGCGATAAAAAGGTTGGGGAATACTGTACTAAGCTACCGCAGTCACTCTTGGTAGCAAACTGAATCTATTACTGGTGCAGGGCATAAATGACACTTCAGAGTGCATTTGTTTTATTACTGTTATGGTTATGTGAAGGATCAAAGTAATATAGTGATAAACCATTTTAATCATAATAATTTTTTTTAATTAATGAACAATTTTGTAAACTGTATAATCTTATTCCAGAAAAATATTCAGGAAAAGGACCGATATCCGACATGCAGTATCATGGTGTGGACCGGCATACACAACGGCCGCACGCGGCTGGGTTTGGGACTATGACGGGCCAACGAGTTCAAACTCCACCCGGTGATAAATTTGTTTTTTGGACGACACCAACAGATTTTTAATTTTGACGTAGATTGAAAATTATGCTTTGACTGGTGGGCATCCTGCACTTCGTCAACGTGTTTGTTTGTAATGTTGCATCACACTCCACGGTGGACATATCCCTCCAATAAAATGCATTGTCTGTATCAAATGCGCCACTGTCTTAATTAAATATATCGTTTTTGTTAATGATTAATATTATAAATGTATGTGTGAATAGTTAACATTAAATTTTGTAAAGTGGTCTTAAGTCTTAAGTCTTAATGCAGTAAAGAGCTACACAAGGGTGGGTTTTTTATTTTTTTTTTTTACCTTCGTAAACTGCATGAAATGATTATGTATTTAACGTAAGATTAATAATTTATTTGTGAATATAAACTTATTTTTTTTTACCTTCGTAAAACCATGTTTTTGAAGGTTTATAAAAAAAAATATGTCTAAATAATTTACGACAAATCTTCACTTAAAAAAAAGCTTGTAGCAAAACAGAGTAATTTTTTTGATCACAGCGATAACTTTACGAATACAGCGATAACAATTTTAATTTTCGGTATCATGAACTCTTGAAGCTGTTAGTTTTTTGTTTTCTTTTCTAAAAACGTTACAAGGAGTTCATTTTTTTAAATGCCTTTTGGCTGTGTCATTAAGGGTGTAAGACTTTGGGAACAGGTGTCAGTTCCTTATTCAACTCCAATCTGTTAAGTTGAAACAAATTATACACTTCTTTTAAGACGAGTAAGTAGTGTGATAAATTTGTTTCTTGATGTTTGATATCGATGGCTATTCAGTGACTGCTTATATATTACTTTTCTGTGAATAAATAAAACCTAAAAACACGTCTTTCAAAAGAAATTATATGTATATTATATGTAACATTATTTTATGTATATCCAATGCCTCTTCATATGTATTATCTCCGTAATGCGTATTGAATTAAATTTTGATTGAATTAAACAATTAATATTAATTTGCTAAATTACATTTGAGAATGGGGCGAAATATAATTTATTTCAGGTTGTTTTGTTTTCTACCAGCTTCATGTAGTGAAAATGTTTAAATTTTATGCATTAGGATCGATACACCAACAAATACAGAATATAACTGAAAGTTGGGGGAAACAGTATTTGAAAAATTAACAATGCACTAAATTAAATGTCTCACATTGCCTTTATTTTCAATATTATTTTAGTAATAAATTTTTACAGCAAAGTTTCATTTTTATGTGATATGCGTTATGGGATTTTAATGTAATAATTTAATAAATCGTTACACATGAAATCGGTCGTCCAACCGGTATAGTGGTTAGCGACGTTGACAGCGGTGCCGTAGGGGCTGAGTTCGAATCCCGGAGAAGACATGGATGTTTGTAAAAGTGTAGTGCCTTTGCGGCATGGGGTACCCTAAATAACCGTCGAGCCGCTAGTCCTCTCGTGTGGTTGGTGGAAGGGGAAGAGAGGTGGAAGGCTCCTCACCACCCCCATGGTTTTCTCTCTCTAAATTGGGGTGGAACCGAGCAAAATCGTACCGTCACCTGCATGGTGCTCAAAGCTAAGGCTAACCACAGGCGTAAAAATCCAGCCCTTAGTCGCAATGAATTTCCCGGCCTTGATTTGACTTCGTCAAGATGGTGGCATTAGTCACAACACACACACATGAAATCGACATATTGATAATACTTCTCTGAATCCGATTTACAGTAACATATCTGTAGCTAATAACAATTTTCCTTTGAAATTCTTAACTGATCCTTACCGAATACGGTGAAAATAATTTTTAAATTCTTTTTGGATATTTGGAACTGTGATAGCTTGATTCTCTTTTTAGTTTGTTTCTTTCTTATTAAGTAACAGTCATGCAAAACTTTGAACAGAAATCAAAGTCGTGTATTCACCGAAATATAAGTTAATGGAAAACCTTGATTGTCAATTAAATATGACTACAGTTTTAGGCTTTTTCAAAAGAAGATTAAATACTTAATCTTATTCTAAGCCGTATGGCTCACAAGGCTAACAAAAGCAAAATCTCAAAACCATTTTTGTTTAAAATTTATACTATATTTGTTTGAAATTACTATTCATAAGGTGACCATTTTTTTTGCAATCAGAAGGAGGACGCGCGTGAAAAATTTAAGAAAAAGTTACAACGTAAATACATGAAACATTTTATTAATTCACATAAAAATGTGATAATTAGCTTGCATTCCTTTTAATTATTTACTTAAACGAATATTTTCCCATTGAATATTTTTTGTGTCAATACATCATTTTCTAATACATCGGAAATTTCGGAGCAAAAATTATCCTTTATATTGAGCTTTACAGTAAGTGCTACAGCTTAAGTATCAACATTCAAACTTGATTTCTCACTTGCCCCAAAATCATTACCGACTGAAAAAACTTTTTCAATTTCTGCATTTGTTCCAGCCAGTAGCGCATACAAGAATTTTTCAAGGGGGTCGAAAGTTCACCATTCTTGTATCTTGCTCCTTTTGATTTTGTCGATTTTCGGGAACAAAACACAGTAAAAAACTAATTATTGAATAAATAATTAGCATTAATTAATAAAATTAATCATTAATAACAAATACTTAATTAAATTTTACGTACTATATACTTAGAATTATAATCAATCGGAAAAATCGTTTGCTTGGCTTTGGGAGGTCCGGGACCCCCAGAACCCCCCGCTTGTGTGCGCCACTGGTTCCAGCTCATCACAACGTAAATTCAACTAGAATAACTAAATTATTAAATGAAAAGTATTTATATTTTTGAATTGGTTAAGTATCTTCACCCATTTTTTTTATCGATTTCAGCATGCTGATTTACCAATTGTTCCAATTTATTAAAATTTAAGTATACATTCAGTCTTCTGATTGATTCAAACAGACGAGATTGTCATCAATTTTAATATCACAAGCATTTCTTTCGCTAAAAACTCAACACATTTTTCTATATCTGCCCAATTTACTTGCGATGAAGTCAAAAAACATCATTTATAATTTCCTGTGATATTTGCTTCAGATAATTCTTCCACATATTGGAAACATATTTGTTTCATACCTGAACAGAGATTAACAAATCAGTTTTAAAATATTGAAAAGGAGGACACTTTTCGAGGAAGGACAGAACCTTTAAAAGGAGGACGGCTGGTCACCTTACTATTCATAAATTACCTAATTTTTTAAGTTTATTTAAAAATTTTTTTTATAAATATGCAACTCATAAAATATTAATTATATTATTCTGAAGTACAAAAACATATTAAATAGATTAAAAATAAATAAGTACAATAGTTAAGTATTTTGTTTAATCCGTAGGGCCCTAAATCGTTACAGTCAATCAAGCACCTGCAGAGGACGGGGGTAACAGAAGTTGTTTAAGTAAATTAAATAAAATTAATAATAATAATTCATTTATAAAAACTTGAGGAAAAATAAATTATCTTTATTTTAAATTTGTGAAGATAAACTCTTCTTAGACAAGTATAATTCATATAAAGTTTCTTTGATTTAAAAAATGATTTTGATATTAAAAAAAACGATGAATAGAGAGGAGTAATATATTTTACATATATGGGTATATTTTATTATATTTTTGTCTTGAATATATACAAAAAAATCCTTCATTTTGACGTTGTTCAAATAATAACAAACCGGCTAACATTTTAAAAATGTGTTTCCTGAAGAAAAATTGCACAAACGGCGATTTTTCGCCAACGCTAGTAACCTACATCATCTCCCACCTTCTTATCGTTCCACCCGGCGGCCCTGAGTGAAATTTCTGGAGTAAGCGCTAGATTTAAAATAAATAAAAGAAACAAAATAAGGAAACACCCTCTCCCCACTCGCGAACGGAACGGCCCCCGACGTCACTTCCGTTTTTCCACATTCTACTGATTTCAAACGCAAACACTAACATTTAACATCAGTTGCAATCCCAACCTTTCCTCAAGTCACAACCATGCCCCGATCCAAGAAGTACTTTCTCCTATTTTGGGGTCTCTTGGAGACATGGGTGTTCAGCGGGAGTATTCTGGGGTGGTCTGCCCTGCATTACATGCTAAAGCAGGAGGGAGTTTACGGACATTTGTGCAATACCTTCGAGGTACCATCCGGTAATTCTTCGGCAGACTCCTTGTTGGCCCCTCTAGTGAGCCCCGTAGAAGATATAGAGGAGACAATTTTGCCTTCCGTGCAAGTAAGTTCTATAATTTTGCCACTACTTATTTTTTATAGGAGAATTTTTTTTTTTTGAAAATTATTTTATAAAGTGGTTTTTTTTCACGAATCAACTTGCTAATTTTGTTTTGCAAAATGTATTAAAAGACGAGAGCTATATATGTATATATTTTAAATTTTAGCTGAAAACAACCACAGTAAATAAAATTGTAAGAAAAAAAAGAAAGTCACTTTTTTAAGTGAGCGATATGTTTATTTAAACAGTTATCCATCATTTTGTGTTAGCCATTTCGTTAATTGCAAATACGGAAATTTAATACATATATTATTAATATCAATGTATTATATATTTTAAGTAAGGCTTTTTTTCATGATTTATTATACCTTGACAACGAGTTTATTTGAAAATAAACATAAAAAAATAAACTAAATATTTTTGAAAAATATTTTGGACAAGAGAGAATATTTTTAAGGATCCATTCATTTCACAATTAAAATAATACTCTAAAAATATTATTGGATTATTACTTTCTAATTACATTTTTTTTAAATTGCTGAAAGTAGTGACTCTCAGCTTTTTAACATATAAATTTAAAATCCTGTTTATAAAGATTCAATTACGCATTTATACAATTTAAAATAATTAAAAGTACTTCATGTAAAAATATAATACGGAACGTATTACTATTCGTTTATTTTCTCATGCAGCTTTTTTTTTAATACTTATATACAGTTTTTTCTAAGAAACTTGCCTTGTGAATATAATCAATATAAATCAAATATATTTTTACCAGATTAACACTTTACTATTTTTAATTAATTTTATTACATTCTTATAAAAACTTATTATTCCATTAACGCAGACTATTGTTATTAAATTTAAAATAAAGAAAAAAAAATCCCCATGATTTTCATGTTTTATTGCATGGAATTCATTTCGATTGTCAAATCTTTTCATTATTATTCAATGCACGAGATAAATATACAAAATTAAAAAGGGTTTATTAAATGTATTAATCAGGAACTTTGCACACCAAATGATAAATGCAGAAATTGAGATAAATTATTGAAGGGTTTTTTTTTTAAATAAAAAACTCTGTCTTTATATGCTTTTTTTTAAGCTTCTGCTAGATAAGAGTAATTACGAAGTCAATTCTCTAAAAAGCTGTTTTCCGCACTAATTTTCGATCGTATTTAGTCTTTCTTATCTTCACTTGAACACCGCTGCACCAAAGAAAAGCTTTATCTGATCTTTGTAATTCCTGCTCCAAAATTGTTAAATTTGTAACGATCGGTTGCTTTCACATTCTGTTTAGTGGTGGAAAACACAAATAATTGTCCATAAATCTTTATCTTTCTTTTTATTACTTTTCGTTCATTAATATTTAAAAGAAGGCTTTTACTTACATTTCTATTGTGTAATAAACTGATTAAGTGCATAAAGTTTATTTTATTAAAATATGCAAAGAACTTAAATACATTTTTATATAATATTTAAAATAATAAATAGCGTGTATGTAGGTAATTATAAATATATTGGAGAATTTGAAGTACTCAATATAGGGGGTTCATACTTTTTAAAGTTAAATTAATTTTAACTAAAGGCATGAGAAAAATTTTAGATCAAATTTTACGGATTTAAAATTCTTTCATTACCTAAAACTGTTTATGTGGGGAAGAAAAGAATTCTCGAAATATTAATTTATATTTTATGCTATTAAAATTTATTTCCCCTTCTTATATTATGACAATTTCTATTAAGTTTACACCAAAAAGTATTAAGTTTACTAATTATTTTTAAGGATATTAAACAAAAAAAGCAATTTATTTTAATACAGGTATTTATATTTTAATTAATAATTAATTATCTGAAAGGAAGGAACGTTTAAGTGTTTACCAGGAAAAAAATTATTTTAAAATAAATTAATTACAATTATTTTAGTGCTAACACCAGAGTTCCCCTGTGTTTCTGAAATATAAAGACATTTGCCCTTTCTAAAAAAGATAAAACAAAAATTCTATTATTTGTAAACAATGCACATTTTGCAATAGATTTCTCTTCTGCAAATGTACTAGTTGTGCTATTCATTTTCTTAAAACCATTTGTAAGATCAATAGCCCTTTTATTTTAATTAAACCCGCTAAACACATATAAATTAAAATAATAATTATTAAATATTCTTGAATTCATAACTTATAAAAGATACAATTAAAATGTCATGAATCACAAAACGTTTCTTCGGAGCCAAGCATTCTTATATAAACCTTCACTCTACGAAAAATTATATTTTTCTTTTTTTCCGAGACTCACGTTTACCATTTTGCAATTTGTTTCCATTAATTCGGAAATGCATGCGAACAGCATTAAGTAAGAAGTTTTCATGAAATTAGATCAACCGTTTAATTTTAAAAAAAGGAAAAAGAAAAAAAACCCGGCAGCTTTTGTAACGGAAAAGAATATGAAATATGCTACTTCCGCAATTAGAACCGCAAGCGATGCCTTCGAAATCAATAAATATAGATTTAGTAATAAAGAACAAATCTTGAGGAAACTGATATGTTAACAGTTTCGACCTTGGACAGCTGTTATTCAAATATGAAAAGAAAATTAAGAAAAGCTGTAAAATAAAAAAAGAGAGACAGTAGTAAAATTGAATAACTATGAAACATGCCGGTATTGTGTGCGCGTAAAAGTTGTTATCATTGCCCAATTTAACTCGAAATATGAAGTTTTGTTTCGGGTGAAACAGAATTTATTTTATTGTTGAGTTGAAATTAATTTGATTAAATATTTGTTGTATAAATTAAGTAGTAAATTTAAAGTAGTTTTAAAGGCAATAAAAGCATTATGCGATTCTTAAAATTTTCAAAAGTAAAATTAGGTTATAAAGCTAGGTTTTGTTATCTTCGTGTAGAATGTATCATTGTTCAGTATAATTAAACCTTTTCTCACGAATCTTTAAGTACTGGAGAATTTTTTCTTTCTTGTTTTATTGACGTTTTTATCTGTTGTTAACTTTTCGGCTTTGATATGAATAATAATGAGAAATATTAAAAGAGTTCTTTCATTTTATGAATTATATTATTAAAAAATGTATCAAGTCAACAATTGAAAAGGGTAAAATAATTTTTAGAACGTTTCTAATGTTTTCTGAATAACTAGAAATAAAATATTTTTAAAAAATGCTTTATTCAATAAATGGAATTATTTCTTCTTCATAGAATTTTTTGTAAGAAGCATTGCCACTTTTTTCTTACAAAAGACAGTTGTTCTCAATTACAAGTAATAAATTAAAAATAAAGCATTAAAATGATAATATATAGTTTGTATATAGCGAAAATGCCCCCTTCATACTGCTGAAAAGTAAGATATTTTCTGAAGCCGTCAGAGCCTGAAAATTCTTCCTGAAAACTTTTACAACTTTAAAAATTTATACGTAAGTGAACTTAAAGATTAACAAACTTTTGTATTTAAAAAATTCAGACTATAAGTTAAAAAAATTGTTTTGAAATGAATGTAAAATTTCTTATGTAAATCGAAAATTTTGTAAAAAAAAACTTACTTAGAAACTTTCTTGCATATAATCTTCGTGAAATTAACTTCTCTCAGAAATTGAATTTTATATACACTAATATTTTATAAAAATATTATAACATCATGATAAATGTATCCTTAAAATATAAATATAAAGCAAATGTTTTACTTCCATTAATTATTTGATGTAAAGGAAAAAACTAATTTTTTGAACTTAAAACAAGCGGTGGTAAAACCAATTTTTAAACATGTTTTTCCATATTCTGTATAATTATTTGAGCTTAAATTTTTTATGCAGTAATCAGTTTGTAAACTTAGATTTTATTGTAGTTGCATTTATTTAAATTCAATCGTACTAGAAAGTAGAAATAACACTTTTTTTTAACTTAGAGCCTCTTTGTTTTTACTTTCATGCAACTAAAAAGTTAAGGGAGAAACAAAGATGGAAAGTGAAAAAAGTTTTTTGAAAATGAAATCAGTTGATAAAAACATCACTTTAACTGCATCAATAAATTCTTTTTTTTTTCGAATATTTTAAATGTGAAACAGCTATTAATGTAAGATATATACATACATGTAACGAGCATTGTTCTACTGCTGTGTTATTAAAGCAATTGATCTAAGCACCTTTAACTTTAATTTGCATAGTTTCAAATGTGTGCAGAATATGTTCACTAGAATTATATTTAATGTTTCAAAAATAAATGAATAAAAATATATTCGTCAGAAAAATATCTTTAGAAAAAATCATCATAATAATAATTTGTAAATAGAGAAAAATCAATGTCTAACTATGTACTAATATGCAAAACAACGGGTTTTGTGATTATTAGCAAGTGACAAATACACATATGGAAAGAGAGAAAAAAATAAGGTAAAAAAAGTACATAAAATTCATTTAATTGAAAAATTTCTTTCTCTGACGAGTTTTATTCAACAAAAATAATAGAAAATATGAGCGATATGTGATATTTAACGTTTTCAAAAAATGTGATATCAATAAAAAAGAAATCCTGTATTCTCTTTCAAGCGATATTCAAGCAAAAACTTATTTTTATTATTGTTTAAATAAATAAACATTACTACACATAGATTTTAAAGAAACTAAATTTATTATACAGTTTATAAATCAATCTTCTAAGATTGAAATTGTTTGTGGGAGATTAACTTTATTTGATTAACTTCATCATTTAAAACTTGTCTAATCTTTTTTTAAAATTTCAAATGCCTTTTTGACCATTACGTATACACAAAAAAATCTCCGAATCTGCAATAAGATTACTCTGCTATTCCCGACGGCCCTGAAGTTTTTATAAAAAAATGCTTAAGAGATACATTTTAAATTTTAATAACAAAGTTATATAACTGGAAAAGGCAAAGGTCTCTAGCCTTCCACTACTGTTTATGAAGATTATTTTCCAATGAGACAAGAAAGAATCTTATTCATAATCGAGTCAAAGTTCAACAGCGCCCAGCATTATTCTCGTAATTTAAAAAAAAAATGAACAAAAATTATATGATAAGGTGCCACGGTCTGACCGTATCCTTTCATAACAAGTTACTTGGGTGGGCAAGTAAAAAAAATAAATGAATTATTTGACGATTATCTTTAATACGATCTTTAGCTCTTGTTTAATGCTGAGCACGTAAATTGCAACGAATAAAACCGTTATATGTTTCGGGATTTTCCTTTCTGAAAGCAAGAAGTCTTAATTGCCGCTTTTATATCATTTCTACGCATCTTCTTTTGCCAGCATTTTTTAAATACAAAATGCGTATTTAATTTCACATTTGGAAGTCTTTTTGCCTTAACCCACTTATAAAGAATTATATAATGAGTGACTGGTGAAAAATAAAGTTACACTATTATATCACAGTCGCATTTGCTAATACCATGGAACACCCCTTCAAAAGATATTAAATTTGTGTGTATTTTATCACTTTTTGGAAGTTTTTGAATATATTAGGGTTGTGTATGAGTATTATCCATAGGGTCCACTATAGACTGAAACCAGTGGCGTAACGGAGAATATTAGGGCTCCTGAAGACCCAGGTTTTGGGCCCCAAGCCCAAATACATACTTAGTGTCAGTCAAGCTTTGGGCCCCCTAGAGTCCCTGGGCCCCTTCGCAATGCAGGGGTGTAGGTTACGCCATTGACTGAAACCTTGTGACGAAACTCCTCAAGTCTTTGGTGGCCGCGGTATCCTGTGGTTAGGGTTACGAACTCGTGGACGGCATTTCGCAGGTTTGAGTCCTGGTGTCATTGAAGAACCCGCCGTGTAGAGGTAGTTGATGCACGTTAAATCTGTCATGCTCAAAGTCCTCCCATTGGTGTAGTACTGGGTTATCAAACTCGCGGTCCACTACGAACATTTTTGCAGCCCGGTCAGTATATCGGCATACAAGAATATATAATAAAATATCAAAATATCTCCCAAAATAGGTCAGATAGTATCAGAGAAATGAGGTCAAGTGTCAGGACGCAAACATTAAATTTTTCTTATTTTATTTATGTTTAATTATGTATTATTCGAAATAAACTTACGTTTCTATTGAATTTTGATTTTTTTTGCGGCCCACCTAAAGGTACACCTTGTTTGTTTGGTCTAAGTTAGTCTTGTTGTAGTAGTTTGGAGAGGGGGTGCCTGCAATGGCGTAACGTACACCCCCGCATCGTGGAGGGCCCAGGATTCTAGGGAACCCAAAGAGTAATTGACGTCAAGTACGTACTCTTTGTAAGATCTTGTTGGGGGCCCAAAACCTGACTTTGCAAAAGGGCCCAAATATTCTCCGTTATGCCACTGGGTGCAGGTGTCGTTCTTGACCGAGGCTCAAAACGACGAGGTCGGTTGCCTAAAGCCCTCGTGTTGTTTCATAGTGCGACGTTAATTTATCTTTTTTTCTCCCAAAATCTGCGTAACTATTTATAAAGCCAAGGTAAGCATTCAGTCGATCGCGGTCGACTGGTGGAGCGGCAAAATATTTTGGGGTGACCGCTTTCACTAAGACCTAATAATCATTCCATCATACGAAGGTCTAGATAAACCGTATTTATTCGAATCTAAGCCGCCATCGATTCTAAGTAGTGCCCCAAATTCTTAAGATTTTGTGAAAATTGAAAAATAGTCTAAAATGGTTTATCGATATCCAATTTTACGCAATTTATCGATATCCAATTTTACGCAATTAAAATAAATCTAAAAGGAAAACTATAATAAGAAGTGAATAATTTGTTATTTTATCAGTATTATAAACTTTTAAATACATGCATGAAAATGTAAATGATCTAAATACCCCATCCAACAAATTTTCATCCCTTCGCACCCGATTTTCAGTTGCATTAACATTGAGGGGGAAATGCGGCTTAGATTCGAGTAAATAAGGTATTTTAAAAAATACGGAGGAAAAAATCGAACTATAAGAGAAAATTTCATTGAATAGAAAATGCATTTCGCTATTTGGGGGTTATTTTACGACGAAAATCGTAAAATTTTCATGGTTCTAAGAAAAAGTTCGCTAATTAGAGAAATTCGTAAAATGGAGGTCCGACTGCCTTGTATACTTTCTTTTATCTCACTACACCTACGCCACTAGGTAGACCGCTACACCTTGAAAAAATTAGAAGCATCCCGTACCTTGGAAAAGTCTGCGCACCCTTGCTCTAAGGCTTCCGCTCTCCGAAGATATTGTTTCGAATCCGAAGTAAAATCTATAACTGATCACGAACACAAGTATCCATCAGAGATATTTTACTAAGTAAGATAAGTTTTTTAGTAATGGGAAGATCAACTTTCGGGAGCAATAGTAAGGAATTTAAAGTTTATATATCCTCAGTAGCGCACACAGAAGTTTTCCAAGGGGAGGTCCAGGGTTGAAAGTCCACCATTCTTGTATCATGCTCCTTTTGATTTTGTCGATTTTGGGGAACAAAAAACAGTAAAAAACTAATTATTGAATAAATAATTAGTATTAATTAATAAAATTAATCATTAAAAACAAATATTTAATTAAATTTTACTTATTATATACTTAAAATTATAATCAATCGGGAAAAAAAACAAGGGCTTTGGGGGTCCAGAGCCTTAGGACACCCCCCTTGTATGCGCCACTGTATATCCTGTATAACCAAAAGAGATGCAAGCCATGGATATAATAAATTACTTATAAAACTCCACACAGTGTTGGAGAAATTTTAGAAGATATTTTTTTAAAATGTGACAAACCGGAAGTAATTAAAACGCGACCGGCCATATGGTTCATTTATTATTTTTGTCTGGCTACCTTTAAAAAAACTTTGAATAACACTTTTCATCCTCATATCACATTTCCTCTATAAAAAAAAAGTAGCAGTAACAAACTTTCAATGACATTAAGATAATTAACCAGGTTTTTTTTTTAAGAGGGAAGTCTCGCGATATAGCTTGTTACAACCGAACTGATGAAACCTCGTAAAGATTGTAAATAAAAAAAAATATTTTGTTACTTCTTATTTTTTTAAAGGGCATTTCTTAGACTCCATTCTCTGTCTTAAAATACTCTGCCAAATCCACTTGCTTGCATGTTGAAAGCACAGAGGGTGATTATAGGGAAGCATTTGCTTTCGGTGAAATGTTAAAAAGTTCCTAGTAAACATATTACTTTACCCAGGGAAGGGCGGACTTTTTCAGGGTACGGGAGACTTCAAAAGTTTTTAAGGTTTTGCGGTCCACCAAGTGGCGTAAGTGTGGCCATTCTATATTAAAATTGTAGGGTTTTTTTCTTAATACTTGTTTTCAACATTATATCCCCTTTTAAAAATATGACAGATTACTATTTTTAGCACAAACACAAAATTGTCAATTTGAATATTTGTGTAACAATGAAGCGACTGCTAGACCGTGGACGTATTCAATGCAGTGACCAGGGAATGTACGTGAACCGATGAATTTGAAACCGACATAGGTACTTAAGGTATCCGACTACGTTCGGTACCGTAATTTTGAAAAAACGCTCATAAATGGATAATTTTCATGATATTTAGTGTCACTTAGATTAGAATACATGTATAAAATAGTTTTAAGGACATTATGACGAAACAAATTATTTAAATACAATATTTTGACGAAAAATTAACTTAGAATAACCTTTTTTTCAAAACATTCCCCTTTTATAAGAAATGCTTCTATAATAATAATATTTGGCTTATACAAAGTAAAAATTTCTCCAGAGAGTTTGAACTAGGATTTTTGAAAAATTCACATTTTCAGAGTTACTTCCAATTGAAATAATTATCGGCGTTTTTTTCTTAAAATTTCTCCCCTCTGTTGTAGTAAAGTATGGATAAATCCACTTCTAAGCTATATATATCAAAATTTCTAGTTCAGCTTCTGTACAGAGGTCTGAGCTATGTACAGGCAAAGTATTAAAATAATAGAAGCATTTTTTATAAAAGGAAAATGTTTTGAAAATGAGTCATTCTATGTTCATTTTTTGTCAAAATATTGTACTTAAATAATTTTTTACTGTAATACTATTCTTAAACCAATTTTATATACGTTTTCTAATCTAAATGTCACTAAATATCATACATATTATCCATTTATATGCTTTTGCAAAATCACGGGTCCGAACCTAGTCAGATACCTTAAAGATACGCAATTCAACATTACATCTATACAGTTTGCTTGCGTTCTACGAACACAAACTAAGGCCAATGGGGGACAAACTGATAGTTAATTTGATTACACGAGGCCTCTATTAGGCTATGCTTTTGATTAGGATCTTCCTTTGTGTGAGTGGCATTAACTTGATTGAAATAATTTACCATATTAAGAGTGATATTTAAAGCTTATGCATGATACGTGCGCCGCCAAATGTTACGGGCAGTGCCTGAGTGGTTAATGTATCGCGCTTCCACGCCACAGGTCCGATGTTCAAACCCCGGGCTGGGCAAAGTTGACTCATTCTTTCATTCTTTCAGTGAGTCAATAAATGAGTACCAAGCTTGCTTGGGAACTTAACACTGGGGTTTTTGCGTCAGACTGACCACCTGACTGGAACATCTGCTCATACACCTCAGGGCCCAAGGTCGCGTATACTGAGTTAGTAATATAGTAGTTAATTACTGAGTTAGTAGTAAAATATCTATGGATAAATCAGCTTCTAAGAATATATTTCAAAAACTTTAGTTCAGCCTCTGTACAGAGGTCTCAGATATACACAGGCAAAATATTTTTAGAATAGAAGCATTTTTCATAAAAGGAGAATGTTTTGAAAATTGGTCATTCTATGTTCATTTTTTGTCAAAATATTGTACTTAAATAATTTTTTATTGTAATAATATTCTTGAAACAATTTTATATAAGTTTTCTAATCTAAGTGACACTAAATATAATACACATTATTCATTTAAAAGCTTTTCCAAAATTACGGTTCCGAACGTAGTCGGATACCTTAAAATTGTTCACTACTAATTCCTGCGCCATCGCGGGATATGACATCAACTCTAAAACCCAATTCCGTAGAAGCGCAGTGTGGGATGATGTCTTAGTAGCTAATCCCCAGCTTTCGCGCGAAGAGCTGATCATCAACATTTATTCTCCCCTTCAGTCGGCTTGTGGGAAACAATTCATTTCTGCGGCTTCCATCACAGCTGTCCTACAGAGGCAGCGAACATGTTAAACGTCATCGTTCGCTTCCAATGAAGGTACATGTGTCGTCTACACGTTTATCGAATCATTTGCTTATCGCATCGATTGTGGATAACAGATTCTTCAGTATAGTTGGTGTCGATGTTCTACAAATATGTTTCTTTTAGTAAGCGCGTCTTAGGTCTAAGAAAAGGCGAGTGCCCTAAAATGTCTTGGCAGTGCAGCGATCGATCGCGATCGACTTAATGCCTATTCCTGCTTTACCCTCTCATAATTTTGATGAAAGAAATTAAGGGACTAATTAGTTATTGTTCCATGAAATAAAATACATGCAATAAAAAATAATGGGAATGCCGTAGAGTTTCCACAGAGTGACAGTAACTTAAACACAGTATTTCATACTTTTTAGTGCGAATCTAACGACTAAAGAAAACCTTTAGACTAAAATTTTTAAATATTTTTAAAAAAATTATTACATTTTGCTAAAAAGTACGGATTTTCTGGAAACATCTTACCCTGGAGACTACAGTCATGGAATATAATCTTGTTTATGAGTATCTGTCCAAGATCTGTATTAAAATCACCTATATTGGCAGTTCATCTAAATATCTTAATAAAATTTGCAAACGCATTTGAATTATGTTCTCTAGAAGTGTGTATATTTAAGGCTTTAGCCTTAAATATACACACTTAACCTTTAGCCGTTTCACTTACAACGCACACACGTATAAGTGTATTCTATAATTGATATACTGTGTGTGTGTGTGTCATGTATATATTTTTATATTAAAATTATATTAAATATTTTCTTAAATCTAAATATTTCGAAAGAAATCGTTTAAACAACGAGAACCTGCAAATAAATTGAACAGTTGTCCATGTTAGATTATTTATTTTTCTGAAATTACGTAGAATAAAGTGTCGACGCGACAATTTTGCTAACGTTCAAAGTATTCGCGAGAAAAATATGAGAAGAAACATGTAGATATAAGAATGTTCATTAACTGTATAACGTAAGTCCTTGTACTAAATCTGAAAAAATTTTGAGTATTATATAATTTTGTTCATATATATATTTATTAGCAAACATAAAATTTTTCTCTTTAAGAATTCGGTGCACTTCCTTATTTGAAATGTTTTTCTTGGAGTGCTCTTATAAAAATGAGTATCTTTTTGTGAAAAGGTGCACGTATTTACTTAGAATTCTTTGCGGCGCACTCAAAAGTAACTCTAAAAACACTTGGAACATTTTCAAACACCATTCGTTATTTCTTAACGACTTCAAGTCATTTATGATATTGAATAAAATTATTTTTGAAATAAACAAGAAAAGATAAACCAAACGGTATTTGAAACTTAATACGTAATATAAATAGTGCAATATGCCATATATAATATGTTAGATATAATGAAAAGCTTAAGAGAGTATTAATTGTTAATATTACTATTAAATTTATTCCAAAATGTTTTTGTGTCCGATCACTTTTGAGACGATCTCTCGCTCTGTTTGTTTATCTTTTCATTTTTTAAAAAAAATCCGTTAATACTTTAAATACAAATTATATAAGATTTTAGTATTTAGATTCAAAATATATCGGGTGAAAGAAATGTTGAAATTTTCTTTCTAATTAAATTCCAGACATAAGCCTTTTTCTGCAAGTAAATTCCCAAAATATTTGATCATTAGTGTGATGTCTGATTCATAATGATCTTGAGCTCTCCAAGACTTCGAGTGATAATAATTTTTTTTTTAGTTTACCCGCCTAACTGGAAATATGTTAACTACAATCTTATCCCTTAAAAAACTGCCACATTTGCGTTTCTTAAAGCAAGGGAATGCAATATTACATCATCCGTCTATTCTGACCTATCACAAAAGTCTTTACCGAAAATCATATGATTCTAAAATCTTTGGTTGAAAACTATAAAAGCTGAGATCTCCGATGAACAAACGCTTTGTGAATTGCCTAAAACTATTCGTGTTTGTGTTGTGCTTTTTGTGTCGCCACTTTACCCGTTTACCTGTGGTCTCAGGACTCTTAAATTGCACATTTTTCAATTTCTTGAAAAAAAGTATTTGTTAAAGCCTCAACATTTCTGAGCATTTTGATACCTAAATTTTGTTGATACTGTGAAAACTTTCGAAGTTATTGAGAAATAACTAATGAAACTTAAACAAAATCCCTATCACTTTCTTATTTTTAACTTCATTTTTCTCAAAACAAAAAATTTTAGCTTGAGGATTTCTCAGAAATTATTTATGATATCAATTTGAAGTTTCATACACGTGTTCAAATTAAGGCTCTTCATAACTTATACATAAATTTTCAAAAAAAAAAATTAATAGATTTTTTTTATTTGAATTTTAATTAATTTTTTTCTTAAAATTTTAAAGATTTCGTTATAATTGTATGTAAAAAAATATTCTTTTTTCTTCATTTCTTAAAAGTTGGTATAACTTCAAAAGTGAAAATTTTTATACCAAGTAAAATTAATTTTGCAAATTTGATCAATTTTGTACTTCAGAATCCTGCGCGGTGTAAAATACTGATTTTCATATTTTTGAAAAATTGTCTAATTTATATATTTCTTTATAACTTTTTAAATCTTTTCTTAAATTCTCTGAAAATTTGAGAAATAATGTAAATATATATGATTATCATGTGGTAAAAATGTCAAGTTATTATTTTGTTTTATTTCTAAGTTACATTGGTTTGAAGAAGTATGGTGTTTTCGAATGCGCGGTATCTGTTAAAGGTCCTGAGACCTTTTAAATCAACAAATGTGCAACTAAAATTATAGGCAGTTCTTTCAATGACTGCAGCAATGAAAAAGGTATCTTCCTCTAAAGATTTTAATTCCCGTGAAATCTTATTACATATATGTATCTATCTCGCAGCACTATAAATAACAAGAGAAAAACAAGGCAACCAAAGCATAAAAAAGACAATATCGAACAAAACAATTACAAAGGAAAAAATAATAAGCTATTGACAACTACTGCGATGTGCTTATTCTACACAGCATCACTAAACAACAAAAATAGATTCGTCATGCCAAGTTGAATAACACTTGATTTTCTTTTTTGCTTCTGAGAAGTTATGCCTCAGCTTCTTCAAACAATGCATCATTAGACGCAAGTGATAGGTCTCTTCTAGAAAGGGATCGGGATATAAAAAAAGTGGTTTGAGATGAGTTATTGAGGATATTAAGCGATCAAATAACTTTAAATTTATGGATTTGTCTTTCATAAAGCAGTCGTATGTTACTGTAGTTTGAAATTCCAAGCTTGGAAAGATTTCTACCATTTGAACCCCTCTGTAATCAACAAATTACTTGCCATAAATGCTTCGGTGCTCTTGCGAGTAAGGAAATAATATCAGGAAATTGGATGGCACGAAGTATATAAATTACTGGATCATAAATCTTAATGTTATTTTATGTAAGTCTCCATAAAGTGGCTACTGGAATCCATGAAACATAATTTGACACACCCAGAAATCATTTAATGTGATTCTTTTATAGTTTATTTATATGGGAAAAATCACTTCCCGGGGCTCTATGCTGGAGAAACGGCAGGAAGTTTCGTGCAAATTACCCGACTTGGTGGATTGTTTGAGAATTACTAAGAGGACAGGTCTACAACGAAAGCATCAAGAACAAAAGCAAACATTTTTCCATTTTCTCCTTCCTTTCATCTCGTAGAGAAGAAAGTGACCAACAGGAGCAATTACCTCTAAAAAATACATAAGTCATGCCTCTAAATGATATTCATTCAGTTACAGAAAGGATTCGAGTTTGCTAAACAATTATGAAACAAATCAGAATAATTGTTTCATCCATTTTTATTTATGAAGGCATCTATTTGATGCATATCGAATAACTGTTTACCTTTATGAAAATAAAAGAAAATATATACTGTGACATGAAAATATTTATCTTCAAAATAAGAATACTTGAAGCGTTTATTATTTTTGAGTAAAATAGGGTACATGAATTGGGTATAGGAAGTAGTTCTAACAAATTATCTTTTTATTCCTATGTAATACGGACTTAAGCCCTTCCATGGTCCATTTATCTCTCTTTTGAATTTCTCGCAGTTTTTTATGTTTTATTAACAATTAAACAATAACATTTAAGGAAATATATTTTATTTTGCCGAATTTTATGTTTACATTTAAATTCTAGGGGTGGGAAGAATACTTCCCAAGGTACCTTTCACCGTCATAAAAAAATTAAATTTAATTAAATTTAATGGTGATTATTTGTCATGAAAAGATGAGAAGCATGTTGCAAAGCACAAAGGGATATCACATTCTGCAAACATCTAGTGGGTCCTCTTTTCTTGCCCCTTTCTGATACATTTCTTACATCGTCTATAGTTGGTAACCATCTTTGGCATATGATTTCCCACACTGGCTAAGCGAACATCTTCCGGAACTACACACTTCTTTGCTTGGAAACTAACAGGACGTCCTTTCCTTTTTCTTGAGGAATATCCGTCAATTAGTTGACGAGCTAATGCTATACAAAATGTTAGAAAGTCTAAACTTCTGTTTCTTTTGTTCATTTGCCACAGTATGAAACTATTTATGATGGCAAGGTCAATAAAAAAATAAAAGATACGATGCCACAATTTTACAGATCCTGTTACTTGGTTTCTTTCTTTTCTTTGATCGAAGCTATCAACCTCTCCCATGACATCGTTATATACAGCGACAGCTTTTGGATAAGGTACATCTTTAGTACAATCTTTTTTTGTCCGATTTGTAGATGTCATAATCTCTGGATTATGTGTTGTAGCACAAGCGGGAATTAGTTTTCCCATCGTTATAATAGCAAGGTCAATACATTGCAATGGGCTTTAAGCTTCCCCCAGGTGTATTTTGTACTATCATGTAGTTGGGAAGTAATCTTTCTAAGATTCAAGAAAGGAAAGATTCAAGTTAAAAGGATTTAATACTGTTCGCTCGTGCTACAATTTGAATTAGATGGCCAGTAAGTAGTATATAAGACGATAACATATTTAAAAGTAGTACCGACACATAATGAAGGGTCATTTTATCTTGGTTTTGATGTCAGTGCTTATCAGGGAGGGACTGTAAATATCCTAAAGATATAATCATACACCTATACACAGTTATTCAGAGAACCAAAACTCTAGTTGTTTTTAGAATCATTGGGGAAGTTAGCAGGCAACATTACTTTTCTCCTTTTTTGATATAACTTAAGAGTAGCTTTCCTTAAACATCGATTATCAATCAATATTAGTGAAACCTCATCGATATACACATTTATTTTTTATCAAATATCTAAAGTAAAAAGATTTTTTGGAGTACCATATATTACACTTATGGTATCAATATCATTGATAGTATTGATACTTTCAGTGGATATAAAAACCGATAATGTAGAGTCAATTGATATTACACAAATTTAGAACTAAATTTATTGACTTGAGCATTTATAGTTGGTTAGTATTTTTAAACTCTAGATAATTTTGAAGTAGGAGAGAACTACAATGAAATATTTATTCTGATTTGATTGCAGTAAGATAAAACAGTTTATATCAATTATTCTACTTAGAAAATCATCTATGTAATGCATCAACTTTTCTAAAATTTGTTATCCAATTTTGATTTACGAACTTTAGTATTAATTTTTACAGAAAGCTATCGATTTAATATACTTTTGGCAACTCTCCTTAATTTTAACTACTTTATAATAAAGAATAATGGGCTATAATTCCGCTGATCTCAAAATTGAATAAAGCCAAAGTTCGAATATTCTTTGAACGTTTATAAAAGTTGTGTTTTTATATTTCTTAGGTAAGTAAGTTCTTTAGGAATTAATATCCAAAATATATGTTGAGTAAAAAAAAGAGTCTTGGATTTTTTTTTCTATTCGAGTTTGAAAATATCTCTACTTTCTTAAGTATGGTAATAATGATAAATTATGAAGAGAATGTGTATATATGTACAAATCAGGGGGAGGAAACTTATTTTGGCCCGCGGCGGGCCACATTGTGGGATCGGAGTATACCGGAGGGTCGCACCTTTTTAAAATAATTGCATTCCTTATAAAAAATAATGTTTAAGTTAAATAGTGACAGAATGGGAGAGAAATCTCAATTAGAAGTGGATTTGACTGTCTTGGCGGACCTCTATTTGTTTAAATAAATGTTAAATAATAATTACAGACTTCAAAAACAATTGTTACCCGTTATTGACAAAACTAGCTAATGGTAATTTATTTCATCCGTGCCATTAATATCAATTAAATGGATACCTGAATAACGATACCAGAATTTAATAGAACTACTTACAGAGTCCCTTACGAAAATAGTATTATAAAACCAAGGAAGAATGGAAACATTCTCATTCATCAAATGAGGAAACTGTTGCTTTTGCCTTGATCAAATGAACTTTAATTATCTAGAAAGAGACAATTTAACTCGATACCATAGGCACACCCATCGTTATTCTCCTTTTCAAAGTCCCCAATTCTTTTAGCATTAATTTTTACTGCAACAAACCGCAGCTCCCAGAATGCCATTCCGATGTTCTTCGATTAAGCACGAAAGATTTTCACAATATTCTAAAAGTTTCTCTTCTGAAGGTCAGATTGAGCAAAATATTACCACGCTCTTAATTAGAACTCAACGGACTGTTACTCGGATAATTTTCGCTCATTATTTATTTACGACTCGTGGTTTCGGAAGGAGAAAAATAACTTTTTAACAAAGGCCGGTGTTGTGTCTTGATTAGAATTTGATTTTGTTTTATGACCGAATGGGTCGTTTAGTGCTATGCCGGCATATTGATTGATAGATGTGATGCTTTTACAATCACTTTTCCTTTCATACTTCAGTGATTCCACTTTGTATGGCTTTCATTGAATTCTTCAGAAAATAAAATATTTCGATGTTTTTGTATTTCTATGCCACTTACTTTTATTCATCGCCGTGTTTATTTTAGAAATGGAAATGTAAGAATAGGTAAAAATTAACGAGTAAAAATTCAACAAATCTAATAGTGATCAATGATGTGGAAGGTAAGATATTTTGAGAAATAATGCTAGTGAAAGATAAAATTTAGAAGACTTTACACATGCCTTTATTTAAAAACTATTCTTGTATAAAAGTAAGTGAGTTATTTTAATTTCGAGGACTATTTTTTGATGTTTTTATATTCAATAAAACAAACGTTCATAAGCGCATTGTTTAAACGTAATATTTTAATAACTATCAATTGATATTTTGAATTCGTTGGAAATTTTATGTTTGTAAATAAAAATAACTATGTGATATTAATTTTGAAAATTATTTCTAATGCCTTGCGTTCAATAAATCAAATCCACATCTATACGTTACAAAATTTATTATATTTCATTAATAATCGAGAAATGTTTTGCATTCTTTATTTTTCGTTTTAACTAAGATAAATTTAATTTATTATTTTCATTTTTTTCTCAGAAATTCCTTATATACATTTTTTAAAATTTTATAAATGAGAATTTTTTTTAATTATTAAAAATAACTTTTGTGTGTCAAGTTTTTTATTTTCGATTATTTAGACTAATTCATCTTAATAGCACATGCGAACTAGTTTGTCTTTAAATTTTTCAAATTTAAATGCAATTTTAATCACTTATTTACCTATTGAATAATTTTAAATTTAATGCGAATATTATTTTTTTTTGCTATACTTTAAAAACAAATTGTCAAATCTCTTCTATCATGTTTAAAAGAACATGCTTGCATTTATTTTAAATACTTTGTAAGGTTCGCTATTATTTCTAATCACACTATCTTACATTTTATCCTGTTTTGCAGATTTTTTCCCCAGAAAGCCTACGTTCATTTCTTTAAAAATATGAATCGATACTTTTGTTTTTCTATAAAATATTCCTCCCAGAGGTAGTCGAGAGGAAAATTATCCTCAGTTGAGCTTGTGATGTACCTCCCCTTGGAAGTACATCCCTCGAAGTATAAGCGTGAGCTAGAGGTGTAGGGTTAGCGAAAGAACTCGGATCAAACATTATCTTAATATGACTTTATTAAGATATTCAACTTAAACTTTTAACAAATTTAATTACAATAATTAATATGAGAGAATCTACGATGACGTAATACGCAGCACACAATATATGTATATTTATAATAAGACCTAACTCAATTCAGACCAATCTCAATAATCGAACCGCTTAATCCTCAATTCTAGTAAATAATCAATCCTACCTTATATTAGTCCTTAATGCTACTTGTCTTTATCTGCAATGGTATGCAGCTTGACGACTAACTTCTAGTCGAACTCTAATATGTTTATCCACGACACGTAGAACTTAAATCTTGAACCACGAACTTGAATAATCATCAACTGCCACAACGCACGTCAATTGTCTAACATTCCTTTACATTGCCATAACGCTTACTCTAAGATCCTATATTTATCCTATATTATTTGCATCTCTTCACTTCTCGTTTCTTGAATTTGGTTGGAAAAAAGTTGCCATTAATTCTGGCCCAAAGAACCCAAAGGACTTGTTAAAGAAAAGACGCGTAAGACGTCACAAGCTTAATGGAAAAAAATTACTCATTTTATTTAGTATAGCTGACTCTTATATTGTGACACCGATTCTGTATTTAGGTTTATACTTTTTTATAATTTCTAGTTGCAAAATTATTTTAATTTCCTTCGGCTGTTTTTGTTTTTATTCCATTTCCCTCAAAAATAAAGACTTGTTTTGTTAGTCATTTCAAACAAAAAACACGCATATTGGGGGAAAAAATTATTAATTAATCTCTGAGTCTGGTCCCTCCCCCTGGATATATCAAAATTAACCTTAAACGTTGTCGGATTCTAAAATGTTTTCATTTTTGGTTAAATCTTTAGAATTAAACAAGCACTTTTATAAATTTTTAAAAGCATGCATGAGTCAGATATTCGTATCCAAGTGTTAATAATAATTTTTTCCTTCTCAAAATTATTTTTCAAAAAATCAAACAAACTTGCAACCGGAATATGAAAAAGTTTGATACAGAACAATTTCGAACATTCTACAATTACTCATTTTTATTATTAAATTTACTTGAAACTGTGGTACATTCATGTTATTTAATTCCTAACTCGTTTTTATATAGTTTATACTCGTTTTGGAAGAATTTTCTAACTACACTCGTTTCATACATACATAAAAACGAATCAAGCCTAAAAAATGGTAATCCCAATTTTATTTGCCTTATGGCCTTAAAATAAAATATGGACATTGGTTAGTAATAGCATGAGATTTTATAGGACATCATTTAAATATTTTTCAAGCTTATGCTTTTTTACAAAATCTTTACAAAATAAGAAAAAACATCACACAGAAATACTTTTCATGAGCGTAATCTAATATGTGTGTCTTCTGGACCATAAATAATAATTTTGTCACCGCGCAAATAAAAAAAAGGGCGCCCAAAAAGTATTTATGCTTTACATGTTAAACTTTATCTGGACCAACTATAGCTTAAATAATCGCTAACAATAGGATTTCACTTTCAATTTAATCAATCCACTGATTCATTGCGATAGTTCCATCATGTGTTCCATTTTTATGCTAACCCCGATTTCCTGTCAAGATAAATGTCGAAATGGACATGCTTCGATGGATTTCATCTGGAAGATTCTTGCCAATGTGAATCTTACCGGAGGACGAGCAAAATATTTAATGAAATGATTTCTTTTCAAAAAAGAGAAAATTTTAGGCATTATCTAAGTCCGTTTTAGAATTATATACATTTATGATAATGTGAATCCACAAAGAGAATCTGTACTCAAGAAGCCTTTTTTTTAACACGGAGGTTCGCAACAGAGATGTTACGTAAACAAACAGCTTGACCCAGTGGTGCAAAGCTGTGACTGCTTTATTTAAATCTGTGTGTTGCTCTTGACATGGGATTTCATACTCCAGTTATTGTGTAGCAGGTTCAGTTATTGCGGTGAATGTCAGCTAAATCAGGAAACTTGGTGTTTTGTTCGAAAAATGATGGATGTTTGTCAAAACAGCGAATCGAAAAAGTAATTTAGACTTCGTTTTATATGTAGAAAGGATACAACACCTTTTTTTTCTCTTTCACCTACGGCAAGTGTTAATTGATATCTACCTCGCACTGTTTTTATACATTTAATTAAGGTTTTAACATATCAATAACATTAAATGCCCTCGAGGCATAGTATTGTACAAATAAATGCAGCAAATGATGGGATATTATTTTATTATGTTGGTTGGTTTAAGTGCAATCAAGGTGAGATCAAATAAAGGAAATTATTTCCCTTTTTAAAATAATTAATTCCATTCATCCCGATTCAACATTACAATAAGCTATTAAAAAGTTATTATAAATTGTATTAATTCTCTATGAGAACAAGTTATTTTGATTCTAAATAAATTATAATGTGAATATGAATTATTTTAAATGTGCTAATTTACTTAGTAATTAATGTGTAAAAAAGTGGCGTATTATTATAAATAAAATACCACAAAATAAATTATAGTACATAAATGGCATATTTTATTTCCTTTTAAATTGCAACATAATACAAGATAATTACAATTTTAAAATTTATAAGGGAATAATTAGCAATACACTTATTTGCTCTTTGGAAAGCTTTGAAAGTCGTGTTCATCACGTATAAATGTATAATCCAAATTCTTTTAAGTTTTTTGGATCCATGACATTTTTCGTTTATTTAGCAATGACATATTGTAACTTTTTTAAAGAATTTAATGAAGTGTAACACTTTCCTATTAGAAAATAAGTAAAATATAAACACTTTTTAATATTTTTGAAGTTAACTTCTTATGGCACGGTAGGGAGAAATTTCCGTTACGCGTTACCAGTTACGGTTAGCGATAAACGTAAGGTAGAAATGAATGAAGTTCCGAATTTTCCCCCCGTTTTAAAAAACGCCATCTAACTCATACTATCTATCTCAGACCAAAAATAATTACAGAATCGGAAAATCATTTTTTTTCGCCACGATATGGTATATTTTTTTTAACAAAATAATGATATTTTCTATTTTTTACGATTTTTTTAAAAATGAGTCAAAATTGATACGCTTTTATAAAAAGGGTTTCTAAATCATTCCCTTTAAGTTTCCTTTCGAGTTAAGGAATTGATATTTTATTCTAAACAAGTTCATGCTTTTCTCTTTTAGAATCAGTCGTAAAAAAAATGACGGAATCTTTTTTTTTTTTTTTTTTTTTTGCGATTTTTCAAAAAATACTCAGAATTTTAATTAAATATTTAATAACTTCATTATTTATAAAAAATAATCTAACGAAACTTTTTCTCCATAGATTAAAAATTACGGCTTTTAAATTTTATTTTGTGTTTTTCGTCTATTAGCCCTGATCTAGCACCCCCTCTCCTCATTCAACAGCAGCTTTAACAAGCCTTTCCTCTTTTAGCTTTGCGATACCTACTTTGTTTTGTTTTTACGTTACCTAGAAGTCAAATTATAATCAATTTTATGAATTAAAAAAAATCGGAAGTGAGTCTTTAATCTACCCGAAGTAGGTATTTAAATGGTTCAAAATCTGTCAAAAATTAGTTTAAGGAGAGTTTGTTGGATATACAGTTTTAAAATTCTTTTAAGGAAATAATACAAACAATCTATTGTCTTAAAATTTAGTGGCAACACAATATTTCTTCCAATAGTTTGGCAATAAAAGATTGTGTTTACTTAATTTTCAATCGAATGGAATTTCTAAATCCAGTTTAAGAAGTGAGTTTTTAAATCATATATATGCTTTGGTGTAATTAATTTGATTGTTGTGAAAGTGTTATATAGTGCTTCATTAATTTGTATTTTAAGACTACAGTGGGCAGTAAAATTTTTTACAAACATGTCCCAAATTTTTACTGGCTCTGTGTAACTTAGGACTAAAATCATATAAAAAAATTGGTGAGAAAAAATTGGTATAGTTTTTAAAAATTAAAAAAAAATTTAAAAACTTTCCATGCGTTTTGATTTTTTTTTAAATTTCATGTTTTCACCTGATTTAACTTCTTTAAGCAATTCTTTACAAATGTATGCATGCAATGTAATGTTTTATATGATAATTTACAAAGTATGGGTAACTGCAAATTTTTTAAAAAAAAATTTCAAAAATTTTAATGATTTCCTATACATAAAAAACTTTAATTTCTTCTTTCATCCTATCACTATTATTACAATGCATCCAAGAATTTATAACTATACATTAGATGAATACTTCTGGAAAGTTTGTTTTGTTATAATTCGACAAAAATTGCAACGCATGGAACATTTTGCATTTTTGTTTCGAGGCAAATTTTTTGATTTAGACTAATAATGATGATACTTTTCTCAAAATACATACAATAAAAAAAATTTTTAGTATCATATATTGAAAATGAAAATTTTTTATACTTATACCTTTTCCATCCTAATTATTTTTTAAATACAGTTTGAAATAATAATGATAATAATAAATTTGTTAATTATATATAAGATTACTTCAAAATAAAATTTTATTGTACAATTCAATGCATGTAAGCCAAAGAAGTTAACTTCTAACGCGTGTTCACACTGATACACGCTTTCTTTTTTTTAAAAAAAAATGGAGATATGACGATTATTATTATTATTATTATTATTATTATTATTTATTTATTTTTATCAAATAAGGTATTTTGCAATGAAAAAGAACTCTTTATATCCTATTATTCTAATCATAGCCCAACGACACGAAATAAAAACGTTAATGTTATTCCGTACAGTTTGACAAGTCCCTTAATATAATTCACTAAAACTTTTATATTATGTGATTTATACATTATGATTAATATGAATCACATAAAAACTTGCGGATTTCTCTTAGCTTTACAACGTAAACAGACAGATAAATTATTTTGTAATTATACTAGTAAAAAATGAAAATAAGAAGTCACAGAATTCTTTACATGTAAACTTTTGTTTATAATATTTTGTAGATGATTAAACTCATTTTAATTAGTTAAAACTTTTTTAAGAAAACCTTAACACACGTGGGATTAAAAAACTATACTTATTATTTCTCTTTATAAAACAAAGTTTTCTACTTTATTGCTTTTTCCTTGCATGTTAATTTTACGATACTGATCTATAATTCAAATAATAGTATAATAAGCATTAATATAAATACTTAAATACACGTAAGTTCTTTAACAAATCAAGTTTCGATTTGTTTAACCCAGATTTATCAGCTCGTGTGATTGTATACACATCAGGTGTCGATAAAAAAACTGCTTTTGGAAAAATTTTTTAGATTTTTAATTACATATCAAACTAGAAGCTGAATCACACATAAAAGTATTTCTTGTTATTATTTTTAGAAATAAAGAAAATAGGACTTTTCTTGTCTCTCCAACATGACAAGAAATTAAAGGTCAATTAAAAAAGATTTGGAATAAAAATAGGTAACAACAATGGGCAGTTTTTGTAATCCTATTTTTAAAATTATTTTATGCATAAAAATTAAACCAAAATTTTAATTAATTTTGTATTATTACCTTGTGAATAATATTTCAATTTAAAATAAGCTTTTTGAAAAGTGTAGTAATACAGGAAAAGAATTAAAGGCATTCTCTCTATGATTGATGTATTTTAGAGTTTTTGAAGTAAAACGAATAATTCATTGCTTAGCCCATAAAAAGTTTGTACTAATCAACATAATTTATTTAGTAAAAATTTGTAAATAGTTCTTGCTCAAACTTTTAAGCTGCAGCAATAAATTTAAATTCATAATTTTCAAGATTAATTAAGTTTCCAATACATTATTATTCTGAAGCCAGTCTAACATAATATTAAAAATACGTAAATTATTTAATGGTAAAAAATGACTACTCACTAGTGTAATTAATCTTCAGTTAGGATTATGTACTAAAAAAGAAAGAAAAACTAAAAGATTAATCCGTCTGTGTCTTGTTGGATTATTGATATTGTGGCTCTGTGCAATAGGCTTTTAAAAACTGATTTTCATACTTAAGGAACAAATTAGTAAACATTTGGAGGTGACATTCAGTTATCTATAAATATTTACACCATTCTTCTTGAAAATTTATGTAATGTTGAATTTTATTAAAAGCAAGGATTCTAGTCTTCCATACGTCAGCTTTGGGTTTTGTGGAGGTAGGATCTCAAAACATTTTTTTGTTAATTAGAATTTCTTGATCTCTCTTAAAATATTAAGGAAGTATGCAAAGGTATGTTTGGGGAAGTATAGAACACACTCTCGCTTTCTATTTATATTTATAAAACTTTATCCACCCACACACGAAAAATCAGTGATGTAACGTACACTCCTGCAACCCCCGCAGCGGCGGGGGCAAGGTTCTAGGGAGTCCCAAAGCAGTACTGCCGCCAAGTACCTACCCTATGTAAAATCCAACTTAGGGACCCTAAACCTGACTCCGTTACGCCTGCGGAAAATCATATTATACAAGTTATTTCCCAGATTGAATGTTATACAAGTTTTCTTTATTTTTTTCCCTTTATTTCTATTAAAATTTAAATTCATTCAGTTTTAAGAAATCCAGAGTTTCAGATTGATTATTTCAGTATTCACTTTACTTGGTACGTTTATGATTGTTGTAGAACATGCTTGTGGTCTTGGAACATGTCTTTATATATGTTTTTAGTCATAAGTAAAGCTGTACGAATGTCTTAGACTTTTTGTTATTTAGAAATATTTTCGAAAGAAACGTTTCGGATCGTTCTTTTTAAGCAGTGTTCATTTGAGTTAAGAACTTCCTTATACATGTGTTTAATAAACAGAGAATCATTTTTATGATATACAAGCTAAACCAAAAAATAGGTCAATGAACGAAAGTTTTAGTACATGATATCAATTTACAAAAAACTAATTATTGGAGTGCGTCAGCAACTTTGACGGAATAGCACGCCCTAAATTTTGATATAATGCATTTTTTAGACAAATTTCTTCTAAAATTATATTTGAGTCATTTGATAAGAACTTGGGTCGTATATAGAATGATAATAAATCGCGTATACGAGTATTTCCTAGTGTAAAAAATTTTGTTTACTAATTATCATGTCAGTATAACTAACGTACTGATACCATGCAATTTCGATTTTGCAATACACGTTTATACCATATACGATTATGCGATACATAATAACTTTATGAACTTAAATGGGTGACAAAATCAATCCTTTAAAGCATATATTTTTTTCAAATTTTGAATTCCACATATTTTTTATAAGTATTTTATTTTTTGCTATTCATTTTGTATTTGATGAGAAAACACTTAAAGAATGTGGAATTGTCATTTTCCTCATTTTTCTACATTTTTTACATTAATTTTTTGCAAACAGAAGTTTGTTACACATGTTATGTTCATAACTTCTGCTATATTAACCCTCTAAAAATAGTGTTAGTTATTTTATCCATTATTTTAACATGTTAAATATTTTGAGAATTATAATTAACTAAATTTCTTCGTCGCTTAACGATATTTCGTCTTAATAACATTTTCATTATGTCCTTGGACTTTTCAGTATACTTCACAAGATATGTTTATTAACTATTTTAATACCATCTAAATTTATTCTTGTAAGTTGAATATACTTTTATACGCTTGTTAAAAATAAACTTGTTTGCTATTTATTGTTATACATATTTACTTTAAGTTCCGCAAATGATGTCCCTGAAATTATGTACAAAGTCTGCGTCAGCCTTCTATCATCATTTCCGGTCAGTCTAAGGATATTTTCTCTCAAATGAAAGAGTATCTTCTTTGAAATATTTTCATGGACTGTGATGCTTCGGATTTCCGGTTTGTTCGCGCTATTATCGCTCTTTCCTGCACACGAGGAATTTTTTTTTACAATTTCATGGTTCAATCCGACGACAATAATAATCAGGAAGAGACGGTTAAAAACTTTTCTTCCATTAAAATTTCCATTGTAGATTAAGAAAACTTAGCAAACGATTTTGTTCCTCAGAATGGATATTTTTCGAAGAATAATCTTACAAACATTTAAAATTTTTCCCAGCAATTTTATTTCAATACAATATTAAAAATGTGTAATGTAAATTTGAAGAACATTCTAATGATTGGTTTTAAATAATCATTTTAATGTATGCTGAATTCTTCCTTTTGTAATACAAATGTTGTCTATTTATGTGAATCTAAGTTATTCTTATGAAAACGAGGAATTTTTCTAAGTTATTTTTTTTCGAATTGTGTTTTTCTTATCCCAAAATAAACAATGAAAATTGTTTTAAAAATCAGTTTTCTTATTTTTGTGATTATTTGATGAAACTTAAAAAAAACAATGAATTTTGAAAATCAGTATTTTTTAGTACATTATAAAATTTCAAAGAAAGCGGGCTTCACACTAAAATTGCAAGAATCGTTCCCGTAAATAAACTGCATTTACTTATAGAAAGTAATATTTCTTTAAAACGCATTTTAAATTCGGTACTTAATTCTAATTCGGTTTTAATTAAAAAGATCGAAAAGAAAATATTCTTCATTTCATAAATCAATTTACAAATGACTGTAAAGATCATATAATGGGTAAACTGATTCGTAAAAGAATAAATTTACTGAGCAAATTATATGAAATCAAGCTCTTTTAGAGTAAATTCTGACGATATTTTACTGTTTCAAAATGATATTTATTTTTGTTACGAGCTTGGTTTGATTATTACGCGTATGTTTCTTTAACGGAACGTTTAATAACTTTTTTTTGTCACAGTTTTATTCTCTTTGCTCATGGTTATATAAAACACAAACATAAGGGTTAAAAATTCGGATTCGTGCACATTCCGTTAATTTTTTCCCCAGTTGTTTTGGTTTTTAGAACGAGTTATCTTTTGTAGAAAATTTTGCAAGAAAACTAATCATTGTTTTGAAGAAAATTCCGAAAGAAAGAATTTAATGTCACATGCATAAATTTTTTAAAAAAAGAGTTGCTCATTATATTTGAAGAACTGGCTAATTAAACAGCGGAAATGTGTGGAAATATGCATAACTATATGCAATTATATCCTTCATTTTTCTTTAAAATAATGTTGAGTATCTTACATAAAATAATAATATAAAGAGTTTTTCCTTTCTTTTTTTTCTCTATCTGCATGGATTTGAGTCATTATCTAAAAATAAATTTTTGACTTCCTGTAAAAGATTACTTTTGTGAACATTTAAATTTTTTGTAGTAGAACAAAATGTGGTTGCTTTAAATAGCTTCTGCTGGTCTAAAATGAAATGCAGCATTTAGCATCCGTTTTGACTGGGTGAGGAAGTGTTACATGAACTCCAACATTTTGCAAAAGCTATCCATGCATGGATAGTAGAATTTTTATTTACGTTAAACGCCCGCTAAGTGATTTAACACATACTGCTGACAAAATCACTGAAATCTGTTTGTTTTTTTCTTTGGTTGCTGATGTATGTCGAAAGTATTCAAATTTCAGTTTTTTTTCCCTACGCGATATTGCAGCATTCGTTGAGTTGCTGAAAAAATTTCCCATATGATAGTCATCGCTTTAGGTATGATAGGTATCTTAAAAGTTGTCGCTAAAAGATATGCGATGTTAAAGCATTCATTCGAAAAACATTTGTAAGTAAATGCTTGTTTGAATACAAGATAAAAAAAAGGTTTTCACTCGATTACCGAAGTGGAATGTCATAAAAATTTCCGAAAAATGAATCTTTTTTTAAAAGATTTCTTCCTGTTACTGAAGTGAAATGGAATTCACGTAGTCACGATCTTCGATTCTTGAAAATTAAGCCTAATGCAAACATTTTGAAAAAAACTAAAAACTACTACTACTACTAATAATTATTCAAGAAAGGAAATAAAAGCACACAAAATGGCAGGGTAATGTCAGTTCACATCAATGTTAAATTTATTTGGGACAGTTTTTCTGAGTTACCGAAAAGGAAAATAGATATGATTTTAAGCCCACGGGAAGTAACAGCAGATATCTCTTGGTAGCTTGCAAAATCAAGAATCTGTATTCATCTATCAAGAATCTGTATTCAGCTGTTAAAATGTGAACAAAAAAGATGCTCGCTATCAAAACATTTGATTGACGCAATTTTTGTGGAAGCTTTTGTTTTAACTAAGAAGGAAATTTCAAATATACTACAGTTTAGCTTTGAGATCGAGAATCTTCTTTTCAGCAAATTTAAATTTTTTTTTGAATTCGTATGTCTGTGTACATTAATCAGATATTCCTTTTATTTATTCTTTGACAAGTGGAAAAAAACATATGTTGAGTGTTTTTTAAGTCAAATAATTTTTCTTTTTTTAACATATTTTTGCGTCGGGATTATTTTAATATCATTTTTTAATGTTATAATAAGTTCAAAGTAAATATTATTATAATTACAGTTAAATTTTATAATAACAAAGAGTAAAATTTATAATAGAGTGCGAAAGTGTAAATGAAAAATGTTGTGAAATATGTTATTAAAATTCATAGCAAACAGTGTTTTGATATGTAATAAAATGTTAATGAAACATAATAAATTTAATTAAAAAATATTTAAATTTGAGGGGGGGGGGGATAAGATCTATTTTTTGTGATAAGAACATCAGTTTTATCTTGTTTTTTCAAGCTAAGATGGGCACCTATTTTCATTTTATATCTAACTGTGATTACACTTTTTCAAATTCATACGACGTTTATGGACACGCGATATTTGAATTTTGTGAAGTTGGAATTTTAAGTCACCAATTTTAGAATAAATAGCTTTTTCATTATATTCATTTTGGCCATATTGTTGAAAATGAAGTATTCTTGAATAGCTGACTAGTATTAATTATAATTTACTCATCCCGTTCTAGATTCAAATTCATAAGAAATTATTCATCTGATTAGAAAAATTACATTCAGGTCTTCAAATGCAATAAATATGTAGATATTTGTAAAATTTCATGAATAATCCTCACGTAATTCGTAACATGTGATATTATTTCACTAAAATTACTCTTATAGAGCGTAATTCGTAAGCACAGTGTATATATTGTGGTACATATTTTTTAAGTTCTTCCACGTTTGCTAAAACATATGAATAAATATGTTATGCAGACAAATTGTTAATGTGAGATTACATTAATATTTTAGAAAATGATTTCAGAGAGTAACGACAAAAATCAATAGCTAAAAATAGGCGAATATATATATAATTGGCTTTAATGTGGGATTTAGAATCCAATTTAAATTCGTAAAGTTTAAAAAAATTATTAAATAAAAACAGACACTAAATAACCCCCACAGATTAAACTTTTTGTGTATTCACCGCAAACAAAACTGTTTACTTTAAGTAAAAACTGAAAGCGAAAGAGTTCATTACAAAGGATAGTTTTAGTGAGATAATTTTTTAGAGGGTTACAATTTATCATATGATATTGACCATTACACGATATTTAACTTTATTACAAAATATTTGAGAAAATAAAATCCTAGAAAATTGACTTTTTTATAATAATATACAAGTAGGGAGGGGGTGAGTATCCCAGTCCGCTTAACGATGGATCAACCACTATTGTACAAATTATACAAAACTGTTTTTACTCTTCACTCATTTGTAACCCAAAATATTGGAAAGAACTTCTGTCTGTTTATTGATGTTCACGTGTGTTAAATAAATAAATTTATTACATTATCACGAAACTTCTTTTTGTATAGAGAGAAATATTGTTTTTCATAATATCTAATATTTAATTAAATCTATTGGGTTTATTATCATTGGACCTAAATATCAAAATTTCAGTTTGCTGTTTTAAACAGAAATATAATTATTATTATAATTATATTTTCTTCAGATCCAAAGAGTTTTTTTAAGAAAGTTTAAATGACAATAATGTACTGTATGAACTGAGAAAAAACCAATCGAGCTTTTAGTTGAAAGTGACATCCTTATTTTTACTTTTAACCATTTGACAACATATAACAGAAACTGATTTATGATCAATAAAATTCTCGAAATTATTTCAATGTATTTGTAGCCAAAAAGAGGTATTATTAATTTTAATTAAATATTAATTATATAGAGAAGTATTCTGAAAATTATTAATCAATAAATTGTTTTATAAGGTTTAATTAATTAAACCGGAATTAGGGATTTAATAGTAATCAGGCAATTGAATAAATAATAAAATTAAATTAAATACTGCAACTAATTTCATTTATTGTAAATATTATTGAGTCATTAAGAAGTTTTTCGTGACATGCTCATTAAAAAAGTCAACACACTTCTCACCCACTCACCGAAAAGTATACATTTTCAATGAAAGAACCTTGTAATAACTCGAAATTATCGTTTATTCACGATACGTCCTTCGTTTTTTTTTACCAATTTAAGTGCATTCATTAAAGGCTAAACGATACATTTCAATTTTTTTATTATATTTGCTTATTAAATTGTTTTTTATCGATAAAAAGCATCAGGAAATTGATAGCTTTTCCTCACTCATTCTGATTAGCTCTTTTTTTGTTCGATAAACAAACACGGATGAAGAAAAAAAAGTCTAGCAAGAGCCGAAGTCAAATTTTATTGTTTTGTTTTCTTACGTATTATGAAAGCTATCACTCATACGAATTACTTATAGAAAATAATATTATGATTGTGCTTTGTTAAAAGTCCTTCATGCTATTGTTAAAGGTATAAAAATCAGAAGAAGGTTTTTAGAACCATTACTGAATGCTTCATAATATTTAATGGGAGTTTGTTTTAAAAGAAAAAGCGATTCTTCTGAGGGTTGTGTTGTTTTTTGCTGATAATAACAATAATTATAGTTTCTTATTGTTCTATATTATTTAATTATTTATTATGTTGTATATCAATCAATAAACTTCCCTCAAAATATTGGTAAATAAAATGCTTTTTTATTTTTAAGTCTTGCTAATAAAGGGTTTCGAATGTTTGAATCACTTCAGTAAACATATCTCATTCAGTTGCATCAGACCAAAAGTGTTAATTAATCGCTTGGAAAATATCCCATTTTTATTATGTCACACTTTATGAAAGTTTTGTACTACATAAATAATTTTTGTAATATTAAGAAGTGCAAAACTCACCAAAAGATTCCTTCATATTTTTTTCGTTGAGGATAATCAGTTACGGTGCAAATGGAATCTTTTTTTTTCATTTATTTGAAGTCATAAATAGAATATTATATAGATTTTTGAAAAAAAAAATATTTTGTTAAATTCCTTTGAATGTTTTTAAAATACTGAAGTTTCAAATGGAGATTTTTTTTAAATGCAAACCAAACCGCATTGCGAAATCAGTCTTTTCCAATAAAACTAGTATTTGACAATTGACCAATCTTATGTTTCTGTTGAGTTAAACATATAACTTTTTGATTTATTACATTCATAATTCATCATAATTATAATTATTTTCATCAGGTGTGTACATTTATTATGAAATATATTCAAGAATATGTGTTATACTTGTAAACTTTCCTAAGTTTCTATTAATTTCGATGCTTAAAAATGAGAGACAGATATAATAATTGATTCTTTTGTATGGGAAATGGACTTCTTGGAAGAGATGAAATTTGCGACTATAGGGTTAACCTCACTTGCATCCTCTGAAACAACTTTTGAGCGAATTCATATTACTTTAAGAAGCAGTCCTTTACTTGTATCACTATATTTATGCTAGTAATAATTTATATTAATCAATTAATGACTACAACGAATTTTCAATTGACCGTGAGGATCTATTTGCAATCTACCTTGCCTATTTTTAAGACCTTTTTGAAGGCACTTTTAACGCGCGTTAACGATACCTTTTATAATAAACACTCTAATGTTTCTTTGGTTGACTGATAATTTTTTTGTTTAATTGCTTTTCAAGTAAAGAAGTCAAAAATTGGACAACACAGCTAGCGAGTCACATGTGACTCTTTGTATAGACCAGAGGTTCTTAAACTATAGTCCGCGGACCCTTGGAGGTGCCCAGCATCTTTATAGGAGGGCCACGAAGGAGTGTCTTTAATGTTAGGATTTCCCTGTTCTACAAACTTTATAAAGTCTTGCGGAAAAATTGAAAGATGTGCTATTCTTGAGTATATCCTTTAATTCCCCACTCCCAAAGAAAAAAAACATTACTAGAACATGTATTTCGATCAAGGATATTAATTCAGTCTTTATATTGTTTGCAACTACCTTACCAATTACTACAAAGCAACGTTTTTTCAATTCCTACTATTAGCTCACACTCTATATATTTATTTATTTATCTTTGGTGGAATTTTCAATCGTTAATAAAATACATTTTAAAGCGCTCGATTGAGCTGAAATTTTATATACATGATTATTTTGGATGACAATACAACAATTTAATAAAATTAATAAGAATTAATTGATTAAAACTAATTATTTAAAGAATTATAAATACAGCCACTTTGGTATCACATTTGGCAACTTAGCGACCCTTTTGGCGACTTGTGTCAAAACTTGAAAAGGTTTTTTTCTCACATTTTAAAGCATTCAGTGTAACTGAAATTTTATATACGCGATTGTTTTGGATGACAATACGATACTGTAATCATAATTAATAAAAATTGATTACCACTTACTGTTGTGATTATGTCATATATATATATATATATATACATATTTATATTAATTGTAATTATTTAATAAAAAGTAACTAAAATAAAAATTTTCTTTGTTGATCTAAGTAGGAATTGACTTAATTTTTTTATATTACTTGTTATATATATATATATATATATACATATATATATATATAATTAGGTGTTTATGGTTTTCTATAATGAAAAAAAATGTTCTAAAAGGTCAGTATAAGTAACAATGACAGTCATAGGATTATTGAGAAATCTTTAAATCCCTCAGCCATATGTTGGGAGTTAGAAAGGGGTTCTTAAAATCTTGGGGGTCCGTGATGTCAGGCTTATACATAAAAGGGGGTCAGGGATTGAAAGTTTATAAACCACTGGTATAGACGGTTTAGGCTCTTCAAACTTAAGGAAAACTAAGAAAAAAGTTACCTTATTTGTGTCTTAAATTAAACATATGACTGACTTAAGGTTTATATGTTAAATTTTTCTTCATTGACAAAATGCATTGAGAAACAGTGAAAATATTAAATTAATTCTAAAACAGTAAAAGTCTAATTTATTGGCAGAAATGCCGCCATGGGTGAGTGAGTGAGTGAATGTTAACGTCTCTCTATTCAGTTACACGAGGGCTTTATGCCGCTATAGAAAGGCACTTCATAAAAGTGATTTCCGGCAACGTTTGTTTTTTCATACATGAGTTTGGGAATAATTTCAAATAAGTTCAGAGATACAAATAAACCCTCAACACAGAAGTGACAAAACAATTCCATATTTTGTGATATGTTTAAGGGTTAATAGAGAGTTGACATTATTTATAAGCAGGGACAATCAAAACCAATTGTAATTATTATTGCAAACTTCAAGTTTCAGGATAAAGTTCTAACGGAACGTGGAACATTCGTAGGAATAAACTTGAAATCTAAATTCCAACAATATGGTATTTTGACATTGGTTGCTTGGATTGAGTCACGGAAATAAAAACTAGTTTCAAAAGTTTTTAATTTTGGAAGGAATGGAAAATCTTCCTTTGTGTCAAGCTTTATCTATAAATATTATACACAAAAGTGTTAATCGTATTTGCATAAATGGCTCTTAATGTTTTTGGCCTTTTGCTACCTTTATTTCTTGTTTTTCTTACAACATGACTCTTCTCTAAAAAAGTTTCCCAACTACCGGTATAATATATTTATTAAATATGTTTGAATAATCAGTATCAAAATGAATTAAATATACTGAGTAGTTTAACTCGACCCGACTATAACTAATAAGGATTATAACAGGATTTACTCATCTCACGATCTCTAAACAGTATACACATTATAACAAGATCTGATTCTCGCAGATTCGCTTTGAATTTTTTCTGATAAAGTTGCTCTTGCTTCCGAGACACTTCTATAATACGCCATCTAATTATTCTATCTCCTACCTCTTCTATTATTTCTCCTGTATTTTCTCACTTTTATTTAAATAATAATATTCATTTGCATACTTGCACAGTTCCTTCATAAAGATAGATTTTTTTTATGTCAAACATTGTAGTAAAGTAGCCGCAGAACTTAGTAAAGGCGAATGTGCATGAGAATCCGTTTTTAAGTGTATACTGATTAAGTGAGTTTTTCAGAATTCGATATAAAATTGTATAAACGGTTTTTGATAGTTGTGAAGCTAAGAACTAAAAATATTGAGGATTTCAATTTTTTTCCAATTTATCCAAGTCTGTTACACTTACAGCTATTTAACATATTGACTTCATGTGCGACACGTTGAATTTTAAAATATTTTTAAGTAAAAACCAATATGAAAGATGAATTTTGTTAAATTAGTTAATATAAGCCCTATGAATCTCATTAATTTATAATTTATGAAAAAATAAATTTTAGCTTGTATGATGTTATTAATAAATTGCTAGAAACTGAATAAGCTATTTTTTCGGCCGTCTTTTTTCTGCCTCTTAATTTTTCGCCCCTACTGGATATCCGTCACTACACCACTCACACTCACACCCCCTGCATGGGCAACCATTTTTCCTGAGCCATTATCCTCACTTTTCATCAGCCAATAGGAAGACTCGCTCTTCCACTCAGATTCCTCACTGTAAACTTTTCGAGATGTCAAGATCCCTGCCTCGAAGCTCCGCCTACTGGCCTGCCGCCGCTTGTCCAACAGCAATGATCTACTACCTAACATGAAAACTCTACGATCAGCCATGCCATAAAAGAGGCTTTTCCCAGATACGGGATTAAGGGTTCTTCGAACCCAGATGCCCGAATAAATTCCCGCAGATTAAAGTTACTGTTACCTTGAGTTTTGTACCGAAATAAATAAGAAACGCAAAAGGTATCACCTTTCAATGTAATTTGCAGGTCGTATTTCATCTTAATAAATATTACAAATAGACACTTTCATAAAATACATTTTTTTCACTCCTATTAACTTGAGTGTGTAAGAAATCACAGTCTCTATATGTAACAAATTCCAACCATTACGCGAAAGTTATTTCTCCTCCCCTTCATTGTAAAAATTATTTCCCTACTTTTTAGCATTGCATACCGTCTATTGGAATAAATTACATCAGTCAGTAACATTTCCTGGGTTGTGTCATTGAAAAAAATGACACAACCCATTTATCTATATGATGATTTAAAACGAACGATGATTGACTTGAATCTTAATAAACCACTCCGTACAAAAAGAGAGTGATAAATTCGATGAATATTAATGCCGCTCAAGTGACCTTCAAAAAAAGTTCATTACAGTCTGCCGCCTCGAACATGGCGTGTTCCACTTCTTCCCCGGTCGATTCGCTTGAATACCTACATAATTGCTACTAAATGGTGGTCAGGGTCAACTGACGGAAATTAGCCACTATTTCGAACTCTAGATGATCATTGTTTGGAGTGTTTTATGTTTAATTCTTGCTCTTTTGCCATTACCACCTGGACCAAGGTGTTCGACAACATTACCTAAACGAGATCTGATCCGGCTCAATGTATCTAGTTTTCAAGGTCCGTCCACGTGTAGGGCATGAAAACATCCTTAAGGTATTGCTCCCAATAACGTTTCGCGCACGTTATTGAAATTGTATACTTTTCGGGAGGACATTGATTATTATGAAGTAGCGTAATCCGTTCAGTTCCGTAAGGTCAAGGATCATCTTTGCACGTTATCCCCTTTCGTTTGACTATGTGTTGAAATGGAAGTGTGTTTTAATGGATTCTTAAATGATAATGTCTGCCTGTTGAAGCTGTCGGTCAAGAATAAAGCCATAACCCTCCTTTACGTCATTGTTGTGTTTCAGTACAATCATTTATATAAGTAAGTGGGTCTATCATAAACTTAACGCCAAAAATAAAATCAGAATTTTTTTTTAAATAGATAAATGTAACGATAAATATATGACCCATAGAATCTAGGACACTTGCGTTTTCCTGGAAATCGGGAAAGGTCAAATTTCGTAGAATAAACAGCTTTTATCAAAAAAGAATTTAAAAAGAGTCATATTTAGGCTAGACAAGTCGTGTGTGTGATTAAGAACATTAAAAATGAACAGTGAACAGAATGGACCATTTGCTTAAGTTTTAAAGTGCGTCCTCTGAATTAGTATGAAATGAACTGAATGCATCGTTTGCCTATTTATAGAAAGGCACGGAAATACGTAAGAATTTGAACAAATCAAAATTTAAAAAAAAAGAAATATAAATCACTTATTCAAATTAATTAAATTAAATTAACGTAAAGTATTTTAGAATTAAATAATTTGAAATAGTTCAACGAAATGATTTAAGTGTTGGAAAAGCACAATGGATATATATATATAGAGAGAGAGAGAGAGAGGTTACTTTTTTTTGTAAATAAAAAGCGTGCTGCGTGCTTCTTCATAGATATTTTAAAATTACTACAACTTCCAGCAATATATTGATAGTTTATGGAATTAAGGTTAAGGATAAAATAAGATACGTACTCACAAAATGCGTCTGTGCTTGTGTTAAGGAAATTCATTCTAAGAACTTGATTTTTTTCTTGATGACGTTGGGATTTTGATAATAAATTATCAGCAGGATTTCGAAGAGCTTAGCATTAGTTTATTGCTTTGAACCTAAGAAAATTACTTTCGTTTTAGTATAACTCATGATTAACAACATAAATTTGGATGAATAAAATAGTAGCATAGAATAATATATAGTTATAGTATAATGAGGTTTAGTATAATGATGAAATTTGTAGCATTCCCCACCCAGAAGTTCGCCAAAGAAAAATATTTCTTTTTGTTTGAATAACTACCGTGAATGAAAAAATAAGACGTTTTTTTCAATATTAGAATAATGAACTTTTCATTATTTCTCTTGATATTCAGATTATGGTTCATACCGTTTGACTAAGTATGTTTCACAGGCATCATTTACAAACTCGTCAAATGTAATGGTCTTCCCCGCTCTTAATTTACTAATAAATTTATATCTCAATAATCGAAATTTCTCGGATAACAACTTCTGTAACTTAAGATTTATACAAGCTACTATACCTAAGGGCTACTTTGAACCAATTTTATGTAACCTATATGTTAATGATATTCTCAAATCAGACAATACTTGCGTGGTGACGACAGACGACACAAAAATTCCATTCTTGTATCCAGTGGCTAGCGATTACAATATCGGACCAGAAGTTCAATACCAGTATTCGGTATTTCTTAAAACTTAATACCGGGATACCGTTTTTAATACTGGTAGTAGAAATTAAAGGAAAAGGAAGAAAACATTGGGTGTTTCTTTGTTTTACTTACCAGTTTATTAGTGAGCGTAAATGTCACAGCAAATAATTTGTAACTTATAAATTATAACAACATATATAAAGAATCAAAAAAAGTAAAGAACATCTTATTTATGTAATTCATGAAAAAAGTGTGAATATCATTATTCAATCTATGGTACTATTATAAATTTTTGAAATGCGATCTTAAAAAACATAATGCATCAATTGTATTGTCATTAAGCCTAGAACGTAATTTTGTATAAAAATTACCAAAAGTGTGATATGCAAATAAAATGTGAATAACAAACTCACCAATTAATACAACCTTGGTATCTCAGATACAAATATCAGACTACGAAACCTGCGCAAGTGCAGTATCGCTCTGAGCTGTAATAGAATAGTTTTGGCATTGGTGATTCACATATTTTATAACTTCTCTTGATAGTACGATACAACTTTGTATTCACAGTCTAATTAATTTCCCCCGTTATGGAGAGATTGTGGTGTTGACGGATGAAGGAAGGCAGATGAACTTGGATATGTTATTTCCTCCAGAACTTAGTTAGGAGTAGTGTGTATTTATTTCTATTTATTAGAGAATTTATTAGAGAATTTATTAGAGAATAGAGAGTTCAGATTAGTAGTCTTTTATACTATTGCATCTAGCAATGAAAAAAATGAGATGATGGATTTAATGAGTAGCTTGAGAACCGTAGAACCAGTTACGAAAAATTCAAATTTAATAAATAAATTTAATACTGTTACGAATTTAGTCTTATTCTAATTGTTTCTACTCATTTGTGTTCATTTCTACAGTTTAATTTGTCGTATCTAATGTGATTTCAACCCTGTTTACCTGTAATATCATTTCCACTGCATTGCACGGTAAACTCGCCAAATATTGCAGCTAGCGCCAAGTTGGCGACGGATTTGGCGACTTAATTTTTGGCGCCAAATTTGGCGATATATCGCCAAATGTGGGCGATAACTTGGCGACCATGGCAACCCTGCTCCTAATAACCCTGTCTGGCAACCCTATCGCGGTATTGTAACACTATTGTATTGAATGTATTACTGTATTGAGCTTTTCTCGTACGCTCCGGATTTTGCTAGATCTTTCTGTTTCTCGATTATTCTGGCAAGAGCAAGAAGTTTCTGACCGAAAGGTATAAAAGGGCCCGAGCCGGCTAGTTAGTCAGTCAGATCTCAGCTTTCATGCAAGTGATACCTCTCTGCTTGAGAGAGACGATTGCATAGTGCGTGTGTTATTGCTTTTAATGAGTTATTATTTTTGTGCTGAGTGTTTACTATTGTTTTTGTTAGTGTATTGCATCTGTGTTATCAGTATTTTCATCGATTGTACGTGAATTTCTCGAACAGTTCTACAATTTGTGGAGGACTGTTTTGGCCAAGAATAAAATTGTTTTGGATTCCGCTCTTCGGCTTCAATCATTTCGAATCCCCGAAAACGCAACAATTGGTGTCAGAAGTGGGATTGAATGCCAACAACAAGAGCGATGGAGGCCCAGTTCCAGACTCTTCTAGAAAAATTGACCGCCAGCATGAATGCCAATATGGGCGAAATGAAATCGGAGTTGACCGGCATGAATGCCAATATGGGCGAAATGAAATCGGACTTGACTGAAATGAAATCGGAGTTGACCGCCAGCATGAATGCCAATATGGACGAATTGAATACCAAGCTTACTAACGTAAACGAGCAGATCAGCGCCAACAAGGAAGAGTTGAAAAGTGATCTGAAGGGCATTGGCGACAAATTGACGACTATGGACAAGAAATTTGAAGAAATGGAAGGAAGAATCGAGTCGGTGGAAAATAAATTCGAAAACAAATTTGTGGATATAGAGAACAAATTTGAAAATAAATTCGAAGATATGGAGAGCAAACTAGAGGCGAAAATTTTCGAAAAGGTAGAAGATGTTTCCATCTCGTTCAGGAGTGACCTAGAGAAATTGAAGCAGAAAGTCATGACTGGTCAAGGGGATGAATTTAAGTTTCAAGCTCCTTATTCCAAGCCTTCCATCAAGCTTTCTACATATGACGGAAAGTCCTCTTGGCAGGTGTATAAGACCCAATTCTCCATAGTGGCGGATGTAAACCAGTGGGACTCCCAGACCAAGGCCTGCCAGTTAGCTGCTTCTCTTCGAGCCGACGCTGCTGACATTTTGCAAACTTTGCCGGAAACACAGCGGCTGGATATCGACGCTCTCGTTAATGCTCTGGAGTTACGCTTCGGAGAGAAATGTGTGAAGGATTACAGCAGACTCCAGCTGAAGTCACGGCAGCAGAAAGTGTCCGAAACTCTCCAAGAACTGGCGACGGACGTCGAGAGGCTTTCTCACTTGGCGTTTTCTGACTGTCCGACTGAAGTAAGAAGTCCTGGCGCTGCAACACTTCGTCGACGGGGTGCGTGATCCGGAAATCAGAAAGCTCTCCGAATGGCGGATCTCAAGGACTTAAAGGGGGCCCTAGTGTTTGCTATGAAATTCGAGGCAGCCCAGCAAGCAACACGAAAGGACAGACACCCCATACGAGCCGTCAACGAATCGGACACGTCGAACTCAAGTGTGGAGCGGTTAGAGCGACAGATGAGAAGCTTCTTGAATAGAGTTGAGTCTTTGATGTCCCAGAAAGCAGACGGGAAGAAGACCCTTAAATGCTGGACCTGCGGTCGAGAAGGGCATCTGCAGAGAAGCTGCCGGGCACGCCAAGGCGCTGAAACTAATAGCGCCTCTCAGAAGGAGGTGTCGGAAAACTAATTAATGGCCATCTCGTGGGGCGGAGGTTGCCAGATTTTGGAAAGCCCCATTTTCAAGTGTGTCAAATTTCGACAAAGAGTACCGGTGAGAAAGGAATTTTTATAATGGGACATGTTAACGAGCTTCCCTGCAACATGATCATCGATACAGGAGCCAATGTGTCTATCATTCGGAACGATCTGGCTCAAAAATTAAAAGAGAAACGTATCTGGACCCCACCCGCGTGGTGCTACAGACCGTGACGGGGAAAAGATTGATATTCACGGAAAATTAAAAGTCAAGATCAAGTTTGGAGACGCTACCTACCAACATGCTGTGTATGTCGCAGATATTGCAGACCCTTTCATTCTTGGACTGGACTTTCTAAAGGAGCATGGTTTCACTCTAGACTTCAACAAGAACGAATTACGTTCCATACACGAAGAAGTCACTATATTCAAAATTGAACACAGGTCAGAACCAATTCGACAGGTAACCGCTAACGAGAACATTACCATTCCCCAAGGACTGAAATCATAGTACCTGGATACATCGGTAACGATGTGAGTTTCAACTCTGGCCTAATTGGATTTGCGGAAAATAAAGCGAATGGATTGCTAATAGCTTCGACGCTAGTGGACCTTTCCAGAAAAACTATCCCGGTAAGAATTTGCAACGTAACTGAAAAATCTAGAGTGTTCCAGAAAGGTGAAGTGTTGGCAACCTGCAGTCCAGTAACGTGTGTCTGCAAAAGTTCGAGCTTGCTCTATCCAACTCGCCTCAACAGTTGACTCCCGACCTTCTAGAAAATGTTGAATTGTCCCCCGAACAGAAAAAGCTCCGCAGAAAGACTGTTCCAAGAATTTGAAGACGTGTTTTCTAGAAACAGTAGCGATATTGGCCATACTACAGTGACACAACACAGAATTGATACAGCAGACCATCCGCCGATTAAACAGCACCCAAGACGCTTGCCGTTTGCTAAACAGGAAGAGGTCGGAACACTACTACGAGAGATGCAGGAAAATGACATCATAGAACCGTCTTCGAGTCCGTGGGCATCTCCAATCGTCTTGGTTCGTAAGAAAGATGGCTCCACAAAATTTTGCGTGGACTATCGAAAACTTAACGACGTCACCAAGAAGGACAGCTACCCTCTTCCAAGGATAGATGACACCCTGGATACCCTTTCCGGTCATAAATGGTTCTCGACTTTAGATTTAAAGAGCGGATACTGGCAAGTGGAGATCCATCCCGAAGATAGAGAAAAAACAGCATTCACTTCCGGCCAAGGACTATGGCAGTTCAAAGTCATGCCGTTCGGGCTCTGCAATGCGCCAGCTACTTTCGAGCGCCTGATGGAGACCGTGCTAAAGGGTCTGACTTTTGAAGCTTGCCTTATTTACCTGGATGACGTCATAATAGGAGGGCGTACGTTTGAAGAACATCTTCAAAATATCCGGAAGGTGTTATCAAAATTAAGCGACGCTAACTTGAAGCTAAACCCTTCGAAATGCAAGTTCTTCCAGAAAGAAGTCAATTATCTGGGACACATCATCTCTGCAGAAGTTGTTCGTACGGACCCCGAAAAAGTGTCCGCCGTAAAGAATTGGAAACGCCCTGAAAACCTCCGTGAGCTGCGAAGCTTCCTGGGACTATGTACTTATTACCGAAAGTTTGTGAAAGGGTTCTCTAACATCGCAAGACCCTTGCACAAGCTAACAGAAAGTAAACAAAAGTTTCAGTGGACAAAAGAATGTGAAGATTCCTTCCTCCAGCTTAAAGAAGCCTTGACGTCTTCACCGATCTTAATATATCCACAACCGGACAAGCCATTTATCTTGGACACTGATGCCAGTAATGAGAGTGTCGGAGCAGTATTATCTCAGGAAATAGATGGCCAGGAACGAGTCGTAGCTTATTGGAGTAAGTGTTTATCGAAACCGGAAAGAAATTATTGTGTCACTCGAAAAGAGCTACTGGCTATTGTGAAAGCCATCGAGCATTTCCATCACTATCTCTATGGCCAAAAATTTCTTCTACGTACCGATCATGCCTCTTTAACCTGGCTAATGAATTTTAGAAATACTGAAGGCCAGGTAGCCAGATGGATACAACGGCTCAACGAGTATTACTTTGACATCAGACATCGTAAAGGCTCCTCGCATGGAAATGCTGATGCCCTTTCAAGAAGACCATGCCCAGAAAATTGTCGTCATTGTTCCAGAGTAGAGACCAAATATGACTATGCTATACGCCAGATAACAACTTCAACAGCGACGCCACCCGATCCCTGGAGTGACGAGAAAGTTCGAGAAGACCAGATGGCGGATCCTGATATTAAACCCCTTATAGAGTTTATGGAGTCTTCCAGCAATAAACCAAGTTGGCAGGACATCTCGGCTTATAGTCCTACAACTAAGCAGTATTGGGCCCCTCTGGAATTCTCTACATCTCAGGAATGGTGTTCTATACCGAAAATTCGAATCAGAGGATGGAAAGACATTCAGGTGGCAATTAGTACTTCCTCGATCTCGTATCCCAGAGGTACTCAAAGAATTGCATGGCAGCCCAACAGGAGGTCATTTCGGCGTCATGAAAACTTTGCACCGAGTTCGAGAGCGATTCTTCTGGGGTAAAGTGAGAGCTGACGTGGAACAGTGGTGCAAGTCCTGTGATGCCTGTGCAGCTCGGAAGGGGCCAAAGATACGTAGCCGAGGGAAGCTGCATCGCTACAATGTTGGAGCACCCTTCGAACGTATCGCTTTCGATATCCTGGGACCTCTGCCAAGGACTGCGTCTGGTAATAAGTACCTACTTGTTGTCATGGACTACTTCACGAAATGGCCCGAAGTGTACCCCATTCCGGATCAGGAAGCCCCCACCGTAGCGGAGGCTGTAGTGCAGCACTGGATATCGAGATATGGGGTACCTCTTCAACTTCATTCCGATCAGGGAAGAAATTTCGTCTCTGCGGTATTGAAGGGGGTCTGTGAAGTACTCGGAATTGACAAGACCAAGACCACACCTTTGCACCCACAGTCAGATGGCATGGTGGAGAGGTTTAATCGTACCATCCTGAATAACCTCTCACTGATGGTCTCCAAGAACCAACAAGACTGGGACCAGAAAGTTCCTCTCTTTCTGCTAGCGTACCGCAGCGCCGTTCACGAGACTACCGGATATTCACCATCCCAGATGCTTTTTGGCCGAGATCTTCGTCTCCCTTGTGACCTGCTGTTTGGTCGCCCTCCGGATACACCTTCATCGCCTGAGGAGTACGTGCAGAATCTCCAGGCACGTTTTGAAGATGTACACAATTTGGCTCGAGAACGGATCAACCTGAGGACGGAGAAGATGAAGACTCGGTACGACACAAAAGCCACAGGACATCAATTCAAGGAAGGTGACAAGGTGTGGTTCTACAACCCGACTCGACGCAAAGGACTTTCTCTAAGCTACAATCGCATTGGGACGGTCCTTATACAATTTTAAAGATAATAAACGACGTCGTAATCCGGATCCGTAAGTCAACGAATTCGAAGCCTAGAGTCGTTCATTACGACAGGCTTGCTCCATATTATGGCCATAATTCTTAGTGTGTCAATTATTGTGTAATTTATTTTGACCATGGTCTTGTATAAATAAGTTAGTGTGTAAATAATCTTGTAAATAATTTTGTTTATTGTTTTGTAAGTGTTTATTTTGTACTATGCATTAGATTTTTATTTTGTACTATGTATTACATGTTATTATTGCATATTCATTTAATTGTTTTTAATCAATTGCTTTATTATTATGTTAACGTCTGATGAAGGGTTGTACTGCCCGGGACGTGCAGTTCTTGAGAGGGGGCAATGTTACGAATTTAGTCTTATTCTAATTGTTTCTACTTATTTGTGTTCATTTCTACAGTTTAATTTGTCGTATCTAATGTGATTTCAACCCTGTTTACCTGTAATATCATTTCCACTGCATTGCACGGTAAACTCGCCAAATATTGCAGCTAGCGCCAAGTTGGCGACGGATTTGGCGACTTAATTTTTGGCGCCAAATTTGGCGATATATCGCCAAATGTGGGCGATAAGCTTGGCGACCATGGCAACCCTGCTCCTAATAACCCTGTCTGGCAACCCTATCGCGGTATTGTAACACTATTGTATTGAATGTATTACTGTATTGAGCTTTTCTCGTACGCTCCGGATTTTGCTAGATCTTTCTGTTTCTCGATTATTCTGGCAAGAGCAAGAAGTTTCTGACCGAAAGGTATAAAAGGGCCCGAGCCGGCTAGTTAGTCAGTCAGATCTCAGCTTTCATGCAAGTGATACCTCTCTGCTTGAGAGAGACGATTGCATAGTGCGTGTGTTATTGCTTTTATTGAGTTATTATTTTTGTGCTGAGTGTTTACTATTGTTTTTGTTAGTGTATTGCATCTGTGTTATCAGTATTTTCATCGATTGTACGTGAATTTCTCGAACAGTTCTACAATTTGTGGAGGACTGTTTTGGCCAAGAATAAAATTGTTTTGGATTCCGCTCTTCGGCTTCAATCATTTCGAATCCCCGAAAACGCAACAATACCTTCACCTTCTGAAACAGATGTAAAATTATTTAATTTATAACATATTTTAATCATGGTGCAATCATTAAAAGTATAACATAAAAACAAAAACGTATACTATTTTGCTATGTCGGCGATCCATGAACATGTGAAGATAAATTTAAAAAATTCTAGTAAATACCGAAAAACCGGTACTTAAACTTGTGAATACCGGTATTTCAAAATAGTACAAATGGCTCAAAATACCGGTATTCGATATCCCGGTATACCGTTATTGCAATCCCTACCAGTGGCGGATAGGGCGACCGGGAAGATGCTCGGTATGCCAGTGCGATTTCGAGTCGATTTACCCGGGTGCCAGGAAATAAATATTTAAATGGCTAATTATGAATCAGTCGCTGTTTTTTTATATACTTATTTAATCACCGTTATTTATTGTTTGTAGTTTATTTGCATATGTATACATGAATAATGTGTTACCTTTCTGCAAAAGTATATTTTTATATTTATAATATTATTTTTTATGACGAGAGAGAGAGATGATGACAATGGATGATAACGTATACGTATTACATTTCACATAGGGCCTTAGGGCCGGCATACTTTTTCCTGCCAAGGCCGATTTCTTTGGATAATCCACCACTGCTTGTATCACATTACCTAAATAGAGGGATTACCCTCCTTAAGACCCGGTATAACGATTGGAAAATTGCACTAAATGCCCCACCAAAAACAGAGAGGTTATCTTCTTTTCTGCAAAGTTTGACTTCCTGAATATTTATTTAAGTTATAATGCAATATTTTAGTCTCAACACATCAAATTTCTTGGTGCTATATTAGATAAACTCACTTTTAAGCACCACATAATAAACATTATAAATAGATTTTAAAATGTTTCAAGTAACTTTTACCTCCTAATTTCTAGAAAACGTATATTAAGTAGACAAACGATGTTTATCTACGATCTTCCTCGGACAAGTAGTGAACTACTATCTCGTACCATTCTGGGGGCATTCAGAAAATATCAATGTTATAATGTACTTGAAACGCATCTTAAATGTAATAATTAGAAAATTCTTACCACTCGATGGTTTATAAGAAACGTAGATCTCAGACTGGGAAAAAATATCACTCATTAGACAAATGGTCAAAAAATAATTAGAAATCACTGTAGTGGAAGTAATAAACGACAAAATTGGGGGGGGGGGGAATCTGATAATTACCCAAACCCAACTGTTTGGGCTATACAAAAATATTCCCTGGGTCTTAACTTCAATAGGCCAATTAATATTTTAATTAATAGCCTTTTTCCTTTTAATTTAATTTTTCAAAGCTTATTTTGTATGTTTCAAAAATACAAAATCTACCGAGCAAGAATCCTACGTAATCCATCTCTGTTGGCCAATTAGAATGCTTCGTTTCGTACTTCAGCTGGCATTCGCTAAAGTTCTGAACCTCATAAAACTGACATCTTTGAAGCGTCTGGATTAACTAGGCTAAGCCCCGCCTACATCTCTGATTTTTTTAACGTCTTTTTTTCCAACCTATTTTTTAAATTTGTTTAACTTAATAACTGAATCCCTTTTTAATACTTAACTTCAAGTACTTTTTTTTAAATCTTAAAGTATTTTTGAACTACTGCGCATTTGTAAAGCTTTTAAAGACACTTAAAATTGCAGAACCGGAAATTACGGCCCCTCTGAGTTATAGATTCCAAATAACCTGCCAGCGAGTTTTCACATAGCCAAAATGTATCTATGCTTATTTTTCTATTTTTAAATGTCATTTGATTAAATTTTTTTGCATAATAAATTTTATTGATTGGATGAAATTAACAAGGGCATTGTAAAATGAGCTCTGTAGTCCGATTCTAAAAAGTAAGGTTTTCCAATTCAGAATGTAAGTATTGAGCTAAATATGTAAACTAGTTAGCACATTTCAGCAAAATCTTTCGTATCAAAGCTCAAAAAATTAGAAACTTTAAATAAGCGGTCCATGAAAACTAAGAAAACAATTGTATACTATATTTATAACTAAAAGAAATCTTCTAGTTGTAGTACAGATGGATTAAAATAGCTTCTGTTATTCATACGGTATAATGCATATTTCAAGATCATTCTACCTGAAAAATAAATATTCACCAAAATCACACATATTTCTTCATTTTTCTCGAAGAGTGTGCGATGATTTAAATGAACCATATCGTATTTCTTCATGTACGAAGTAAGCTGCAAAGACACTGTTTCTGCTCATTACGTCATTGATTACAAAGACACGTGTAATAAATTAGATGAATTAATTAAGAAATGCTTGCTATAGATCATGATTTGTTGAGCTGTTGAAGTTGACCTTTTGTGCCTTATAAATAATTTGATGCGACGTATAAATCTTGTTTATGCTGTTTTGTTGCGAGATAATCATAAATCTTAAATTTTCGCATTTCTCAGTTCTAAATTTTTTATTTTGAGAATTGAAACCCGCCGGACAAAAACAATAACTCTAACAATATTAACATCTGTATCCATTGTTAATTAGATGTATTAAATTATACAGCTCAAATATATTCAAATAATTCTTTTTGCTTTTCTTACTTTCGTTTTACATACATTCCCTAAACTTTATATAATCTAGCTAAATAATTCTGATAATCCTAATTTTCATACATACTTAGTTGAATTCTCAAGCAGAATGATTTAGTCAACTATACAAATAAGACATCTTTTTTTTTCTTTCTAAAACTGGTTAGAATTTGTGTAGTGAATCATTTGAACTTAAAATAATTATCCTCACAAAATATATACCATGAAAATTTCATTATGAAACACTATTATGAGATATAAATGTTGAAGAGAAAATGTAAAATTATGTGTTTTCGCTATGCTCTTTTTCGACACTAGGTAACTACATTTTTGTATATATCTAACGTGTATAAAGAGTTTTTCTCGTTTATAATATTCTTATTTTTTTATAAATGACAAAGTTATCTTAAAGGTTATTTTAATCATATGATTGAAAAAAGAGTAATTTTAATAATTATTAAATATCAGATATGACTTTTCTTTAATGTTTGATAACGAAATTCCCGTAATTTTTTTTGTGTGTACTTGACGTACACAATCAAAGACATCAACTACTTTTTATTATAGCAAAGACTATATTTTATTTTATTTTTTAAAATTTCGAATTTGAGTAATTTTATTTTATTAATAAAAATTACCGGTAAATAATTACTGAAATTAAACCAAATATGAATATGATTAGGATAAAAAATTATTACGAATATTATTACAAGCGAATTAATGAAAATGAATTCTGAACATTAAATATCCAATGAAACGATCTTTAAAATCATTCGATACAAGTAATTTTTAATATTTTTTCAATTCATTGTTTATTTATTTATTTAATTTTTTTTGAAAATGAACTCTAATAAGACAGAAGTAAATTAATAAAATTATTTCGAAAATATTTTTCAGGAAAAGTAAACTTAATTTAATTAACCCGGCTTTAAAATAATTATATATTTCTCTCTTGATAAGTATAAGTCGGAAAATTTTAAATTATTACTTACTTTTATTCATTATTTATAACGTTTTGAATATTTTCAATTTCAATTGCTTTTTGAACAATTTCTCTGGAATATATTTTCAGTTTATTTTTTTTTACCTTTAATTCAAATTTTGTTGATTTCTTCAAAATTAACAAAATTAATTTACATTAAGAAAAACAGGTGAGATTAATCATCACGCATACGCTTAATCGTTTGAAGGCATGTTTCTTTTTAAGGATATACTCATAAAAGATTGTCTATGTCTTCTAGAAATATATCAAATGAAAGAATCATTAAAAAGCTATTAAGCTTCAAACAGTGAACTAACAGAACACTGAAGGTAAGAGTTAATCTTCGATTAATAGGATAAGAGGAACTTTTTCAAGGATGTTTATCAACACCTATGATTTGAAAGCCTATTGAGGTAGGAAACCCGTCATAAACATCCTATCAACTTTCAGCAGTGGCAATTGACCTTTCGGCTTGTCAACCACACATGAAGTTTCTGCCTAAAACTACACAGAATCCGAATGAAGGACTATAATTTGGTACCGGACAAGCGTTACAAATTGATCCTATTGAGGCTTTGATGATAAGTTATTGTATTTTTTTCAGTAATGATTGATGAAGTAAAATAAAAGGATTCTTTAAATAAAAGATTGTGTTTGCATAGCAAAAATATAATTTTAAGCATTACTAACGAGGCATTTGATTTATATAAAATGTCCTTTTTTTTACATTTGTGTTTTGAGTATAATTTGAAAAAATAAATATTTAGATAAGCTCTTGGAAGATATTTCTGAGAATAATATTATAAAATAATTTCTTATAAATAGAAAATTAGCTGGGAAATGGGCCAAATATGTTCCGCAAGTACGAAGCAAGAAATTTCTGAAACGACAAACAAAAGATAAAATCAACTTCCCAAATCTTCGAAATGCTGAATAATTAATTCGTACTTTTAGTAAGATTTATAAAATTTAAAAAAGGATATATAAGATTTCTTACAGCATGCTATTTGTTATTACCTTTGAAATAAAAAAGTATCTTGTCCTAATTTTTTTTAAGAATGACAGTGGAAGGAGAATTTTAAGCGTCATTAAATTAAAATGTTGCAATTGAGATGCAATACTAAAAAAGTCTTACAAAAGTATATATAAATTTAAAATAAAAAAGTATTTTTCGGTACTTTGCTTCCTTTGAATTAACTTATTAAGCAGAAGTAATTTAGTAATAAGTAAATCCAACGACCGTTTAATTTTTTTTCTAAAGCGATTGAATTTCATACACACAAAAATAAAGCCAAAAAATTTGCTTATCAAGTAGTTGATACTTTTCTGCGGAATATACTTAAATTTAATTCTTTTAAAATGTGATCGTAAAAAGAACCTCAATTTACCAAAACATCCACAAAGCGGAACTGTAACAACATTTTCTCTTTTGAGTAAGGTAATGAGCTTGTAATATAGGTCAAGGAAGGGGCTAATTGTAATGCACGTTTCTGTACTTTAATATTTGAACATGAATATTAAGGAAATTGAACACAGCATAATAAATGCTGTAATATAGGCTTGGCCAAATTCTTTTATTTCTATTGAAATATATTTTTATATTTAAATAAAATTACTTATTTTAAAAGAAGAAGAAAAATTATGGGAACGTTTTGAAATAAATTCTTATTTGAAACAGAGGACATTTATCCCACTTAATAAAAAATTAACCAACTGTATCAGACGAAAGTGATTATATCGTATACAAAAATATGAAATGTTTAATATTTAATTTAGCAGCACCAATGAAGTTAGTTTTAAAAACGCTTCGCATATTGAAGGTTTCAGTATTATTAACAAAATTCTCAAACTATTTCATTATTACAATACAAAATATTTAAAATTGTAATGCTTTCTCGTAGACAATACATGTTGCTTAAATTGCTCTTCTGCTATTTAATTTATTTGGTCTTTTTCAGCAATGTTAGTAAACTCTATGTTATTTTTTTAACTATAAATATTTATATAATAATACAATATATGTAATATAATATCTATTAAATAACATAATAAAATATAATATCTAATATATAATATAATATCTAATGTATAATATAATATCTATTATATAATATAATATATATTTATAATATATACATTTAAGTTTGTTGTGTTTATGCATAATGACTGTGGAACATTTATACTGATAAAATGTTTTTTGATATATTTTTTGTAGATTACTAAAATGATTATAAAATTAAAAAACTTGCACAGACATTATAATAGTTTTTACATTAATCTGTTTCAGAAGCATATGAACTATATTATTTTAACATTCTGGTTGAAAAAATAATCAGAACACGATCTTTTAAAGTTAACAAAAGTAATTTTTTTTTCATTTGTATGATCCCCCCACTATTTTCTCAATTTATTATGCCATTGTTTTATTTAAAATTCGCTTAATATCGCTCATAAATGAAAAAAGTATAAAGTAAATTAGTTTCTACCAAAGGCAATAAAAAATTATATTTTGTTTTCTTTATATATATACAGTATCAATGAATTAGCACTTAAAAACATTTAAAAAGAATTGATGTGTCGTATGAAAGTTTTCTCTTTCAATATATTTATGCTTTAAAATGTTTGAATTAGAAACTTGTGCTACTCTGATAAGTTTCTTCAAAATATTTACAAAAACACACATTTCACAACGGGATTTTCATATCAGAATCAATGAATGAACCACAATGCATCCTGAGTGACCTCCCTCAAATTGTATCACATTGCGTGATCAAGGTTTTGCTATTATGACCTCGCTTGACCGTCTTCTGTTTAAGAGTAAGCCAATTAGGCTAATTATTCACGTTCAGTTTTGATTTCAAGGATCACCTTCACTTGTATTATTTTGCTACAAGGACAATTTAGGGAAGAGCGTTTGCTTAAGTTATATAAGGTTGAGCAAATACTCAGCATTCAGTGTTCCGGTTTTTATGTGTTTTCTTATAGCGGTCGGTACTAAATGGTCAAGACTGACCAGGAAATTCAGGACAATACAAGAATCTCCTTCAAAAATTTGCCTTGAAGTTTCTAGCGTAGGTGCGATGGATGTGATAACGTTATATCTTACTTGTTTTGTTATCCATGATTCATTTTTATCTTTCTGGAATCAGTTTTGTAGTACTAGGAAGTTGTGTCAGCAAGGATATGTATCAAGGTTGTGGGAATTTCAACTTCCAAGCACGAAATGGAATTTCAAGAATCGTTACTTATAAAAAAATTCTAACAGCTGTATTTGAATAATTAATTTGATTCAGGAAATTCCCGACAGTAAGGAATGAAATTTCTTTGATGATGTCATTGAATGAAAATGAGCATCTTGTTCTATATGTATAGCCTATTTTTGACGGGAGGGAACACTATCCATAGTATTCAGTTTGCTGATGGTTAAAGTCCGATAAGCATCTTATTTTTTGGTAGACAATTTTTTAAACGGTTTCATACAAATGTATGTTATTATTGATTAATGATTAATATGCCTAAAAATATTTAAAATGTTGAGCTTTATTCTGGACCAATACAATCAAAGAAAGGAATTTACAAAATATATTCAATTATCAATTGGGAAAAGTTTATGCATTTGTTCTCTATTTAATAATATGTAAAAAAATGATGACTTTGCATGCATAGATTTAAAAATAGAGGCTGGGAGAAATTCAGATAAATATAGATTTCTTTCGATCCCTATATCGGAAAATAAGTCGATGAAGACATATGAGAAATTTTTTTTAGATGCACTCTCGCACTTTTGTGTTAGAAAACGACGTTTTGAATTGAGTTAAAGTCTCATCGGAATAGCATAAGGGCTATTGGCAACGGAATCCACTATTTTAGTTCATGGTCAAATGCTAAAAAAAAACCCTTAGTTAATATCTTACTTTTATCACAATACTTGATAAAATACAATTTATGATATTAAAGTTGCACTGAGAGTTAAAAGGGAAGATTTATTTTTCTTAAGCGAATAATTATACGATGACATATCTTAATTCGACATCTGCAGAACTGAAAAAAGTAACGTTGCATAAATCATTTTACGCATAAATCTTTTCGATATGAAATGTTTAAAATATTATTTACTAATGAATATAAAATGTTTAAAATATTATTTACTCTAATGAATATATAATGTTTATAAACTAAAGAATATTGTTATTAGGAATAATAATACAGGAACTCTGAAACTGTGTTTGATATATAATTACCCACAAAATACCTTCATCAAAATTGATTAATTTACATCGTAATGAACCTGCTAATGAATTCATTAAAAAGTTTTTACTTTAGATACAAAAACAAAACAAATGTCTTAAAATTCACATAATTTATACAATTTCAAATTTAGTAAATAAATTGTGTTTCATAAGAGTTTAGATTTAAATGCGATAGCTGTCAATGGAAAAGTTAGTTCAATTTGACTCAATTCAATGAATTATCTGAATAATTTTATAATAGTTGTCATCTGAAATTTGATTGTATCATAAATAAGAATTGTATTTAATTTAATCATTGCAGCAATTAAGAATCAATCAGAAATTTGGATTATTAGTTTGGTAGTCAGTTGACTTTAAAAAATTAAGAAGAATATGTTCTTTTCCATTTTTAAAATACACAGACAAGTGAGATAAAATATCAACTTTTCCTTTATGAAAATGAAAAGCTAAAGCTATAAACGTTTTTCTTAGAAACTAAATTTCCAAGGAAATAATTATCTATTATTAAGTAAATTAAATAAATTTATCTAAATTATGAGAATAGATTTACTTCAATTGTTTTTCTCTGTTAGTTGCAGTAGCATAATAATTATCTCAAAATGTCTGAAATTGCTGAAGAAGACAAATGCTCAACCCCGATATTTTTAACCATATTTACAATTTTTTTTAATTAATTGAATACGTTCAAATTGCTTTTCGTGTTCTTTATTGAAAACTTGTAAAACAAATATTTATAAATTAAAGCATAAAAACTGTTAAACAATGTTTTTAAATTTACACATTTTAATATATTTTATTGACGATACCAGAACTCTCTATTATCTTTGAAAGTACGACGCATTTAACTTTAAAAAATATTTCATATCTATTACGCATTCTTATTACTTTAAAATTTTAGTTTAGAGTTGTTAAATTTTATGATTAGAATGACAAAGATGCTTAGTTTACAAACAGGTCTTTGAAGGAAGTACGTCATTATTTTTCAGTGTATTATAAAAACTGGTAGTAAATTCAGAGCTTACATTCAAGGCAAACTTTTATGAAAACAAGATAAAAATTCACAATAAAAAGAAACAGTTCTTATAGGAAAAAATATATCTGATTGCGCCAAATTCTTTGTTTCTTGAGGCGAAAATTTTATCACTTTTTTTTTTGCTTTAATCGTTATTTTTTTCATTATTTGTAACATGTTTTTCTGTGGGCTCAGCAGATTTAAAAACCTCATTTTTTATTATTTTCGCTGCAAAACTGCAAGTATTATATTTTTATATTTTAGTAAAACTTCTTTCAAAATTCAGTTGCAAAAAAAACGTCTATTTCACCCCTTTAGCATATCTTTTTATCACAATTCTCATTCGACAATATTTTCGAGTTTTTAATAACGATCTTTTTGTTAAAGGATGTCATTTACAATAAACATGCTCTATTCTGTGATCACAAAATTGATTTTTAATTTAGGTGCAAAATTTCAGATTTCATTCTAAATGAATACATGATGATCTACGCAAGTTTTCTTGAAGTATAATAATTTAATAAATTTTTTTAATAATTATAATGACAATAAGAACAAAATTGTTAATTAAAAACATTAATAACTTTCATTTATTTTGTAAACAAATATTGGTAATTTAAAAAAAAAAGATTTAAAAAAATCAAATTTCATGTGGATATTTTGCTCGACTCATGATAAAAAATTTATTTGAGTTTTTATTTATAATATTTAAATGTTCCTTTCAAGTTGTGAAATTTAGTTAATCAATTTTTTCTTATGCTTTATGCATTTAATTTTGTGATCTTAAGCCAATTATTTTCTAGAGTTATAAAAATGATTTTGAGGAAGATTTTTTGATTTTAAATTATCGTTTCGTCGTTTTCCCCTCAAAACAAAGGGCGAGAATAATTTTAATAAGTTATATTCCTGTTTAGTTAATTACATTATCCATAGTATTCGAACAAATTCAAACTTAAAATATCGCAAAACCACTGTTCTCTTTATAAAATTGGTTATTTCAGATATTTAACAAATGTAATCTATATATTGTAGACCAGGGGTGACAAAACTCGTGGTCCGCGGGGGGCAAGCGGCCCACAACGAACATTCTTGTGGCCCGGCTGAATAATAAAATAAAATATTTATACTTATATCTTTTTATGTTTAATATAATAAAATAAAAAAAATCCTCCCTAAAGTGGAAATATAGTAGCAGAAAAGAGGTGTCAAGTGCCGGGACGTAAACATTTAATTTTTCCTGTTACGTAACATGTTTATTATAATGTATTATATTAGAAATAAACCTAAGATTCCTGTAAATATTTATTTTTTTGCGGCCCACCTTAAATTAATCCTTGTTTTCTTGGCCCAAGTTAGCCTTTGAGTTTGACATCCCTGTTGTAGACTGTTGAAACTTTACACAAACCGCCGATAAATCAAATAACAATAAAAGAATGAAGAGTAAAAAAATACTTTAAGAGTAAAGTGAAATTTTTCGATATATTTAACAATATTTAATGTCGAAATTTAGTCACTTTATGTCAAGACCTAAGATGAGGAATGAGAGAGAAAAAAATGTATTAAAAATCGTAAATCAACTTCTGCAAGTATCAAATGCATCATAAACAATTGCAGGTCCCTTTAATACTTAGGTTTGTTCTTATTTTGATATTGTTTATAATATTACTTAGGTTTGTTCTTATTTTGATATTGTTTCTAATATTACTTAGGTTTGTTCTTATTTTGATATTGTTTCTAATATTACTTAGGTTTGTTCTTATTTTGATATTGTTTATAATATTACTTATTATTAAGAAAATAAAATATTTAACCATCAACATTATCAAGTATTAATGACAACATGCAACAAATTCATCAACAGATGACCGGATTATTGTTTGTTTGTTAATTTAATGTTCTCTGTAATAATATTTCTATGTATTTGACAAAACATTAATTTTGTCTTAAAAAATTATGTTGTTAGAAGAGATGAATTAGTTTTCTGTAGAATTTATAAAATATTTATTTAATCATATATATGTATTGTTTCCCTTTAAATTTGAAGGAGCAAAAAGAATTGTATCTAAACAAATAAAGGTTTAACTTTAAATTAAAATCGTTTTAGAAGGATAATGTCAACTGCTTTGAAGTTCAAACTATTCCTTTTTAAGTAAGAGAAATTCCTTTTTAAAACTCTACACACTAAATTTATCTGTTATACCGATGCAAGCTATTGTTTTTTTGTGCCTCTGAAACTAATACAGGTTGAAAACATTAAATGATGCTTTATCGTTGGAACTTTTAACACGTAATTAAAAAAGAATTATCAACATTAAGTTCACAGGGCTTGTTGTAATATGTATACAATCTAATATTTATTATAAATGCGAAAGTTTGTGAGGATGTTTGGGAGTCTTTCACGCAAAAACAACTGAATGGATTTTAATGAAACTTTACAGTAATATGGCTTATACATCAGAATAACACTTAGGCTATAATTTATAGCATAGGCTATAATTTATAAAGATATTGTATGAAGTGTCCAAATTAAAACGAAATTTGTTAAGTAAGTAGGAAAAAATTCTGCCATCTACAAGCAATTCTGGCGTGCGCGGCAAAAAAGCCCACCCAGCATATATCTATCTATCTTTTGTTTGTGAAAAACCCTTTTTGTTTTGGTTACGCAAGGCGCTAGCTTCTAATTAATTCCTGTGATCAGCATAATGCCTATTTTTTTTATTTCAGAATAAAACTAAGTTTTGAAGGGAGAGGTTGTTATAAATCTCTCTTTATTTTAATTTATCAGTTCTGGTACTTAAAGTAGATAAACTTTCTCTTTCACTCTGCATCATTTGGACAAATTTTCAAAATTTGTTTGTGGTTAGTAGTTAATTATAACGCTATATTTTAATTGAATAGGCACACACAGATATTGCATTTTTAAGTATAAAAATAATTATAATTACTGTACTGTATTTTTTGGAGTGTGTGAGTGAGTGAATATTAACGTCGCACTGTGTTCAGCTACACGAGGGCTTTTAGCAACGGATCGTGTAATTTTGAACCATGGTCAAGTGACGTGGACGACACCTGAGCTGGCACCCCCTTCTCCTAACTACCACACTACACCAACTTAGAAGGAATCTTCTACTAATACTTAGCAGGAATATTCTTTCAAATCCACTCCTCCAAGATATATGGCAGCACGGGTTCTATGATGAGTATTTCAGCGGGGAAGGCGAATAGTTTTGTAGCAGATATTGCATTTTCAGCTGACGGCGATTTAAGCGGATTGCAAAGATTATTATTTTTGTCCTGAAAAAATAGTTTATGTCAAAATTTAAGTGTCTTATGTTTTTGTATGTTAATGAAGACCTTAGAAAATGATTTGAATATTTATTTTAAGTGAACGGTGTATATAATTAATTTTACAGTGGAATATCTTTAATTAATTTATTAGCTCTAACGGATTAAATTTTCATTTTGTTTATGTATATCCCTTAATTTTAAATGTAGTGATCCAAAAAAAAAATATTGTATGAAAAAACTGCAGTAAATCATAATGCGGTTGGATAAAGTATTAACGTGCATCGCTCCCCTACACGGCGGGTCTTAAAAAGCTCTAATAAAGCTCGAGCTATGAAAGTAGCTAGGCATTTGCCAACTTGACTCTATCGTTAACATTTCGCTATGTTTTTCATTGAACCGTCATTATAATTTAAGAAACGGCGTCGCTTGCTAATATTACAATTTTAACATTAAATGAATACAACAGAAAGTAATATTAATATATTATACTTTCAGATATAAATTATTTACACTATTTTAAGCGTTCATTACGCAAAACTTTTAATAATGTGTTACTTTTGCTGAGCAGAGATCAGCTTAGGGAGGAATTTTCAAAAATAGACCCTCAAGAGTGTTACGGGGAGTTATAAAATAAAAAAAAAATTCTTTTTATCAGCTATTAGATCTACAGAATTAAAGTTTAACAAATTTTTTTTTTGTTCAGCTGAGATATGCAAAAAGCATTTTTTCTTTAATTTCCAATTCACGTAAAATTAACTCATTAAAAACTTCTTTATCCTTCAATCAGCGTAGTTTAATTTTCACCCGTGCGAAGAACGGGTATACCAGCTAGTCATTTATATTTTAGAAAACACCTCTATTTTAAGTACTGATAGCCAAATATTTAAAAGAAATTCTTGAGAAGCCTTCAATTTTAATCAAAAACTTTAAAGCTCTTTACCACTGATGGATTGAAGCAGTGATATTAAAATGTAGTCATATTTACAGTTTGCAACTTGAAATTTTATCACTTTCCCTTATAAATGTATCTCTTAATGAAATTATATGTTAGCACTTTTTTTTTTAAAAATAGTGTGTTTATTTGAATCGTGAATAAAGTCATGAGAAAGTTATTAACAATTTACGTCTTAATTCAGAATGAAAGTCAAGAAATGAGGACGAAACAGGAATGCCTAATTCATTCGCTTAACTTCAACATCACATTAGAATTTTGAAGATGAAACCCATATCGCGAAATATTCAACGAAATGTCTCATAACAAAAAAAGCAATATATATGGCTGCATTGGAAAGCATTAAAATTAAATACATTGTTATGTTATCACACACAGAATATTTTTTTCTTAATCTAGATATTTTACGCATTAAATTTACCTCAAATCATAACTTTAAAAAGTACTTTTTTTTAATGAAATGGAAAGTTATTTAAAAAAATATTTTTTTAAAAAAAGTGTATTCTATTCTATATATATACAAAAAAAAAAAAACAATTTTGCCGAAATATTCATCATAAAAATCAATTTTTCAATAACTTCTATTTAAAAAAAGATCCTTTTGCACATGAATTTGTTGCAAACTTTGTGTACTAGCCATTATCTGCCCACTTTGCTTGGTGTTTCACGAGTTTTTAAGTTATATAGAGATATGTAAGTTCTAACATATATGCTTCCGATTGAGTTGAAAAATATTCTTATAGACCTCGTAATTCTTGATTTAAAAAGGACAGAACTTGAATTTCTAAAACCCATGTAAAGTGATCTTTTACGCCTTAGTACCCCCTCCTCCCCCTTGGAGTCGATTTCTGCTAAACACATCGCTACCGGATATTCACTAAACAAAAGAAACACGATTGCCAAATTTCAAGTCTTCATATCTAATAAATAAAAAAAATTTTCCTTCGTATTTTTTAAAATACCTTATTTATTCGAATCTAAGCCGCATGTTAATGCAACTGAAAATCGGGTGCGAGAAAAAAAAAAATGTTGGATGGGGTATTTAGAGCAATTACAACTTCATGTATGTATTTAAAAAAGTTGATAATACTGATAAAATAGCTAATTATTCACTTCTTATTAGTTTTCCTTTAAAATTTATTTTAATTTCGTAAAATTGGATATCGATAAACCATTTTAGACTATTTTTCTATTTTCACAAAATCTTGTTGAGAATTTGGGGAACTACTTAGAATCGATGGCGGCTTGGATTCGAATAAATATGATTTTTCTAGACCTTCATATGATGGAATGATTATTAGGTTTTAGTGAAAGTGGTCACACCCAAAATGTTTTGGTCGTTCACCAGTCGATCGCGATCGACTTAATGCCCATCCCAGCCCTTAACCCTCCTAGTCGATTGTTTGAGTCGATATACTCAAAACCCGTTCTTAGCGCATCTCCACTCTACAAAAGAAATATGTTTGCCAAATTTCAAGTTTGTAGGTCTTAAAGTCCATAAAAAGAATTTTTTTTTTCTTTTTGTCGACAACGCTCCAAAAATTTTTGGAGATCGAATTATGAGTGAGTGAGTGTGTGTGCTGCTTTTCTTCTACATATAGAGAGTGATAGAGTTTTTCAAAATATATTGAAGTAAGTAAGAACGTTTATGCAATCTTTATGTAGAAGAGATTTTAAACAAACTGATAGATACAAATTCGAGAATTTGTTTCTTTGAATATTATATCGGGTGCTGAAAGTCATCAGATATTACACCCTGGGCATTATCTGATCATGAATAATGTGATGATTGATGTGAGATGGATATGTTTTCAAGGTCAAAATGTTATTGTAGAGATAAAGACAAAAATTCAATGTATAAATTTTTTTTAAAAAACAGGAAAACAACAGTAGCCCCAAAATATATTTGATTTAGATTGTTTTATATTACTTAGTAGATTGTTTTATAATACTTAGTTTTCAATACGAGAATCTTTTATTTAAAAGTTTATGTTAATATAATACTTACTAACATTTATAGTAATATTTATAATGATTGACTTGAATCCCTAAATAAAAATAATATTCTAAAAAAATTTATTTCTATCAGAATTCAAATATTAACTATAAAAGCATAGAACTAAAGAAAATTTTGAAAAAAAAACTCAGATCTTAGCTATTTCAGATACATATTCTTAAAATGCTAATAAAAAAATGATTAAATTTTTTGACAGTTAATGAATTGCAAAAATTCAGCAACAACAATTCTTCGTGAAAAACAACAGTTGTACTGATTTTAAAAAAAGTAATAGCAAAATCATTATTATTTAGATACTAAGAATTGCTTTTTTTATATTATACGGCATTTCAACAAGATTTGAAAAACATAAAAGCAAAAAGGTTTGTTTAAAAATATCAGAAACTTTTAACCTTTTCTGTTAAATGATAGTATATTCAAACCAAAGAATCAAAATAACTGTATTTGAAACAATCAATGAACAATTTCTGCATATTCAAAATTTATTTATTTTCTTCAGCCCCGTCAGCATAGTTCATGCCTCTAAAATCTCTTATGCTTTTAGATTTTTAAGTACTAAACTCTTCCATTAATTATCAGTTATTTTTATATAATGAAGACTTTCACACTTGATATCCTTTATTTCTAGAAAACTACTGAGTGTTTATCTTGTAAAATCACTAAGTTTAAAAGCAAAAAATTAAGTTGTACATTTTTTTAAACTGAGATATATTTAATGTTTGGGGATGATAAATGTTTTGAATAAAGTTTAGCTTGCTTCAAAAAGTCCCATCATTTAGAACAGGGATACTCAACCTGCGGGCCGCATGTGGCCCACTGCGCCTTTTTAAGTGGCCCGGTCATGGCCCAATGCTCTGAAAAATCCATTTATTTATAAAAATTTAGCGGGAAATTTTTTGTTAAGAAATAAAATATATCAATTTTGCTGTCGGGGTCGTATGTGGGTGGGAATTATAATATTTTGTTTCTGATTTGTGATAACAGACAAGAGTAGAATAGTTACTATCTTATGAACGGAACTAATTTTTAACTATCTTTCGTATCTTGCAAACGAAAAATATTCGAAAATAGATTGTTTCAAGACGATTGGAAAGTTGACTATTCTGTAGTGAAAAGTGAGTGAGTATTAATGTCGCACTGTTCAGCTACACGAGGGCTTTTGGCGACGGACCACGTAATTTTGAACCATGGTCAAGTGACGTAGACGACACCTGAGCTGGAAACCCCCTCTCCTAACTACCACATCACACTAACGGGAGGACGTTTCAGCACTCGACAAATTTAACGTGCATCACTGCCCTACACGGCGGGTCTTTAGTGGTACTGGGCTTCGAACTCTTGACATGCCTACCGTGATCCGATACCTTGACCACTGGGCTACCGCAGCCTCACTCTCGTGAAAAACAAGCATGGATCAGTAATTGTTTGATTTGTCACGAAATTGTTGTATTTAAATATACCAATAAACAGGAATCGCATTCAATGACACTTTTCCTGGAAGATATCTTTCAAGAGGAGATAAATAGGCTTTCTTGAATAATCTTTACGACAGCAAACAAGTGTTTTGTCAGACTTAATATAACAGTGGTAACAAATGCACCTTATGAAATTTGTTATATTATGGGAAAACATATGAAACCGTTTACTGATGCAGAAATTGTGAAGGAGTGATTCTCAAATGCTTCCAATTTAGAAAAATTCAGTAACATAAATAAAAATATAAAAACAATAATTAAAAATTCAAAATAGGAGTCTTAATATTTTGATCAATTTTCCACGCTATAAATTTTTTATTTTGGTCTTAAAGCATTTCTCCCTCCTCACCCCTTCTATTAATCCTCATGTTGCTGCCCACGCGAAAGAGCTAACGTATGTATGTGGCCCGGCAGAAAAAAGTTTGAGTGCCCCTGGTTTAGAAGGATTGATGCACGCTAAATCTGCCGAAATTCAAAGCCTTCAAAGAAAGTATGGAATTTTATAGAGTGGGTATGCTAGCTTACAGGCGTAGTCCTTGTCACTTGATCGCGATTCAAAATTACGATGTTCGTTGCTAATATGCTAATAGCGCTTTCGTGCAGCTTCAGAATGCCCTGATAATAAACATTCATTCATTTATTGGAAGGCAGAGTACGAAACTTGTCAAAGGCTCGAATCCGGTTCCACAGAAAGTAATCCCATGGCAAAATAGGGTTTACTGTGTATGACATTGAACTAGGTTTTGGAATCCTTCCTTATTGCGGAAATTAAAATGATAATATTTCCACTCGCTGACTAGGCTTGAAAATAACCTGAAAAAGTCCTCTTATTTATGCTCACCATGTAGAGGGGACCGATGTACGTTATATCTGTCGAGGCTGAAACGCCCTCCTGTTAGCATGGCGTGACAGTTAGGAGAGAGGGTGCCAGCTCAGGTGTCATCCTCATCACTTGACCATGGTTCGAAATTACGAGGTCCATCGCCAAAAGTCCTCGAGCTGCTATGAATATAGTGTGACGTTAATATTCTTTCACTCATTCGCCCACTTGTTTATGTAGAATAACGTCGATATGCAAGTATTTAAACTCAAATTATCTTTTTTCTTTTACTTTCATAATTTTTTTTTACATAATTTGTTTTAGGTATAGCTAAATCTTTCCAAAATTTTAACAAAAGTGAACAATGATATTTTAATGTAGCAAATGTAATAATTCTATGTTTCTCTAGACTGAATTTTCATCTCAACGAGACATTAAAATTTATGGTTAAATTGTTTTATTTTAAGATCCTATTGTTACTATTAGAGCATCTCTTATAATTCCATTTAATTTCTTTCAGATACGGCTGGCGCACGATGTGGGATGCGTGGCCCAAGACAAAGTGCTGAACCTCGCTTACACGATAGGCATCTTTTGTGTGGGCTTTAGCGCTTTCATCTGGGGATTCCTCATCGACAGATTGGGATTGCGCATCATCAGGCTCCTTCTCAAGTACTTATATTTCCTCTTTTACGTCGAGTGTTTCGCACTTAAATGTAGTATTGTAATTCACAAATTGAAAACTTTTATTAACTTTTTATCGAAACATAAAAAAAAATAATAAGGTGGAACATCACATAAAAAAGCAGTCGCCAAACTTTTTGTGATCTCACGGACCAGTAAATTCATAATTTAAATCCCACGGACCATTAATAGGATTTTGTGAATGTTAAATTTTTTTACAAAAAAAGTTATTTAAGTAAGCAATTAATGTATCTTAAAATCTAACGTGATAAGTGAGTATATTCCATATTTTTCTGGGTACCAGCGAAATTTTCTGATGGACCCTACCACATTGGATAGTGCTGACATAAAAAACATATGTAGTGATTAATAAATTAAAAGTCCTATTTTGTGCTTTAATCTCTCCCTCTTTCTCTCTTTTTACTTCTGTAATGCTTTTCTTAACAGTAAAAATTATTTGCATCACTTGAAGAAAATGAAGACGAACTTCGCTAATCGGAAAAAAATATTTTTACTACTGCTGCTTATGTAATTTTCTACAGGGGTTCCAGGATTATTGGGACAAACTTAATAGGGAAGTAAGGGATTCATCATTGCAAGGATTCAGATTTGCATAGTAACCCATGGACGGAAATGTCTTCGTTCGGCGCTAGGTGGCGTTGTTCACAAGAGCATTCGAGGAAACGGGAGCTTCATTACTGCAGTCATCGACCGCAGAAGAGTATGGAACGTTTTATGAATACTTAGCTGGCAGATATGCACCTGATTTACGAAGAGAAAATACATGAGCAGCAAAAAGATTGTTTCACGAAAGGTACCCACAGAGAGATGCACTATACCGTCTGATGTCTACTAATTTGCATCTTAATTTATGTAAATAGGGATCATTATGAGGTAAGAGGCATGGGGCGGGCCATGAACGACTCGAACTCCCAGCAAAATTCAACTTTAACCAATAAATATTTCAGATGGTCTCAGTCTGGTGTCTCTTCGTTTCTTGTACCTGTCATACTACTTTCCCATGGCGTTTCCGACCATGAATTGCTGTGCAAATCTGAATCCTTGTAATGCCCCCTACTTTATCCTTAAAATTTGTCTCGATAATCTTGGGACACCCTGTCCATGTATTAACTATCAATGCAGTTTATGAGAAAACTTATTCGTAATTTTATTCGTTAAATTCATATGTATGTTCTTATATTTAGAATGTAAGCCTTTGTTTTAATCTTCTATCTGTTTTGAATAATAATTTAAAATAGGTTTTAGAAGTTAAATACACCTCGATATGTTTTGCAGGACAAATTTCTTTAAATTCAATCAAATAATCACATGATAATGACCCGCAGCATAATAAGAAAAAGACACCTGATAGTAACTTTTAAGAAATTATAAAAATGATTAGTAAAAGACGCATTTAGGAATATTTTCCTGCACAATATTAGTTGTATAACGAAAAAAATTAGGAAAAAATTATCCTGGAAAAAATTAGTTGTATAACGAAGAAATTCCCATGATGAAGAAATTCTAGTACTGTAAAGCCCTTCAAAAACCTCACGACAATCTCCAAAAAAAAGCATCTAAAAAGTGAAGACATTGCAAACAATAATTTGAAAACAATGCGGCACTATTTGGAAGAATAATTTTCAGAAAGCCGACTAAACAAATAGTAACATTTTGTGAATTTTGCAAAGGATAACCATTTTTATGTTTCAATACCGCCAATCCACCATTTCTGAAACATATTCCAATTTATCCTGTTTCAATAAAACTCATTAATTTTCTTTACTGTTTTTTACTTTTGAATTCGTGATATCATATTGAAATCATTTTTTAAAGTATTTTAACAAAATGTAGTTTTTTAAATATTTATATTGTCAGTTAACATACAATGCTTTTCCTGTAGAAAAAGTATACTGTCAATCACTGGCGACACTGACGCGGTCCGAACGGAAATTTTAGTAATAGTCACCGATGACTGACATGACGATTAACGTGTTAACATGTATTAGATTTAATTTTTGTATCTTAATCTCACATTCTTAAATATTTACATTTTTCTTTCTCAGTCCGTATCGTACTATAAATCCTATGCGCTAAAATACTTTCGGTTTACATAAAATCACTTTTTCACGTACATAAAAAATAGTAACTGATACTTTAATGTGATTCACTCTTAACTTTATATTATCAACTTTATAATTGGGTATAATTGTTCTTTTCTTTCATTAAGGTCTAACCTGATTTCTCTCAAACTTTTAATTAAAATGAAGACAAAACAAGAATATTTTTTAAGAAAGATTCTAAGGAAAAATGTACATTTTTAAATAAATTTGTGTTTTACATGTTTTATTAACACACCTATAGTAAGAACAGAAGTAATTTTAAAGGAAATAATGCAACGCCTTCAAATTCGCGTGACACGCGCTTTAAAATATCTATTTCATTATTATTTACAGGTATTGACCGAAGTAGCAAAAATTGCAGTCGCTTTTCGCAATCTTTGGTTTCGCATTACAAAGTAAACATTTCAAATCTTAAACGATTAACATTTGTAATCTTTCCACCTTTTCAACACACACGGCTCATTTATTTCGATTAAAAGAACCTCTGAAAATAATATGAGTTTCTTGAAAGTGTGTTAAAATGTCAAGATTGCTTATATAACAGTTCACTTTTGAAATGCCAATAATCCCGCTCTTGGAGGTTGTAAACAGTAATAAAATGTGTTCTGAAAATTTAGTTCTTGAAGATTCTTAATGTTGTTTACAACTTTTCATGTTTAATTGCCCAAAGCGGTTTTATCTTGCAATTTCTTTTCATAATTAGCTTGAATAAATTAGTGTTTCTGCGTATAAGAGATTATTTTTTAAAAATTAAAATAGAAAGAGATTCTTAAGAAAATATTTCCTTACAGGGATAACTAATAATTTTATATAATGACTATAATTTCTGTGAAAAAATAGCTTAAAAATTAAGTACTAGGGGAAAACTAAGAACTAGTTTGTTTTAAATATGTTTAAATTAAACTTTTTACATTTTGCATAGATTCTGCTATTTACTTATTGTAAATTATCCGATTTCCTTATTTTCACTAAGCAAAATAATTATGTGAAATATCCACTTAAATAATACAAAAAAAGTAATAAATATTTTGGATTTTCAATGGCAAAATTCCTTTTGCTTTATCAGGAAATCATTATTACGTCTAATTAGTATTTTTATATAAGCATAAAGATTAATTAACTTTCCCTTACATAACTTTATAGGATTTTACAAGTTTTTCGTTAGAAATCAATAACATGATTATATTTTTGCATTTTAATTATTTATTAAAATTAAATTTTAGTTTTATTGTACACATTAAATGTAACATTAAAATATTCAGAATATGTCTCATGTTCTAGGTTCTAATTTTCAAAATTTTGTCTTTATCTCTCTGATTTGTATGATTTATATTCAACTAAAACATCGTTCTTTCCTATTATCTATATGTATATAATTACTTAAAAAAAGGCCGAATTCCTAAGGCAAGAGTGTAGGTGAATTGCCTGTGAACACATTAAAACGCGATTTGAAGAACTTAAAACACGAGATCATAATAGGAACAAGTATTGGAGAAATTGTTCACGAGCAGTTGTATTGAAAGTGTATCAAAACAGGAATGTCAGGCAGAAGACTAAGTCTGAATGAGTAAATAATGGTCGTCAAATGATACTCGATTAGAAAGAATGGCGAATCTCCCGAATTTTGAAAGAAACAAACTATTACCAATGCAGAAAATAACAGTAGATATTAATGAAGCATTGTCAGAAAATGTTCGCTGTACAAATGCTTTGCAACAGTTGTTGTTTGCACCGACTATGGGAGCCAAAAGTCACTGCGAACACAGTTGTTATTTGCAGCAAACAAGATGAAATATCTGAAATTCGTTCAGGCATACTAGGATTGAATTGTGGACAACTAGGAAAAAGTAATGCAGTCTAGTGAATAAGTTACGTCATACAGATGTGCTAGTAAGGAAAAGCATTTGACCCTAAATGCATAATGATTTAAGCTGATGAAACCAATGTGATGTTTTGGGGCATGCTTTCCTCTCATGTTTTGATCTCTTTATTTTGTGAACCTTTATCTCTGAATAAGATATAATATTTAAACGTTGTTGATCAATTATATCCCGTAATGCTGATGATTTATCTTCACAATAGAATACTTTCATCAAGATAATGCATTAAATGTGGTATTCTCAGCGATCGTCATGATGATGCACCATACCATAGATCTGGTATTGAACAGAATTGGTTTGAGAAATATGGTGGAGACTGTACTGTGTTTAATTGAGCTTCAAAATTTCCAGATCTCAATCCTTTAGAGTATTTTTATGAACTTTAATCATTTATTCTTATTAAACTTAAAAAAAACATTTATTTCTGCCCGTTTCTTTTATAACAAAATTCAAAAATTTCATTAATTTAACTAGCTTTCTCACATTTGTATGAGAGAAAAGTGACACACTCATTACGAGATATTTAAGACTCTGCTATATATATGAACTGTATATATTCCTAAGAATATAATACCATGCATGTTTCCTTCGTTGAGTACACCCCCTAAGAACGCGAGTTTTGCTTAAATTGAAAGGAGTAGAAGGAAAGTTACGGGGGCATAAAAGATATATATATATATATATATATATATATATGAGATAAATTCAAGTCCTATCCTTTTTAAATCAAAAGGCAAGGGCGAAAAATGATGTTTTTAATATAATCAAAAGCAAAATGCTAGGACTTTAAAAAATATGCAGCTATGAAACGTCATGAAATACCGAATGAAGAGAGTGGTAACGGACAGTTATATATTTATATTTCGAAATCATATAGTGTATAAGGATTTGAAGAAAAAAGGTGTCTTGCAACATCTAAATTTGTAAGGCTGTTTTGCATATGCCTAACTCTTATTTCTGATGGTTGAACTGAATTAATTAGAAGTTTTAATTAACATATATCTTACTATTTATCAATATGATTTATTGAGAAAATATGCTCAATTATATTCGAATTAAAAAAGAAAATTGTTCATATACAATCCGATATGTATGTGGAATTTGAAAAATTTATAATGCTTTTCTTAGAAAATTTGCTGAAAGCAAAGATTATATTACTTTCTAACTATATACTTTTTAGATTTTTTTGTACAGTTCTGACAATGTATTTATTTGTTTATTTAGTTAATTAATTTTGAAATGTGACAGTATAATACATTTTTAATTAATATGTATTCCATCGAAAACAAACAAAACATTCTACTTATAGCTCCACTTAAATCTGAAAATTTTGCTACTAATTGAATAATCAATGAAAAAAAATTCTTTTGTGGCAAATTTGTGTTAAATAATTCTCAGCTTATTATAATTATTTTTTATGTTCGCGGAATTTAAGTTTTATTGATACAAGATTCTTTGCATTAGTGGATTAGATTCAAATAGTTCCTGTTTGTAGAATTTTTATTTACAAATATTCAGCATAATGAAAGAGAAAAACATATGCATATTTTGTAATACTGCTTAGAGTCGAGGACAAGAAAAGGACCACACATAAAATCCGTTACACGTGTTAAACGTTTGAAGAAATGGAATAAAGATCTTTCGATATTCCAACTGCAAGACTCGAATCTGTTGAATGTCACTCTCTGAAAATACACGATGAAATTTCACAACAAAACTGGAGTGTTGGACAACTATTTACTTCAGTTATTATAATTTCGAGATGCATATTCTTATTTATTATCAGTATTTTCCGTATCGGATTTATTTATTATTATAATCAGGGTGGGATGAAAATTAAACGGCAGCGAAAGAGTTAATTTATACCACAATCTTATACATAATCTAAGAGGTGAATCTTGAACATTTAAAACAAATTTTCGAAAGAAAAATTCTCATTTAACAATACACTCCTCATCTGTCACTTGTAAATCTATATCTCATGTCATAGAGGAGGTGTTTTTTTGTTGATGCTTGTAGGAAAACTTTAAAGGGAGTGTTTTTGTAGGAATAGCAGCACTGGCTTAATCATCTCACTTAAGAGAATGTTTAAAATTCATAAATTTCTTCTTCGCATGCGTTTTATTTAATTACTCTTAAAAATTTAGATTGCTTATTTTCAAATGAATCCTTAAAAATGATCTAAAAATAAGAAAGTTAATACTGAAGAAATTTTTTTACATAGTTATATAAAAACTCTCTTAAGATGGATAAGAAAATAGCCATTATTTTTGAAAGCATAACATATTTTTAACTTAAATTACAAAGTGTTGTGCTGCATGAGGACAAAAAGTGAACATTTAAAACTTAGTGTTGTATCTTGAAATTACGCTATAATGCTGATTTTTTTTATTTGCAAGATGAAAAAATTTCCTTCTAATAGATATATTAAAATTATAATTAAAAAAACAAGAGCTATATGTATGTGTATGTGTGTTTATGTATAAGATATAGATTAAAATTGTTTTACAAAATAAATATTGAAGAATATTTTTATTGAATTTAAAAATAAAAACTTCTGTATTACCTTGATCTGAATATTAAGCTACAACTATTAAAACATTATATTTTGTCTTACTGTAAAAAAACATTAATGTTAAATAATTTTTTTTGAGAGAGAGAGAGAAGTTTCTCAAACCCAAATTAAAATTCCGAAATCTTGTTTTTTTATTATTCGTAGTTTTCTGTTAATGATATTAAATTTTTCCTTTTCAGTGGTCTTATTACAATGGGAACCATTCTGCTGTCGGTAACGACAAAGGGTGAGTGTAACATTATCGATCATTCTAAGAATTTTTTAAATGTTGATGATATAAATTATTATATTCATTAATTCTATCTATATACTAACTTCAAACGTATTTCAAATAATCCGAAAAATTATATGTTTTCTGTGTTTGTGTATAGAAAGGGTTGAATTTATCTAAATTGTAATATATTTCAGTTTTTTTTATTGAAATTTCAGTTTCAAATTCGAAAATTTAGAATTTTCAGAAGTACAGTTAAGTATTTTGTGTTTTTCAGATTTAAGGATAAAAAACTGCAACAACAACTTTTTCTGTTAATGATAATTTAATATAAAAATTAATTTCATTTTCATTTTTACTACTTAATTTTTAAAGTAAACTTTTTTAAATATATACTGGGCTTTCTTTCTGAATCAATGTTTCAGAATAGTTAAAATAAACTTTGAACAAAGCTGGGTAAAGATGAGGTGAGCAAAATAAACCTGAAACAAAAATTCTTAACGCAGTGAATTTTTTATTCTTTTTTATGTCATAATAATTAAACTGAACTTTTTGTAATCGCAGCCTTTTTAACACTTTTATATCATTCAAATATATCTATTTTATTTTACTACTAAAGAATAATGAATATTGTCCTTAAATCTGTCTTCTTTTTTGAGACTTTTTAATGGTCTAATTGAATGCCATTTCCATAGTCTGGCAATAATTATATAGAATATCAACTAGGGTTACATCAAGGACTTGGAATATTATTATAAAATACCAGAACTTTAATAAATGAATAAAATATAATGAATAACAGCCTTATTTCTTATGCAGGATCAGAAATTTCCCGTATAACTACAAGGAGATATTAGTTCATGTTTACACCAGTAACCTCGCAAAAGTACTTAAAAAGCAATATAATGCATGGTGACTAAATATGAATAATCTTTTTAAAACATACTGAAAACTTTCAAGTTAATCAGCTGAAAAACATCGAAATTAAAGCAGGTACTCTTTATTTTAGAAGTGAGTCTCGGCTTAAAGTTTGAAGTAATAGTAATTGATTGTATAAGCCACTGATGAAAAAAAGAATATGAGTAAACAAGCTATCAAGCGTAGAAATCGAAAGCCTGAAAGAGTGAAATCCTCTTATAGCCTGGTTTTAGGATTAATATACTCTCATAGTGCATTAAATGGAACTGATCTTTGATAAGGGTCAGATAATATGACAAAAACATACTATATAAGCCATTATGCTACAAAAAATCGGAAACAGTTTACTTTTTATATCGATGATGAAATTGTACTTCGATAAAAAATGTAAATCTTCTTTGATCCTCCATTAATACATGTACATAAAAAATAGCTAATGTATGTTCTATAGAGCGAGTATGAATCTGGAAATACAGTAATTTTGCAATTAATCTGACAGTTTCTTAATTGCTTCAATGGACTCCAATTAGCAAAATAAGTTGGGATTTTAAATATTAATTATTGTAAGAAGACGCGCGAGTTCTCTTCTACTTTAAGTGGTTATTAAAATTGTTTGTTCTTACACTCATTTTGTATGTTATTGAAATCCTTTTTCAAAATTTCTTTGAATTCATGGTTCTGCAATGTGAGTTTTATAAAAAAATTCTTCAGTGCCAGGTGGGCCTTGACCCTCTCAAGAAGCTTCCTACAAACGAATCTTTTGTAAGAAGCAGTTCTATATTTTTCGATTCTTAAGGTGTTTGAATCTCTTTTGATGCAATCAATCTACTTGAAAATGGCTCAGCCTCTAGAACGAGTACCCTTAGGCTTAGCCAGAAAAATTCGTCTCGTAATGTTGTCATTCTTCATACGGATCAGATTTGCAAAAATTTCAAGTAATATTAATTTAAGGTAACAGAAAATGATTTACAATTACTTAACTCACATACTTTCTGTTAGAATATGTTGAACACATGAAAAAGTAATGGATCATTATTAAAGATTTCAAGATCACATAAATATTCTGTGACACATCTTTGAATTCTGTCACCATCAAATTATTATTCCAACCATCATTAAGAACAAACGTGTTGAATTAATATAACATAAATTATAGCAAATTATAGACCACTTGTTTTTAATCTTCATGAATCTGCATAAACAACACACCTAGGATGATTTCTAAACCGCATTGAGTGATGATAGATATTTATGTAATTAATTTTAATGTTTTCTACAAAGTGTTCGGGATATCATCTCAAAAAGAAGAATGTAGTTATATTTGATGTAAATCTTAAATGCTCGTTTCCTGCATAAGATCAGATAATGGACAGGAAGAACAGTCATTGTCAATCAAAAATACTTTGGATATGAAGCAATTTTGAACTTCCGGTGTTTTTGCATTTAAGAATAATTGCAAGAATTTTTTTTGAAATAATTTTCTTAAAAGATGTAAAGATAAAAAAGTTGTTTTATTAAACATTTATGGTAAAAAAGCCACAAAATATACAAAAACATTGATTACACAGACCTGAGAAATTGAAATGTTTTGAAAAATACAAAAGAAGTTTTCAGTGATTTTTATGTAATTTGGTGTGATGATTACGAAAATGACCCCCTTTGTTTTCCATCACAACAGAATTTTATGTAAACTCGATATCGATATGTTTACAGAAATCCTATTTGAAAAGTAATTTTGTTGAACAATTTAACATGTATTATCCAGAAATAGTAGTTTATCCAGTTAAATCTATGTAAATATTGGTTCCTGATGAGGAAAATTAATTTTTTGCAAACTGATGAAAATCACTGTTGCTAAATCTTGCGAATTGCCACTGGTTGAGAGAAAAGCAATGTGTTCCTCTGAGGTTCAAAATTTTTACATCCAACTTTGTAGTTCAGTTTCTAGAAAAAAACCCCAACATACTATCTCAATTTGTTCTTAGTAAGATAATTTACATAAAACAAACAATTGACCAAAATCAGCAAATATTATGCCTGAGTACATGGAAGTTTGTTACAAATTTCAAACTCTGTTAGAAGTAAAACAAAACAGTTTCTATTTAAATTCTCATTTTCCGTTGAAACTTTTTTTTGACGTTCTTCTTTTATGTTCAATCTCAGGTCTATTTCGTGTTAACATCCACCAATAGTTACCAGACAATGTTTTTGTGCCAGCTTTAGGGTCGTTTTTTACCTCCCCGGAACCCTAGGGACTTCAAATTGTTGCACCGCCTCACTATTTCAAAAACAAGTTCAGTTCTTACCTTGCCAGTTTTGGTTCGGGAGGGATTTTCCCTTAACTGTTCCCTTTCTTTGTTTTTCCTGTTTGTGTGGAGAGTTTTACCATTATCCACTACTATGGACACGCCATGTCCCGGACTAGCAACCGTAAGGAAAGGATAATTGCATGGTTTGGCCACTCTTGCTTATTTCTTACCTTTTACAACATCACTGACTTCCTATTCAACCTCACTTTTGTAAATCAGCACAGATAATTAATGAAAACGTTTGCAATAACAGTATAGAGTGTACATTATTGTATGAACTGTTTTCAACTTGCGAATTATCTTTTATTTCATCGCTTATCGCTTTACTATCTTTTACTTTTGGAATTCCTTATTTTTTGTTGAGTCACTGACGTTGTACTGGTACCACAAAGGTTCACTTGAGCTTTGATCATTGCAAAATCCTTTATAACATCAATTTCCATGGTAATATAATTTTGACAAGCATCAAACTTTTAAGTTTATTTTCCCTAATAGATCCCATTTTAGTCTTTACTTTTTTAAGGGCAGAAATGCTTCTCTTATGACTCTCTAGGTGGTGATTCAGCAAATGTAATTTAAATTTTTGTTCTCTTTTTTGCCCCCTGGGCACGTGCCTAGTGTGCCTAAGTGGAAAAGCGTCCCTGGCCATCTTCCTTGTTATTTGCGTTTCATATTTTTGATGTCGCGGTGGAACCTTTCACATTGCTCTTCATTGACTTATCTTAAATTTTCAGGAAAAAGTCCACATATGAGTGAAAGAATTGTATTTTGACACGACCAACCCTGAATTCTTTTTACTTGTAATCATAGTAGCCTCAAATTCTTAATCCATCATAAGTTAACGGATATCCTGATACAAGAATTTCCCATTTCTTAACTTGACTCCGGAATATCCCGAAAGCTTTTTGCACAGGTATTGGAAACAATCACCATCTTTTGTAATAGCCTTGTCAAACTTCATTACACCTAATTTTATATGCAAAAAGGGGTCATTGTTCGGCTCACCTAAGTTGTTCTGAATCACATTATCGGTGCCTAGCTTAAGATTTTGTCTTTTCTGTCATTCTGTTTTAACCGAAGATTGAGTCTTTCTATGACAGCCCCATTTATAAGTGAAATATTGAAAATTTGTACGCCCACCTTGTTGACCAAGAAGCATGGGGATCACTTTCAAATCCCTGCAAATGGTCCAACCATGGTCGACATATTTTATTTTGTTGAAGATCACAGTAAGGTTTCTATAATATTCTTTTAAAAGCAACGAGTGTCTAATTGGTACAGAGGAATACTGGCTTCCCTAATAGAGAAAGACGGCTTAAAGGCTCCTTTTCGATGAATCTATAAATAGCATTCGTTCATTTTTATCGTAGGTGATATTAAATTTCCTCATTTATTCGGGAACATTTAAACAATAAACCAGATTCTCGTTTTAATCATGTACTTAAATTCTTTTCTCGATTTCTGTACCAACAGAAAGAGGCTCCTTTCGACAATAAGTTTTTCTTTCAATCTGAAATTCTACACTTCAGCTGTCTTAATGATTTTTTTTCAGATCATTTAGTTCAACCTAAGAAAAGGGCTGAAAAGAGCTTATATTCGGCATCGGAGCCTTGAAATTGTGGCGAGAAGGTGTCACAGAGTGGTATTATGTATATTTCACCGTGGCGGAATGATGGTTAGCAAAGGAACACGAAGGGAGAAAACTTTGGCGAACACTCATATAAATTCAAGTAAATTTGAATTTTTCAGGAAAACGTGACGTGATAGAAACTTTTCATTATTTCTTTTGAAATCAGCATAAAATAATACATAGAGTTGAGCCCTTATTTCCCTTGTATTTTTTCCATCGCAGGCCTGTGTAATTGGAAATACAATTTACTCCAATATATGTGTCATCGGTGTATATTAAAGAAATATTAAAGAAAAAGTTTAATATGACAAAATGATTAATCTTCATTCTCTTGTTAAATACTATTTATTGTTGTCAGTGGGAAGCAACTTAAAGTTTTTTAATCAAAATATTTCTCTGTTGCATATTCAACTCCTTTTAAAAATTGTTACTGAGTATAGTAAACTATTGCTTGAACCGAGAACTTCACACTTATTTTCAAAACGCAAAAAGTTGTTACAATGTTATTCAACAACACATTTTCAAAAACAAATGACTTAACCTAAAATTTCAAACATTCTAAGTTTTCAAATTTAATCTGTAATTTCTGGTAAATGATAGCTAATATTTTTTATAATTAGAAATAATACTAAAAATTCAAGAAGATATACGAAATATCCTAAAATACGAAAGTGGCATGTATTTTTTAGTAACATTCATAATAATTTTACAGTTAATATACAATAGGAACCTCACAATGAAAATGTCTTTTCGATTAAAGCAATGAAATATTTTTCTGCGTTAAAAAGTGCATTTACAATTTATCTGTATTTACTAATATGATTAACGCTGTAAATATCATGTATTTTTCCTATAAATTTGTTTCTATGAAAAATGTTTTACGTGATATAACTGTCATAAAGAACTACTTTCAAAACATACATTTTTATCCATTGTAAAAATTCGAATATTTTCCACTCTTATTATAATAATAAACAATTATTGTGCAAAGTTAGCAACAATTAATGCATATATTGTTACTTTTTTAAGCAACTTATTTTTTTAAATGGAGGACAACAAAACGGTAAAAGACAAGAATTAGAAAATTTTGTGAAAAAGAATAAAATGCTTAGAAATTTTAGTGTTCAATCTGTACCATTTGAAAAAAATGAGAAAAGGATTCATAGTTTTTAACAATAAATAAATAAAAACCATGAAAAACTAAGGAATACACTTGGAAGTCTAAGTGTAAGTTAATTTTTGCGTAAATGACTACATAATCAAAAGAATAAATTTAATGTAATAGGATTTAGTTTATAAAAGACTAAGTTAATGGACCATTACAATTTTCCTGACCATTACTAATAACTTATTAGATTTTCTCAAACTATAGCGAAACTAACATTCTGTCTGACAAAAAAGCTTTCAAAATTTAATATTATATTAATGAAATAAATTATTTTTTATCATCAGGAAAGGAAAACTTAATTTTAGTTTAATTAGGCAATAAAAATGGATGCACATAATATTTAAATAAAGTTTAACGAACAGCATTTTCATATAAGTCTATAGTATTTAACCTTGCATAAGATCCGATAACGCTGTTCCCTTATTTGAAAATTGTAGTTATATCTTTGTTATTACAGCTATAACAAATTAATTGTAGATAATAGTTAATCTCTTGTAACTTATCTCTTATCACAAAGACAATAGTTATTGTACCAATTACTGAAAAAACTATTTGTTTCACTACTCGTTTTCGAAGGGCCGTGTACTTTAGATATAACACGTAAGAAAGTACTTAAGTATTAAAATAACAGCAAAGATAAAAAATGATGATGTTGCCCACATTTGACTTTTAATTGTTCTTAAAATGAGCATTTTTCACGTAAACTCATCAAAATTTTAAACTTTTCCTCCTTTTACTTGCCTTACTAGAATATTAATTCATATACATATCTATTCTGAATAACAATTAAGATGAACAAATTACACATACATTAATTTGTACGAATTACATTCTTTTAAATGCTGATCTCCTCAGAATAATAATTATGACAAAACATTGGTTACCAAATAGATGTTAGTAACGTAGATTAGGTTCTACTTCAGCTGCAAAAAAATTAATTTTTTTGTTTAAACAAACGCATTTAATTGCAATATTGCTTCAAAGTAAGAATTAATTGGTTTTAATATGAGGCTTAATATTATTTCAGTATTCATTAGAAATGTTTTCTTGCATTATATCGTAACTACGATTTTTTTTTAAATCTTGCTTTTAATTTTGTACATATTACGCATGTTTAAAAGCAATTATGAATTTTCATATGCCTCCATTAATGTCAGAAGTTTCGCTTCAGTTACATAATCCAATCAAGTTGCATTAAAAAGATCGATCTATCTTTTTAAAATTTCTTTGTACAAGCAAAATTTTTAGAATGTTTGTAAAATCTAAAGCAAAAATGATGATTTTTTTAAAAAAATTCTTTCTTTTGTGATATTAGTACATAAATGCTTCCTGTGTAAATAAACTGGAGAAAATCAACTAAGGTTTCTAATTTTTTTTTCACATTAAATTGGCAGCAATGTCACTAATTTCAATTATTTATAGTATTGAAATTTTAGAAAAAAAATGCGTAGCGTTTATTCACAATACAATTCGTTCTGGTTATAATTTGTTTCTAAAAATGAGCTTATAAAAAGGATATGCTAACACATTGAGTATTTGATTGTGAGTATATAATTTTCTTGTCAGTAAGATGCGTGATTCATTTGTGTATGGACTTGTAACTATAATGATTTACATGATGAATGCGCCCCATCTAAATGCTATGTCATTTATGGTTATCATACGTTGACATATCGCGGATGTTTACATATTGCGTGCCATGATAAAGTCCTTGGCTAATTTAGGTGGGACAATGCGTTTTCTTTTTGTTTATTGACCAGCTAATTTAAAGGCAATTATCTTCATTGAAATCGAATAGTGAAATCTATCGAATAAAGAGTTATTTTTCCAATTCTCACTAAAAAACAACGCATAATGCAAGCTTTATAGGCTCATAAAATTGACACAGGAATTATGTAACTGTAATGAATAAGACCCTAAATTGTTTTTAGATGCTAAATAGTGCAAAACAAACTATTTTTAATCTTCTCTCTGCATCTCTCTATTTACACGCCCACACACATACACAACACTAAAAGACCCTGCTAGCAATAGTTTAATTTATTTTTATATTTTTAGGGTAAAATGTATTGATAATCCTTATTTTAATCAATTGTACGTATATTTATAATCTAATTATTTTTAGTAATATAGAGAGATTTTATATACCTGACATAACTATTTATCCTAATTACTTAAACTTTATTAAAAGTAACAAAAATCAACTGAACTAGATGGAACTTTGCATATTGTTGACCATAAATTAAATAGCAATATTTTTTTAAAAAAATAATGCTTTTAATTTTAACGTTATTAAATTTTCATTCTGGGGCAGTAATATTCATATATCAGTGTATAAGAATATAATATTTAACTATTTGCAGCGTATGTTTACTTAGTAAATAAATATAGGATAGAATAACATTGAAGTATATTTAAAGATTCTGAACTTATTTTGAATTGATCTGAATTTTTTACTATTTATTAATTTTAATTCCTACACTTTTTTGATTTTTTAAAAATTAATTTATTTTATATATATTATCATTATATTTTACATACAGTATATTATTCATTTCATATGAATCATTATTACCTGAAATGTTATCCTGCTGCCTCCATTATTTTGGTTTTTCGTAGTGTATTAGGTATTACTCCTTTTTTGCTATGGAGGTTGTTTCTGGCAATTTAGGTTTCTAAGAGTTAATTTTATTATACTTATAAATTTATTACGTTTTTTTCTTTCATAATATAGGATTGTGGGAGATTTAGACTTTAGATATTCATTTAAATTTAAAATTTTGTAATTGAAATTGCTATTTCTCTAAATTTTACTTCAGCCCAGCAAATAGGCAAATGAAGGAGAAGTTTGACGCCTTAAAACTATGTTTAACCTTCAATCTTAGCCTTAAATCAAAAAAAGTTTCTACATTATTATTGTTTCTATTCTACTTCGTCCTGTACTGTCTCGTTATTTTCTTGCTTATACATAAACACAGAAAAATATGTGTGTGTATTTAATAGATTTCTATCAAGTTAATTTTCCATTTTATCTTATTACATTCAATTTTCCTCTGAAACATGAATTCACTTCATGTACCGTGCAATTTTTCTGAAGCATCATATTAATGAATAGCTGGAATGCTCATACTTCGTACAAGTAAAATTTTTAAAAATAAAACTCAAAAATTCGTTTAACAAAATATAACATTTTTAATGAGTGCCAATGATGCCCAAAAGCTTATTTTTTAAAAATAATTTGCAGAGAATTCAATTCAGCTCCCATCGAAAAAATGATTTAATAGAAATATATGAAACGATCTCCCTAAAAACAATATGAAGAATTATTGATTGAAAGAGCAAAGTTAACCCAATGCGTCGTTTGACGAAACAGCGTTTCAACACGAAATTTTAAAGAAATTCGAAACGAATTTTGAGAAAATTGCTTTCAGATGCAGTCCATTATTCACAGTTGCGGGGGAAGCGTAGGCATTTTGTTATAATGTCAAGCTTCTTTTCACTTAGACAGACATTTATATTAAATCTTCACTGCATATTCAACGTAACGTTATCTGTAAGAGAAGCAAGGATTTCTCATAATCTGCAAAACCGTCAAAACAGGTTTTTTAAAGACTTTGTTGATGCTGTGACAAATCGCAAATTGAAATCGCTTAAAACTAGAATGGAACATGAAATGAAATAATAGGATTCATTGGGATGAAATTATCTTTACTAGCGGCTTGTCTAGTAAAAATAGTGTCTTTAATAATATAATTTTCTTAATGGATAGTATAGTTCTATTCTACGCATTAAGGCGGATTTAAATTTCTGAGAAGAATGATTAAGACACAAATTCCGAGCTTCAACACAAGTGAAGATAGATTGGAATGTTAAAAAGAGTTTAAAAATCAATGTTATCTAATCAGTCTAGTTTTAACTAATTGAAAAATTAAAGAAAAAAAATCGATGTATCATGTCTTATCTAAAACAATGTAAAAACACACTAATAGATACGAAGTAGACAACAGGGCTGGCATTCCGCTTTATGACATTGAAATACGACATATTTAATTGTTTTATGCAAAGTTTGGCAAATAGTTTTAGTCAGATGTTAAAAATAAAATACTTCATTCGTATTAACATTTTTTTCCTTGTTAAAACATACTTTTACATTTAAGTTCATTATTTGGGAAAGAAGGCATGAGTTGTAAAATGAAAAATTGAGAAGTGATTAATTGTCAAATTTATTGGTAGTTAAAACAATAGACCCTTGAATGTTAACAAGGTTTAATTTGATCTAACACACACACACACACACACACACACACATGAATAACTTGGAAGAAAAAAATATAATACATCAAAAAGTCTTAAACTGAATCAGAAATGACACATTCATATTAGTTGAAATAAAAAAAGCACTGTGTATGAAACAGATTACTCAAGTATATTTTAGGAATAAACTGAAAAAGAAGTTATAACAATAATATTAATCGAAGCAAAAAAAATTAGCATAAACAGTACGAAGGTATACATTGAAAAAGAAATTAAATATTAACTTAAGTTAAGAAACTATTTAGAACAAATAAGCCAAACCAATTTTGATTAAGATTTCTGAAAAAAAGATCTAATCGACTTAACTTTGTCAAACAATATAAATACTAAGTCAGAACTGAAAATACGAATCGTGTTGCCGAAATTAAAATTTAATTGTTGAAAGAATTTTTTTACAATGATTTACTATAAACAAATTTTAACTCTTCTATAAAGGAAACAAATAAATGAATAAATATAACAGTAAATAAATATTATTATGAATATATGTAAAGATCTCAAAAAAAAATTTAACGCATTTATGTAGATAAATGTGACTCTATATCACAAAAACATATGAAAGAGATTGCTTCAAAATTGAATTAAAACGAATCTAACGCTAATTTCGGAGAGGAAGGGGGGGAACGTCACTGCAGTTAAATTTGCGAAACGAGAATCGCGCCATTTTCCACCAAAATCTGTTTTTTGTTTTTCAAGTAAAATACGTAGGAATCTTTTTGTTGTTTTGATATCATGACGCGATTTGCGTAGCGCTAATTGTTCTGCTGCGACGTTAATACGTAAGTATCAAAAAATCTTTTTAAGGTGCGTACCTTTACTACCCATAGTTACAACATTTCATACAACTGTCTCTGCGTTTGTGTCTTTGTGCTATTCCTTATTCCTTACATCAGTGATTCTCAAACTTTCACTACTGGCGACCAATTTTCAATCATAATTTTTATCGTGCCCCCCTCCAAATAAGAATGTATTGAATGCACTTTTTAGCGCTAAAGCTACGATACGATCATAATTATAAACCGTACAAATTAACAAGATAAGTATTAAGCTTTGTATATGTTATTTTTAAGTAGTATATATATATATATATATATATATATATATATATATATATATATATATATATATATATTACTTTTTAGTTCGATTAACTATAAAATCGTTGTATTTTAGTTTGTTTTAAAACTATAATTTATTTTATAATTATCTTTACTATACATGATAAAAATCACAATTCCAGTGCATAATTTAAGAGAAAATATACTTACCTACTTTCAAGGACTTTTCAATTTTTCTTTGATAATTGAGAAAAATCCAATAAAACGAAAGAAAATGTTCCAAATGTGCGTGTCTTTAATAAAGGACATAAATCACAGACACTTTTCGCTAACAATACAGGAACGTTATTTTCTAGCAAAACTGTCATAATTTGTTCACATTATTGTAGTTTTGCTGTCGTTTGATGATCTACAAATATCATTTTGAACTTTTTCTTCCTTGTGTCTTTTTGACAAAGTGAAGTGCTACATTTATGGCTTCATAGTTTTCTTCATAGAATTCTTTAGGCACCATTTGAAAATTTCAATTCAACTCAAATGTTTCATGTCTATCGCTTTTCTCATATTTGCTTTCACTATATCTTGGTTAATATGCATTATTTCAGCAGGTTCTTCAATTGTTTGATCAGTTTCAACTTCCTTCAATAGGGATCACAGATGCCCAATTTTTTTTTATTTTCTGCTTTTTACATTTATAAACCATAATAAGTCATACAACATAGTATTCAAAACCGCAAAATTGTTCATGGGGGAAAGTCTAGCATGTTCTAAAAAATAATTGTGTATAATGTTTTTCATTATGCATTATATGTTTCAGAATACTCATAAAAATACATCTTGGCCAAATAATCCTTCAAAGTGCTCAATATGCTTATCCATATATCATAAAACTCATTCACATAGGGAAAAAACAGAAAAAAATATTATTTACAACTTTCCTAAAAGAAAAAGAGACGGAGTGAAACATACCAGTAAGTTTGAAGGTCAAATATATGATAATCAAAAGTAGTATTTTAGGGGTTAAAAGAAACGTAATAAAAAAAACTCTCATCGCGGGATTACAGTAAAGCAAACAAAATGTCTCTTTTTATTTGGTTATAGGATCAAAGACGGCTAATGAGTGTTTGAAGTGGAATCTTTTATTTTTGATGATCACCAGATGATAAAAATAAATTATATCAGTGTAAATGAGTATTTTTATTATGTCAGAAAGCCTTTTGTTTTAGTTCATTCCAAAAAATTATTTTTTTTAAACCTTTTATTTTCAATATGCTCGCGCCTCCCTCGCAGGGTTGCCGAGCCCCACAGTTTGAGAAACACTATCTTACATAAAAAATTCTTCCTTTTATCAGTATAGATCAGTGATTTTCAACCTTTTTTTTGTTGTGGTACACTTTTAACAATTTCAAAATTTAGCGGCACACCAGCAATAAAATGAGTTTAAAAGAATTTTACTTATTTATAACACACTATATGTAAAATAGAATATGGTAATATTATTCAATGTTAAATAAAATAATATGTACAAAAAAGACAACAAAATGTTTTTTGAGTAATTAATTATAAGAATACACACATTTAATGCGAAATTTGAGCTTGATGATTTTTGATAATTTCGTTTATATTTAGTAGTAAAGATGATAATACCACTCTCATTTCACTATCTACATTTAAAAGTCTCCATCTTTTTTTCGTTTAAATATTTGTTCATGCTGAAGTTTTGAATTAACACTAATAAAATGCAGAAAATTGTAACATCAAGTTTAAAGCTTTTTTTGGCTGTTATGGAATCGCCTCTAATTTTAATCCAAATGAATTAATTGACTCTTCCGAATGTTTTGAAATTAAATCTCGGTTATTACAGAGAGCGAAATTAGTTCCTCCTTTTCATTCAAAGTTAATTCATATACAGATGTATCCGTTATCACAAATGGGTTACACCCAATCAAAGTTTTTCATATCTAAATTGGGGAAGTAATGAATAAAACTCTCTCTCCTCTAGAGAGTTCTCTCCCTCTACCTACAAATGTTCAATAAAAGTTTTATATGAATGATTTATTGTGTTATATAAAATAGGCAAATGATTTGGCTCCGGATTTTTTTCTCGGAATATAATTAATAATTTTTAAAAAAATTGGTGTATGGAAATTATTTTTAAAAAACAAGGGGTTATACACTGAATAGAGTATTTTTGGCTTGTAGGATGCTAACAAAAGCACATAATACGGCTTATAAAATAATCTTTAAATTAGTCAGTATTAAAGGTATCTGTCAGCAATTTTAAATTAAATTACATCATGCAGATTGCATAATACACATTTGTGCTTAGGAATTTAAAATTTTTATTGAACATGAATTCTATAATAATGCGAGATGATTCATCATGATTGAGTAACTAAAAGTGAGAATATTAAATAGTTATAAAAATAATTATGTCAAAAAAATCAAAAAGTGTTTATACGGCTGTAAAGTAATGTAATAATGTTGAAAGAAATGTGTAAATGTACAAAATTAATACTACCCTACCTAAATGTTTCAAAATGCTCACATTGGCTATATATACATGATGCAAATTTAATAAAATCATGCTTACAATATTTTTTTTTAAAGAAATTAAAAAATATCTACTGTTTTAAATAATTGCGACACCTTTCAGCTCATCTGTATATTTTTTCTATGCAAATTACTTTTATTGTAATGTTAAGTACAAGAATATATGCAACTTACATCGACTTTAATGCGAAAATAAATAAACGAATTTAATTTTTTTAAATGAATAATATTTTTAGTAACATGAAATGTATTTATTATTTAAAATAAATTTTATGATGAACATGAATTCTCATTTAATAATAAAGAATAAAATTATTTGAAAAAACTTTATAAGCCAATTTGATATGGAAATAATAAAACGTGCTGATATCTTTATAATAAAATGACAAAACAATATTACACTCGTATATTCAGACGTATTATTCACATATTATATCATCCCTGTTGTAAGGCGGACTCAAATTATAAGTTACAGAAATTAAATTCGTGGTAAATTAAAGCTGTGTTACAGTCGATGTTCAATTTACAGAGATGTGAATCTGTGTAAATGAAATTATTAAATACCCTCCTTATAAAGAAGCCGATTCACTTTAAATCTCTTGAGACTCAAATTTTCACATTATTATGGTGTGGAAGTTTGGTGAAGGGGAATCCAGTTCATGTGTACCGTTCTCGTCATTTTATTAAGATTCAGAATTACAAGGCACCTCGCCAATAGTTTGTCTCGCTCCTATTTATTCAAATTCTGTGAAAACTTGTCTTTAAATTTACTTCTAAAAGGGTTTTATAAATGCTGATTGCGTGTAAGGGGTGTTGAGAATGGAAGGTATGAGCTCGTTCCTTTTCAGCATCTCTCCGTGAAATAAGAAAATAAGTTCACATTAGGAAAGTATCAAATTTTGGAGGTTCTTCTACCCATTTTTATTTTAATATCCTTACAAAAATATTATTTTAATCGTATTTGCAAAGCATGTCATATTTGTGTTTTTTCATGTTTGTAAGATGATATAATTTAAATTGCAGATATCAATAGAAAATTCCCCTTTTAATATAAATAAATTGTAAGTTTTTTTTTGCGTTATTTCTTGTTTTCCATGCTATTTAAATAAAGTGCTTATATATTTTTTTAAAAAATATACGTTTTAAAACAATTCAATTTTGTCAATAAATTGTTAATAAAAGTGCTATTATTGTTTATAGAAACATCATACCTCATATTTCCTGCTTTGACACTGCTGTGTCTTGCTGGAGTTCCACTTCGCTTGGCAAATATGCAGGTAAGCATAAATATATATTTCTCCTTTAAAGTTACATCTGTAAAATTAAGTTTTTATAGAAATAAACTAGTCGTTACCCACCCATTTCACTGAGTATTTCACGATGTTGTATAAATGTGCACTGTTTACATATAGTATATAAATTATTGATATCTAGCATTAAGAATTCGATTGTATTGACAAATATATTTATACCTGTAACTTTCGCCTCTTGATATAAAAAGGACATAAATTAAAGTATCTAATTTCTATTTATATCTAAAATAGAAGTAGAAAGATTTTTTTCGCTCACTTAACCTAATAATAAAGTGGATTTCCACCAAAGCAACTTTCAGTGATTCTCTACTCCATAAAATAAACATGCGTGCTAAATTTCAAGTGTAAATCTAACAGAGCAAAAACAGAATTTTTATCACCAATATCTCGTTGAGAGCATTCTTAGCGGATTTCAATTCAACAAAAAAGAAGCATGCGAACCAAATTTTATTATTGTAGTCTTAGCAGTTCGAAAACGGGAATTTTGTCTATCAATACGCCTCAATAACTCTCCCCGCTTCCCCCTGGAGTTGATTTCCGTAAAATCCAATCTTAGTGGAACTCTATTCAACTAAAGAAAAGTGCTCAACAAATTTCAAGTAAATGAGTTAAATTCAAAAACAGGAATTTTTCTATAACACGCCTTAATCCCTCGCAACCCCACTCCTTTGGGGGTCCGTTTTCGCAAAAATCTTTGTAAAAGAAACTTTATTCCATGAATGGAACATAACCTTCTAATTTTCAAGCAGGTGTTTCTATTAGTTGAAAAGCGGAAATATTTATCTATTACGTCCCTTAATCCCCCTCAGTGAGCCTTGGGGATCAATTTTCCCCAAAACTATTTTGTAGCGGATCTCTACACCATGAAAGGAATTCGTTTACCAAATTTTAAGACTGTACATCTAATAGTTTAAAAAATGGAAATAATTATTTATAACGCCCCTTAAGCCCCGAAACGCCACTTAGGAAGAGATTTTCACAAAACCCATCTTATAGCAGATCTCTACTTAATGAAAGGAATCTGCTTACTCAATTTCAAGATTTTACGTCTGATAGTTTAAAAAAGGAGATAATTACCTATAACGCCCCTTAATTCAGCACAACGCCACTTGGGGGTCGGTTTTGTCAAAACCCATTTTGTAGTGGATCTCTACTGTATGAAAGGAATCTGCTTACCAAATTTCAAGACTGTACGTCTAATAGTCTAAAAATGGAAATAATTATCTGTAACTCCCCTTAAGCCCCTGCAACGCCACTTAGGAAGCGATTTTCACAAAACCCATCTTATAGCGGATCTCTACTTAATGAATGGAATCAGCTTACTCAATTTCAAGATTTTACGTCTAATAGTTTAAAAAAGGAGTTAATTGCCTATAACGTCCCTTAATTCAGCACAACGCCACTTGGGGCCGATTTTCACAAAACCCATTTTGTAGCGGATCTGTACTCTATGAAAGGAATCCGCTCACCAAATTTCAAGACTGTACGTCTAATAGTTTAAAAAATGGAAATAATTATCTATAACGCCCCTTAAGCGCCCTCAACGCCCCTTGGAGGTCGATTTTCGTAAAGATCATTATGTAGGGAATCTCTACTTTATGAAAGAAATCTATGGACTAAGTTTCAAGACTGTGCATCTAATAGTTTAATAATGGAAATAATTATCTATAACGGCCCTTAAACCCCCGTAACGCCCCTTGGGGTTCGATCTTTGCAAAATCCGTTCTTAGCTGACGTCTACTCCATGAAGGGAACCTACCTACCACATTTCAAGACTGTAGGTTTAATAGTTCCGGAGATATCGTGATTAGTCACTGAGTGAGTGAGTCGCTTTTCTCCTTTATATATAGAGATTTATATATATACATTGAATGGTTTTAATATTATTGCGTGGTATCTAAATTGCTTAAAAATTCGTGTGAAATTTTTAAAATGTCACAAGTTGTCGGAAAATGTTAAATACTTTTAAATAGTTTGCTTTTTCAGTATTTTTTAAATGATAATTTTATATTAATTTCTACAATGCGTAACTTATATTATTGAACCTTTTTCTTTAAAGTTATACAATTAATTAAAATGGAACAAAATATCTATTTCATTTCTTTTTTGAAGTAAATATAGTTATTTGTGTAGTATGTTTTTTTCTGAGAAAATAATTCGTTTTAGTTTAATTACATGCAGAGGAATCGTATTTGAAATTGATTGAACAAATACGTTTAATTTAGCACACCAAACATTTCTAAAACCATGAGAATTATTTTTTCAAATTAAAACTAATGTAACTAAATATTTAATACTTTAGCATCCTTTTTGGAGTGTGTTTTAGTACTAATTATTCATACATATTGATTTCTACTCCCTTTGGTTTTACTACAAATAAATTTGGACTCATAATTTCTAATGCATAATATTACTGAATTAAGAAGAAATTATACTGAAATTCAGTTTAATCTTTAATTACTATTTTAACTTAAACTAATATTTACATGAAGCACTGAACATATTTATTCAAATTTTGTTTCATGAATTAATCATATAGATATATCTTTAATTTTGGAATTAAATTAAAATATTTCACAACATTTTATTGCGCATTATATATTTAACCACATGTAATTATTAAAATTTGTTTTCTTTGAAACACTTTTGAAATAATGTCTGCGCTCACGCCCTTTGGGCTAATTAATTCATTAAATTTTGAAAAAGGATAATATATAAATTTACATAAGTGATATCAATAAATTATAGAAGAAGTGAAATTATAAAAAATATCTGCAGAAATGGTAAACTAATTTGTTCCACTTTTAGATTCTGTATTTAATCACAACTTTATTCAAAAAGGATTTATGATTTAGAAAGTTTCCAAATATACTCTAAAACAAAACATTGTCCTAAAAGCAAGCAGTTTAAATAATACATACAAATAAGAAAAAAAAGATAAAAATTAAATTTTATTTCCTTCCTTATTTTGGAAGTACACAATAATATAATGTTATAATTTTTGTGTTTATAAAGTCCAGTTTACAAACCTGAATATTATGTAACATTTAAATGAAAGTAGTTGAACGCTATATTCATTGGAAAAACATATATTATTTCTTTGAAAAAATGTATTAAACTATTATTAATTTCAATTTATTTAAAAGTATTTGATCTTTTATAATTTAATTTTTGTAAGAAAGAAATATTAGAGTCAATACATAATGTGAATATGATTTCACTCACTTCAATAAAATTTCCACAGAAAATCCGAGAACAACTCGATAGAATATTATAATCAAAACTCAAAAATAAACAGTGGAGAAAGTATTCTAAAAATGCAAACGATAATGTACAGTTTGCTACAAATAAATAAAAGTAATCCAGTTTTATGATTTATCGTTTGCAACTTTAACGAGTTTATTTCAATAATTTTACGCCTTTATTTATGCATTTAGGACATTTAATAAAATGCTTTTATGTAAAAATCAAAAATAATGTTTCTTATAAAATTTTAAAAATTTTCTGGTTACAAATTGTTAATTTACTCTCAGTTTTTTAATTATCAGTTTTGATATTAATCAGTTTCGATGTTAATCAACATTCAACGATAAATTTTTATTGAGCAGAAAAGGCGGAAAAATTATTCATTTTCTTTAACTTTTTTGGCAACAAAAATATTTGAATATTATTATTCTAAACATTTTAAGTCATAAAGATATTTCAATTATAAGACTCTGAAGATTTTTCATTTATAAGTGACTAAAGTTTGTGATATAAAATACGTATATTTCTTGTGGTTTTTCTCTTAAAAAAATAAATTGACGTATTTATTAATTAAAGTATCAAATATTCCATATCATTTATTGGAAGGAATTTAAAAATTGATAATTAGGGGGAAATGTTTTAAAATTACACAAAACACAACAAGTTTTAAAAAAACATATGTAAAAAAATAATAAATAAAATAAAAGTAAAAATTGCAGTGTATTAAAGTTTGAGAGTTTTATTACACTTCAATATAAGTAAAATAAGTCAATGTGACGTTCAACAGAATTTAAAATATAAAACTTTTCCTATCTCGCATATTTCAAATAGATGTTCATTAAAGTTTGGATTTGGAGTGGCCAAACCAAATGACCTCGTGGACCACTTCGGAAGAACTCCTTACAATCCCGCGGGCCACATATATAAACATATATCTTTATATTAGATTTAGAACCATTACAAACATTTGTTGGGGTAAAAATTTAAAACAGACTAATATATTATTGTTTTCATTGTTTTTCATGTATACAAACATAGATAATATAAAAATAATAATACAATGATCAAATAATGTTTAATTTATTTAATTAGTGAGATATCTGTTTCTCAACTGTTTCACTTAGTTTTTGCAAGTCGATCTGAATGCATGTGTATTTGCGTATCGTAATTGATGTTGCAGATTTTCGTGCGTTAAGTTTCAGCACACGATTTATGTTTGATAAATTTCAATATAGGAAAAAAAGGGATTCGTAGTAACAGGAGTAACGTGATAAAATAATAACAGTTATGAGATTTTTTTTTACAAAAAAAAAAAAAAAAAAAAAAAAAAAAAAACCCCTCGTTAAAAACAAATATTGTACAAAATAGTCTAACTTTGTAAAATTGTAAAGAATCTTGTGGGCCACAAAATTATTCAAGGCGGGCCGCGGGTTGGACACCCTAGTTTAGATTATACTTGAGAACCTTGCAGCCATTTGGAATTTGTGTGTTAAGCTAAGTACAGTTAAATTATTAATTACTTTCCCAATTTTAGAAGAATTAATTTATTCTAAAGCAATAAAATGAACTCAAAACAATAAAAAAAAAGGAATATTTTATGTAACTGATCTTTTTTTTCGATTCGAATAGTATACATACTTTCCTTTTACAATATTTAAAAATCTTTATACAGTCATTTGAACTGGTATAAAAGCATTTCGGAAAACAAAAAATCTTCCTCCTTTCTTGTATTTTATTTTAATTACTATGAGGAATTAAATTTGTGATGAACTCAGTTCAAAGTCTGTACAACTAAGATTTTACTCACAAATTTAATATGGTATGTATGCAATTTATTTTTCTATACACTTTCACTTCTATATCGCGTGAACACGGTTTCATTTTATTTTATTGTTCTAAAAGAACCATCAATCACACACAATGATAGTCAACAGTTTTAAATGTTTCCACTTATTGACCTAATGAACTTAAATATCACTTTTTACAGAGAAATTTGTGTTTCAACAAAAAATTTAGCTCAGAAGCTTTCTTCATTCTAAATATAAAGATTGGGTGGCGTGGTTGGTTTGTCGCTGGCCTTGTGCACCTAAGGTTGCGGGTTCGACCCCTGCCCAAATTGGTGGATTTTCACGATGCAGAAAATCGACCTCGGCCATGTCGTATGATTATACGGCATGTAAAAGATTTCTAGAGTGTCTATTTGGCTTAGGTGCTTTTGGTAAAATTAAATCTTAGTACAGGTTCGCATCGTCAGAGTTCAGTTCCTCCCTCTAGGGAGGAAACTAGGCCTCAAAATTACCTACGGTGATTGGTATCCACGTATAAGGTGCCGCACTAAAAAGAGATACCTGCTTCCCCGGGAATGTACTAGGCCTGTATTTGTAAAACATCAATCCGCAGTCCATTAGAAATAAAAATCTGAGAATTAATATAGAATGATTTTCTCTTTTTCGAAGTATCATTTTTGTTTTTACTTTCAGGCAAAATTTATGCCTTTTATTATTTTTAGTGCTTACCATTATCGGTACTTACGTATTATACGTGAGCCAATTTTTTAAAATCAAAAGACTTTGCCAAAGACGCGATATGAAGACAATAGAAGAAATTTGTTACCATGTATATTCTAAGACAATCATAACGATGACGTCTTTTTATAGGCAAAATTGTAGATGGTATAGTGCGTAAGTACCTCATTTTTTGAGATTTTCTTTGAAGTTAATTGTTGAAAAACTCTTATCGAAGAATGTCAAGTACTGAGAGTAATTGAGATGGTTATTGTGAGATTCATGTCCAGTTACATTCGAGCCATGATTTCACCAAATAGCGTCGAATGAATTAATGGATGCATGTGAAATTCAGTTTGATCTCAATGTCCTGATTTGGCATGGTACGAAAGTTAGATATCAAAGTATCAGCTCATGTGTTGTCATTTCACTGTGGTTTTAAAATTACATGATCCATCGTAAATAGCTCGCGTGTTGTTTTGAAGCTGCGTTAATCCTAAACTAACCAACTGAAACATAGGGTAGTTAAATTCACTCATAAAAAACCCACATTGCTCATGTTTACAAAAACCGATTAAAAGATTTGTTCCAGTTGAAAATGTGACATTTATATCTGTTGCTTTGAGCCTCTTAAAATCAGCTCAAGCATTTTTATATTTGAGCTATATTTTGGTATTTTATCACAGATGATTATTTAAGAGAGAATAAAAAGCATTTTTGATGTTTTTCTGATGTTTTAATTATAGATTGGGTCTTCTTATAAGCATCATCGAGATTATGTCAGCAATCTGCCGAAAAATTTATGATCTGATGCTCAATTAAATTTTTTTTTTTCGAAAAAGATTTGGTAGTTCTATTTTATAAGCTACGTTTTGATCTCGTAAACGCGAATCCTCATACACAAAGAGTACTAATCCTACTATAAAAGAGTACATCATAATGAGAGAAATTAATAAAAGAAATTCATTGCGTAGAATAGTAATTTAATATAATGCTTACGCCTTCATAACTTTTAGAATAACGCAAAAAAAATTAAGGTATATTCCTTATTGCAACTATCTGAATGTTGCGATTGTTCAATACAAACCATTAGTTTTTTAAGAAATCAATGTCCTACCTTTTGTAGTCATGCGCACTAAAGATGGTTGCCGTATCTCAAATTAGTCCGTGACTAAATAAATTTTATTAATTTTCTTTTTATTGAAAAATACTAATATATTAAGATTTAAATACAACAAAAAGAAAAACTTAGAGTATATGCATCTCTTAAAAAGAGTTAATAGTTTTTGAAATTATTGAAAATTTTAATAATTTTATCTTTACTTTTAAAATTGCTCGAGTAATATAATATGTATGATTGGAAAGATGAGGAAAAAGATAAATTATTTTTCCTTTATTTCGCGCATTAATTCTTCTGAAATTTGTAATATAAAACAAAAGTTTGCTCATTATTTTTATAATAAAGTTATAAATGTACTTGCATAGTACTCTTATAAAAAAGTTTTCCACTTAATTAAATCAGTAAATTTTAACTATTGTTTATTTTATTTCCATTTTATATCAATGTAAATCCCGCTCATTGAATTCTTTTATAAAATTTTAAAAGCTCTTAAGCATTAAAAATCCGTGTTTATAAGTAACAAGTTTGTGATGTAATAAAGTAATATAGTTTCTAAAAACTAATTTGTTTTATAGTTTATTTTATCAATAATTTTGCTGATTATTACTTTAGATCTAAAGAATTTAATACATTGCATCTCGTTTATCATTATAATTTTACTTTGAAAGAGATAACAATTGAATAACATGTATAGGACCATTACTGCAGTGTTTCTTTTACTTTATACATTTTGTTGCATAGATATCTTGAAACTTTTTCTACTATTATCTGAAAATCTTTGAATGGACTGAAAATGTGTATATAAGATAAAGCATTTTTCTTTCCAAATTTTTTTCATATTTCATGACTAATGAACTTCAAGAGTTTTATGTTAGTATATAAATTAATATTTTTCTTCCTAAAATAGGCCCTTGTAGGAGTTTATATATCCCCCGAAGTTTTCTGTAATTGTTTGGTCTGATACCTTTATACATGTTCTACAATACAAATATTTTAAAAGAGAAAAGGGGAAATTTTTTGCGCTAAATAACCACATATAGAAGGTTATTTGTAATTTAAGAAATCCTTACCCAACTTCTTATAGTGTAATAAAGTAACATTCATTGAACTTGAATTAAAAATGTTAAAAAGTACTTTAGTTTTCGAAATTCCGACTTCTGCGTGTTTATTAGTTTCGAGTTTATTTAATTCTGAAAAATACAAGTAGAGAGCAAACTAGAAAGTTTATTCATGTTGTATGTGAGAACAATACTATAACTCGGAAGTTGGCATTTCAAGATTTACAAAAAGAAAAAAAATCATAATATATTGGTTTATTGAAAGTTTTAGTACGGTTTTTAATGAAACGATAGGATTTTTCATTAAATCAATATACATTGATGTCGAAATTTCTATATGCTTTGTTGTAAATTAAGACAGAAATGTTTTTTCTACAAAATTAATCACTTATACGATGGCCCGTCATGCCACATGTGGTATTAAGAACGCGAACCCCCTCCCCTGTTATAAATAAACATTATATTGTATTCTGTGTAACAGTCAACTTTACTGACTCATCCAAAATTACAGTTGTATCATTGACAGTAAAATTAGATTAATTATCATGTGACCATCATGCGAGTGACAGAATTAAGGTCAAGAGAAATCAAATATAGTTTTTCAGTCAGAGTGATACAGCATAAAACAATTATATATTTATGCAGGTACTTCAATGGCCATCATCATCATTGTTTCGTGTAGATATCTAATTTACCTGACAGTTTTAGGTAACCTCATCCATCTTACACACGCGTCCAGCAATCACTCTTCTGAAAAGTAATTCCCATTGCTTAATGCCACTTCTAATCCAACCTGAACTTGGACTTCTCTCAGCTCGTATTTGCATCACCAGAGCAAGCTGATGGAACCATACACTTCAAGGCCGTGTTCCTAACGACCAAGTCCCCGAGTGTGCCCTGAAGAGTCCCGCCATTTCTCAACGGCCAGTCCATTAGTATTTAAAGGAATGGCCATGACATAGCTCCGCGCCGGAGTGGAACCATTCCAATTTCGAAACGCATCTCGGTATTTTCCAATTAGCTTTGATCCTATAGTGACAAAGTTTCTATACACAGAAAAATGATGTAGGAGTGATCGATTAACATGGTCGGTGTTTTGTAAAAAAAATTGTACTTGCTTTCATTTTTTGTCGGTTTGTTTTGTCTCTTTCGGATACAAGGGTGAGTGTATTCTATGCTCCAGTGACTTTGGATTACGTGTGATGTTAAGAAGAAAATATTTCACGTGTTGTTAAAATAAGGTGATGGTATATTTGCGGCGAACGAATAAGTGATTTTTGATGAGATGATTAGCTTAGTCTAGCGGGAAAAAGAAATCTTATTTATTTACATAATCTGAGTAACAACACTAAATTACATTTCAGTTAATATCTTAGTTTATGTGTCATTTCTTAGCTGAATCATTCATTGTGCGTAATTTAGCGACAAATAGAAGACTTTATTTTAAAGGAATTCTCACATTAGAAAATGCCTATTGGAATATTTGAGGCTGAAAACTCTTACTCTATGTTAGGAGTTTTCAGCACTACTACCTTTTATATCAAGAGTTGTTATAGCAATTTTAGCTACGTCAGAAGAAGGTAGAGAAAAAAAAATTCTATCTGAGATCTAAATTTTTCCCTAAAATCTCTCTTCAAATAATACAAACAGTACTAAATAAAAAACTTTTTCGATGATACATTTTGATTAAAGTATACTAAGAAATTAGTAGCGTTATTTAGTGAGAGTAGGAACACAAATCAGTAATACCACGATTTACGCTACCTCAACTTACGTGAACCTGGAGTTGAGCGTATTTTTAAATCTCTTCAATTAGTCTTTTGTTCGAACGCTACGCAATTCGATTACTCATTCCTCGCTTCAGTGGCGTAACGGAGAATATTAGGGCCCTCATGTAAACTGAGGATTTGGGCTCCAAACCCAAGTACGTACTTAGCGTCAGTCAAGCTTTGGGCCACCCTCACAACGGAGGGGGGGTATACGTTACGATTCCTGTTTAGCTAATGTACACATTCGGAAGTTTCGCGCGGAGTCCTTATCCATAATAATTTATTTACATCCTTAATAATATAATTAATAAATTTAGAAGTGGTTAGTGATGACGCTCAAGAACCGTTGGATTCCCGCAATCAGGAGCTGACAATATAGATGAGCACATAGACATGCATGAGCAAGAGCAAGACATCGAAGAACTTGAGTTATTAGACCCAGTTCCATCAGAAGATCAAATGATGGTTGGGAATTTGACCGAAGTCTTCTGTTTATTTGAAAAAGGGTTACAAATTTTACAAAACATAGACTCCAAAAAAGAGCGTATTTTTTAAACAAAACAAGGAATAAAAAATACATATATTAGCATGATACATGGAAGCTTTGCGGGAGAGGAAAAAAAAACTTGAGCCATCAAAATACTTTGATAGATTTTATGAAACCTTCTACATCAAAATAAGTTTGGTTTGCTATTTTGTATTTGTGTTTAATAAAATTTCATGAAGCATTCCCCCCCCCCTTAATTATTATTTTCATTCATCTCCGGCCCCAGATAAAAATAATTTATATACATTTATATACGAAACCATACCCCAACTTACGCGGTTATCACTTAGTCGTATCTGACGCGTAAGTTCGGGTATTACTTTAATGAACTATAAGAATATAGAAACTTATGATTTCTAAATAAATTCAGGAATTTAAAAAAAATGATTTTAACTAAGAAAACAAGAGCAACTGCGTAAAAAAATAGCATATTCGAAGATGAAATTGAAAGTTGCTGATAATCAAATTGATTTAGATTTCGTTTCATGTATGTTTAAATATTTGTGAGAATGGAATTTTTATTATGTGAAAAAAGATTATATTTAAGTGGATATGTATATAGTTCAAAGATCAAGTTGTCAAATTACAAATTTATTTTAAATTACGACTTTAAATAACAACCTACATTAATTCACTTACATCAGCTCTACGTTCTTAATTTTTAATAATTCAACTCGAGTTTCTGTGGACGAGATCACTGTAGAAATAGTATTGGATCTCACTTTTAATTATTTTTCTTCTCTATAGCCAATAGCTAGAAAAAAAGAGATGTCACCTTTTCCGTTTTTGCTGTTTAACTTTGAGTATTTTCTCTTTTAATCGCGAGAAAAAATTTCATGTAGCAGATTTTAATAAATGAATTATGTGTGTGTGTGACGGTATAAATATGTCATTTTAGGTATCCAACTACGTTCGGAACCGTGATTTTGCAAAAGCGTATAAATGGATAATTTTTAAGATATTTAGTGTCCCTTAGATTAGAAAATGTATATAAAATTGTTTTAAGAATAGTATTACAATAAAAAATGATTTAAGTACAATATTTTGACAAAAAAATGAACATAGAATGACCCCATTTCGAAATATTTTCCTTTTATGAAAAAAGCTTCTATTATAATAATATTTAGCATGTATATAGCTCGGACCTCTGTACAGAGGCTCAACTAGAATTTTTGAAATATATAACTTAGAAGTGGGTTTATCCATGTTTTACGACAGCAGAGGGGAGCAATTTTAAGAAAAAACGCCGATAATTATTTCAATTGGTTATAACTCTGAAAATAATGTGAATTTTTCAAAAATCCTTGTTGAGCCTCTGTACAGAGGTCTGAGTTATATACAGGCTAAATATTACTACAACCGAAGCATTTTTCACAAAAGGAGAACATTTTGAAAAAGGTTATTCTAAGTTAATTTATTGCCGAAATATTGTATTTAAATAATTTTTTGTCAAAATATCCTTAAAACAATTTTATACATGTATTCTAATCTAAGGGACACTAAATATCATGAAAATTATCTATTTATGCGCCTTTTTAAAATCATGGCTCCGATTGTAGTCGGATACCTTAAAGGAATTCGTTTTATTTTATACTTTTTTTGCAAGCATTATATCACTGAAAATATATAAATGCAAAACCTTCGCATTTAAATGTTTCAAATGCTCAATTTAGAAATAGGCAATGAGGAACTAATAATGTTCATAAAACAAAAGTGCCTGCTGAAAATTTATTTTGAAAAAATAATAGCAATTTTTTAATAATATAGAATACACAAGAGGAAGAACATATATGAGTAAAATATATGTTTCAAATTAACAGAAAATCTTGGAATTCTGAAGTTAGTAATAAAACCATCCATTTTTTCATGTTGCGTCGTAAATTAACCACGCAACAATTTGAAAAGGACGCAATTTACTTTACTGCGGAAACAGACACATCATAAAGCTTAGGGGTTTAGTCTCCGATGCACTCAACCAAATCTAGGCGGTTCTTAGACATTTGGAGACGATTTGTTAACATCGCAACAATTGCAACATTTTTAATCCGAAATATCTTTAATTCTTTTTCTAAAAATAAGAATGCAGACATTAGTGATTTTTAGCTCAAAATATTAAATTGACGCATACAAGAGCTTGTAAGTACATGTAAAAGTATCAAGGTGAACAATTTAATGTTTTTTTTAAATATATAAACTACAAAAGATATTCAGTACAACATACGTATTAAAGAAAAAGATCAACATTTTGACCTAATCATCAAATATTTATGTTTCTCAATTTTATAATAATACAAAGGAATGATGTTTCTCTCAAAATTTTGGAAGATTTATATTAAAAGATCTGTTTTATTTCTGTAAATTATAAGAATTTTAAACAATTTAAATGTCTATGTAATTTACAGCTATCTTATTAAACAAATTATAAAAGTTTAATTTTCATAACCTAGAAAATAAATTTCGTAATCTTCAAAATCTATTTGTAAGTAGTCTTGATATATGATTATATCATTTGGTGAATTTGCTTTAATTTAAATTCCAGAGGAAATAGACTTGACTTATTTGAGAGGAAAATATGCAATGAAGAAAATTCTAAATATATTATTTCATAGAAAATGAAATCTTTGTAGCCGATGTTTTTAAGATTTAATTAATTTTGTAAGATTTGGAGTTAAAGTAAATAGACTTCAAGCTTTCATTAAGCCTCAGTTTTTGTTTTTTGAAATGAGGAACACATATCTCTCTATTTCACTGCTGTAGATAAAACATTATATTTTACATTTTATATGTCGTTATTTGCTGCTCAGAAATTTTTTTTTCTGTAAGTTCAATTGGAAGGTATGTATTCTTAAGTAATCAAAAGTAACTATAACAATTAAAGCTTTTTTTATTATACTTATGGTTTATTTATTTAATTAACTAATTTTACAACATAATCAGATTCTTATTTAATAAAAATTTATTTCATCAAAAAAAATCAAAAAGTAATATACCATGATAAGAATTTTCATAATATCAGTGGAAAAGATGTTTCAAATTCTTTTTTTATCTTCAGAAATTAGATACCGGTCACATGTATGGACAGTTTTATAACATCGCAGAATAAAGAAATGAAGAGTGATAGAAGGAGATTCAGAAAGAGATGTAGGCCTTATAATATTACAATCTGATGCGGTATTTTGGGATTATTAATTGGTCTCGGTTTTTAGTTACTCATTCTCGTGCTAATGGGCTCAATTCATAACAACAAGTGTTCTCCAATGAATTCAAAACATATATTAAACTAATTGTTCTTGTTCTGTTTGTAAAACTTGGGTAAAATTTCAAATTTTATAATAGAGTAAAAATGTTCAAATATTACAAAAAATAAATTTCTTTCTTCAAAAGATTTTAAAATTTAAAAAATCTTATTTAATACATGCACTTTTAAATAAAATGCGTTTTGTCTACTTATGTGCATTATTGTTGTTGACAAATTTTTATTTTTTTAAGAGAAAGTTTCTGAAAAGATCGAAAGTTAGCAAAACAACGAAGGGCATGAACTGATTAACTAGAAACACATGATTGTGCTTTTACTGTGAATATGACGTCACATGAGTTTTTGAACTGATTGGCTAAAAAACAGGTGGTTATCATTATCATGTGACTATGACGCTACATGAATTGAGCTCATTGTTCATGAATTCCTCGCTATTTTTAAATTTAGTTTCTGCTCTTTGTCTGTAATCCACCATAATACACTGTATAGAGTAATTAGAGCTTATATATTATAAATTTAGTATGAAACGCAAATCTTAAAATTGACTATCTTTTAAGAAACATTAAGTAAAAGAAGTTAAAAAAGAAAAAAGTTCCACTATGAACTTAGAAACATTGTAGATCTTGTCTGTGCTTTTGAATAGAAAAGTTCTCTTCACGAACGATACTGTTTTAGTGTACAATCTAGACAGAACATGGCATTCGGAAGAATTCTGTATTTATGCGAGCAAATTTCTGATTTATTTATCTCTATCACTGATCGCCCCAAATATACATTTTCAGGAATAAATAATTTTTGGCTTAACGATGTACACTGGTATTCGAAACAAATAGATTTCTCACTTTTGGTTCATTGTCTCTAGCAGTACTTCAATGAACTAGACTTTAATGCAGTTCAATATGTAGGTACATATCTAATTTCTATTAAAATATATATCCTTATGTAGTGTTTGATATAGATTTATATCATGCAACATATTTATAGTACACACATTAACATGCTCGTGACTTATCAGTATCTTAAAGGAAGATAATTAGGTGGAACCAAACTTGAGTTAATAAGGAATATGGTTCACTTCTACAGTTATATAGTTTTTACAACGCGAATTCATGTCAAAAATAGAATAATTTATACGACCTTTTTTAGTAAATTTCATTGCTCCGGATTGTTTTCATGCCTTAGATCAGTGATCATCGAACTTTTAAACGCCTAGGGCCCCCTTTTTAGTATCAACTTGACATCACGAATCCCCAAGATATTGAACACTCCTACCTGACTCCCAACACATGGCTGAGCGGTTTAAAGGTTTCTCAATTATTAAGACTATCACTGCTATTTATACAGACTTATTTAGCATTTCCCCCTTTATAAAGACGGTAAACACATTGAATTTAAAATATTAAGCAATATTAATTACAAAGAAATATTTAATGCACCCTTAACTGTATCTAGTCTTAGTGATCTAGTTTAAGGAGGCAAGTCTTTACATTTTTCCTCCAGACCTATAAGTCTGTAATAAAGGCAAATCTTAACATTAAATGAACACTTCGCGAACCCTCTAGGAAGGCGCTGGGGAACCCCGGGTGTCCACGGACCACAGATTAAGAACCGCTGCCCTAGATGGTTCCGAGGGCGTGAGGGTGATTTTAAATAGGCTCAATTCATATGACGTCATAGTCCCATGATTGTGATTCTAGCCAATCAATTCAAAAACTCATGTAACGTCATAGTCACACGACAAAAACTATCTTGTGTTTCAAGATAATCAGTTCATGTCCTTCGGTGTTGCCAAGTTTTGCTCTTTGCAGAAACTTTCTCTTAAAAAGTACTTTGTATACAAAATACATTTTATTTAAAAGTATAAGCATAAAATGCGATTTTTTTTTAAATTTTAAAAAATCTTTTTGAAACTTTTTTCCCCTAGCATTTAAACATCTTTATCCAAATATGAAATTTGAAATTTTATCTGAGTTTTGCAAATAGAACAACAAGTACTACTAGTTGAATGTTTTGAATTCAATGGAGAGCACGTGTTTATCTTTGTCATGTGACGTCATGAATTGAGCCCATTGTGCTCTTACAAGACTTTCCTCAATTTGCTGAATAGGACTGAGTCACGAAATATAGCTGGCTAATTTATCTAATCTCATTAGACTGTCTTCGTAAGTTACACATGATTCTGGGCGTACCTTTAACATTTTTTAACAATATGCACTTGAGATTCCCTGCCTGAAGTCTTTCTACGATTCATTAACTCACTCCACCATTCAAACGTGAGTTGCTACTCATTTTAGTTGTGTGCTTTTGAATTTCACCGAACTCTACGAAAATAAAATCAACAAGGAAGTCGCCAAAGTATGCTACCAAATGAAGCACGGAAATTAGCGCGTGGGCATACACAGCATTTCCTTTAAGTACATACATCATACGCACTTATACGCTTTCGTTAACTGACACTAAAAATTTACATCTTTATTTGGTTGGATTAGCTTTATCTTTTTTTCATTACTTTTCGAGAAATTCGCTCAGTATCTTTATTTTGAACACGAAACAGGAAAATAAACCCGTTGCAAACCATTTTGATGCTGCATTCAGGGATGAAATATTTGTGAAGGATGCCGACTCCTCGTCACATCTTTCTTGCTTAATGAGCGATTTCTCTTTCGATAATAAAGTATTTCATTTGGATCTACCAATATATTTCCTATACATGAGCTTAATCGAATATATTTGTCGCAATCTAGAGTAGGGTTATTGACATCTTATATCATCCATTAAAACAATTTAGAAGCTTCAAAGCTCTCTTCTATAGGATTTACGGAGAGTATAATTCAATTCTTTCTTGATAATCCTAAAATTTTCATACGTCTGATATGCATAATATTGCTTTAGCTCAGAGGAAATCGTTGACGAATTGCAGAAACGATAGCTTTTTATAATTACTGTGAAATGTATAAATAATAAAATTTAATTCATTTTTGTTTCCAGTGTAGTTCATATTTCTCATATTTGACTATAGTTATGAATTATTTATTTATAAAAGAAGCTATTCTTCTTCAGAAATTTATTCGAAACCATCAAAATGGTTTCTCTACAGTATTGAAAATTTTAAAAAGAGAATAATTACTTTTGGCCATAATTCTCTAAATAAAAAGTTTAATGAGAATATCTCCAGAGTGTGTCTCAAACTTTTCTTTTTCAAATAATTATTTTATTAAAACTTTGAGAAAATTAGTTAGGTGATGTGGCATTCAAAATATTCTTTTTGTACTATATTGTATTGTCTACGAGTATATTATAATGTTAAAATAAATTGAAGATATAAATCTTAACAATTTTTCCACTTGAAAGTTTATTTTCTACATCTCTTTCTTTCAAGCATATTTTCCCCCGGGAATGGATATCGTAACGGAGACGTATTAACTCGCTTTTTAAGAAAATCACTATGGGGTTTATTTGCATTATATGAAAGAATACCTTGATTACTTGTCATGCTATAAATTTATGTCCATTTTTTGAATGACAATAGATTATATCTATTGTCCAAGTATGCATATTTTCGTAATATTATCATTGTAAAAATTCTTTCATATGATATTCTCATTGTTTGCTAGATTATTTCAACTTTTTTTTTAAATATTTTCGTTGCAAAATGCTCTACGCATGAGCATATATATATGTTATATAAATTATAGTTATGTCAAATTTGTGAAGCAATTTGTGTTTTAAACATTTTGTGTTATTTTTCATTCTTTTACAGATCGCTAATTTGTTTCCAGCCCGGAGGTCGACGGTTATAACTCTATACAGTGGTGCCTTCACGGCGTCTGCGTCTATTTTTATATTCACAAAGGTATTCTTTTATTTTCACTTTGATTTGCATGCTGCTTTTTTCTATTCCATCATGAATTATACAAATATTTTTACTGCATAGGTATGCTGGTAAATATTGATAACCGACTTTTTAACGAATCCTTATAAAAAAAAGTTGAGCTACTGAAAATCATGCTTTTTTAAGAAATGATTTTGACAACTTTGTAAGTTTTAAATAAGGAAAATGAAATTAAACACCCTGACTCTCCAATTGTCAAGAAATTCGCTTTTTAAAACGCATATTTTATTCAGTCTTTATTTTTTTTATCCTTATAATTGTTCTGTTTAAGTATTTAAAACAATTTTAATAACATTGCCATAATTACAGAAAATCAATTAAAACCCAGACGCATGGAAAGGATTTCTTTATGAAAGCTAACTGAGACTGTGGAAATAGATTAAAAAAATAAAAGCTCTAAAGCACTCGAGTAAAAGTAATAATCATACACACATAAATATACGAAGAACTATCTATAATAATCTAGAATATCATAATTATAACTTAATGCTAAACAATGGACAATCAAATAGCAAGACAGTTCAGAACAAAGTATAATGGACACAGTAGTGCAATATATATAAAGAATTCACCTTTAAACATTTTATAATTTATTAACCAAATTCTTAACTATCAAATTGATTTCAATAATTAGTGTAAATGAATTTATTTACTGAAGACTAAATATTTTCAAAGTTACAATTTGAAAAGTATATTAAATTATTAAATTTAATTAAAAATGTAATGGGTATTTTTGGATAATGTTCAAATTTAATTTATGAAGTGTTTCAGGAAAATAAATTAACAACTACTTTATTACTGAATTCAATGCATCATATTCCTCTTCAAACGGAATGTTTCTCTTTAGTAATTAAAAAAACATTTTGACGGTAACAACTGAGAAATGTAATTTTTTATTAGGATTTAATGAGTAATGAAAATGATCAAAAGTTGTAAGAGGCGTATAGCTTGAAAACGAATTCCAAAATCTTTTTAATATTTACTTCTTTTTGGAAAACTATTTGATGATAGATATAAACACGATTTTACATCTTGAACTGTAAATTAAAATTTTTATATATTCCTCTTTTAAAACCTTAAGTATTATCCTTAAACTAAAATCGCAAAACTTATTTTGAGATATCTCTTTAACTTAAATAATAGTTAATAGAAGCAATTCAAAGAGATAGGAATAGGTATAAAAATATATAAATGAATTAATCAATTCATTTAAATATAGCATGCACCTAAATGTCGAAATATTGTCTTGGTTTTCCCCAACACTGTTTTTCTTGAAATATTATTGTCGTTCTCCGAACTAATATTAAAACTACTATAATAACAATTTTCTTAGAAATAGTTTGGAGTTAGTATTAATTGCTCGTGATGTAACTCTGGTAAAAGGTTACTGCGATTAATATGTCATTATTTAGACCTCTTTATGTACTGATTAAGACGAATGTTAGAAGTCAAATCTAAATGCTTTACTCCTTAAATGTTAATGAATTTCCTTATTAATGCTTTTTGTAAATGAAATGAGTTGCTAAAGTTTTTCTTCTCATTAAAAAAGGCTAATTTCATCCCACTGTCACTTAAAATGGAAGAATATTATAATCAAATAAAAAAAGGACTTTGATATGTTTTTATTTTTCATATTACTGAAAAATCCTATTGTTATATATACAGAGTTAGCATAAAGGGTTCATTCATTTTGAAAAGGCTATATTTTCAGAAGTACTACACGTACATACATGAAAGATGTATGAAAAGAGCCACGAACTCATCAAGTTTACATACTTTCTACACGACACACGTCCAGTTGACGAACCAGCTCGTTCCTTACATTTTGTAGCATAATCCTGTCAATGGTCTGCACTGTAGAACTGATGCGTTCTTCAAGTAGGATTATGGTAGTGAGGATACAGAAACAAGGTCTTTAACGTTCTCCCTCAAGAAGTTGCTGAGTGTTAAATCAGGGGATCTAAGAGGCCAGGAGAACAAAGCTAGTTTATAATCTCCATCACGCAGAGCTCAGCGATGCAAAAGTTTATCTTTTTGGTAATCATGGACTAGGATGTGTCACTTAGGGAGTAACCACTTTGTCTTGATGGAAGACAAAGTGGTTAGCCCTGAGTTGTGGAAGGAGGAAAACTGTAACACATCCAGGTAACGTTTAACGGCCATATTTTGCTCAGCGATACAAAACTCCTCCATATAACTTTGTTTGTGGCACTCCGCAGAAAACAGTCATTTATGGCAGCGTTTTTTCAACTGTGGGGTACGACCCTCTGGGGGGAACGAGCATATCGAAAAGTCGAAAATAAAATTTTATTTAAAGATATTTTTGATTTACTGAAGGGAAGCAAAACAAAATACATTCTGACATAATAAAAAATAAAATACGTAATTAACTGATCTATAATTACGTAATTAACTGATATTTATAAATGTGTCACTACTGCACGATGTATTATTTGATAATAATTAGATTAATAATACCAAGTTAAGAACAAGTTTAGTAGTTACCAGGGACCCCATGGGCTTGTTATGCATAAAATTATATACAAAAATTAATACTTATCTTGATAATTTTTAAGGTTTATAATTAAAGTCGTATTGCAGCTTTAGTGTCAAAGTACATTATTATTGTATTCAATACATTGTTATTGTAAAGAGGGGGGCGCGAAAAAAATTATGACTGAAAATTGGGTCGCAAATATTGAAAGTTTGATAAGTAGTGACCTATGGCTAATCTCTCCCAATTGTGTCAACGCTAGATATAAATTTTTCTTGTCCTACAAAACACAAAAATATATGGTGAGTTGGTGGTTCTTTTTATGTATTTTTAATGTTTGTACGTGTAATATGTTTGAAAATATAGTCTTTTCAAAACGTTTTCCTATATTAATATCTGAATTTCTTTTATGGGAACCCCCCTGCGTTCCACCCTGGACACAAAGGTTGAATTGAGGCAAAGAATGACCAGACGACATTTTTACAATAACAAATTATATTTATTCACTTGAATCAATTATCAACCTTCTAATTACAAAGATGAATCAATATGTCTACGTCAATGGGATTGAACTTTACTATTAAATTAAATCACGAAATATGATACTAATCAACTATTAAACTCAATATTGAACGGGTTTACCGGAATAAGAGGACCGAGAGATATGCGCAGTTTGAATTACTAGCAATCATTAACTTTCCACTAACTCTATTATATATTTACTCTTAAGATCCGATAATTGAAACTTACATATAACTTGACTTTTACTACTTCACTCCTTTCCAGTCGGCTCAAACTTTCCAAATGTTGATCGCTGCCTGATAATCAGCCAGAAACTAATCACACAATCAACATGAATCTTCTTAGAACTCCTTCAATGTATCTCTTGTGGCTCAATAGCCTTCTCCCTGCTAACTTACAACACTCTCCTTAAATACTTTGATTCATTTGCATATCCCGGTTTCTCCTTTTAGAGCTGGTTGGAAATATACGTGAATTTACAATCCCCAAAGACGCCCAAGAGTATCAGTGATAAAGTGCCATACAGATTCGTCACACTTTCACCAAAATACAATTATGCCATTTCTTGGTATAATCATAGTTATTTGGAATATAAGAAAACTTTCTTATAAATGAGTTTAAATCCAATGCCAATTATATTATATGTTGTTCTTTATATGTTTCTCTTATTTATTTATTTTTATCTTTTCTTTTATTTATATGTACTCTTATTATATAATTTCTCTCTGTATATTAATCTCATTGTGTTTCACACTAATCTAGATATACATGTTGAAAATCTTACGTTTTGAAGGAAATGCCTCATACAAGTGTTAATTATCTAACACTGACATTATAATGTAATTATTATATTAGAGTTCTTATTAAGCCCTGGAAAATCGTCGATTACCTGAATACATACGTGACTAACCTTGGAACGAAATATATTCAGGGCGTTTATTTTGAAATAATTTATATGCACTTAACCTTGTAAGGATGATGATTTTTGAGGCAAAAATCCAGAGAAATTAATCGGTTTCGAAGGACGACAAACAGGTGTTGACAAATAACTCACGATATCGGGAGAATTCACGACTTTTCTTCTACCAGATAATCCAAAATAAATAATTCAATAAAAGTTTATCGGGATTTGAAGAGATATTCGCATAATCTGTGATTATCGGGGATTTTTTTTTGCTTGTGAGGAAACAGTTAAGTATTCGGAACTGATTTCGAAAACTGTTTGTTAGCAGAAATGTCGCGAGAAAAGAAATATTCTCTTTTAAACCCTGATGGTAATTTTTCTTTTAAGTCTTTGTGAAGGTTTATTTTAAATGTGATCTATTTTACTTAAATAAACCTTGTGATACTTTCGAAAAGAGTGAAACAAATCTGTATTCCATTAATGTATAATTGAGAGATATTTGTCATGAGGCTACAAATGAAATTAATGATTGATTGTTTCATAAACATTGCATTTATTATAAAGATGTTTTTTACGCGACATTTTCCTAAATGGAATATTACTGCATGCAAGTGAACATTGTATAAACTGGGGTCTTCAACCCATGATCCACTGATGGCATTTTAGAAGCCTCTCTTTTGAATTTGAGGGAATTAAAAAAAAATCCTTGTCTGCTTTTTGTCTTAAAAACTACCACTTTTTTGTTATTCTTGACACTTAAAATGTTTAACTAAAATCCATTTGAGACGAAATTTTCTGAAAGAAAAGGACGAATTTTTCAAATACTTCACTGCATTCATTTGAAATCAGATTCATATACTTATTGACTCTGTTTTCATCTAAGTGTATGAAAGAATATTACATAAAGTACAAAAATTTGATCCATGTACTTATTATTATTGCAAATAACAAGAAATATAAAAAAAATAAAGTCAATTCCTACTTAGATCAACAAAGAAATATATTATTTTAGCTACTTTTTATTAAATAGTTACAATTAATGTAAACATGTATATTCATATGACAGAATCACAACATTGAGTGGTAATTAATTTCTATTAATTATCGTTAAAGTATCGTATTGTCATCCAAAACAATCGTGTATATAAAATTTCAGTTCAACTGAATGCTTTAAAACATGAGAAAAAAACTTTTTCAAGTTTTGACACAAGTCGCCAAGTGGGTCTCTAAGTCGCCCAAAATGATACCAACGTGGCTGCATTTGTAATTCTTTAAATAATTAATTTCAATCAATTAATTTTTATTAATTATAAATAAAGTATTGTATTGTTATCCAAAGTAATCATGTATATAAAATTTCAGCTCAATTGAGAGCTTTAAAATGTATTTATTAACGATTGAAAATTCCACCAAGATAAATAAATAAATAAACAAATAAATATAGAGAGAGTGTGAGTTAATAGTAGGAATTGAAAATGAAAACTGTATACTCTATTGCCCTGCGCGGAGAAGGATAATACAGCACTATTGAAAAGCCTCGTGATTTAATTTTTAATTTATCATCTGCTAATTTTGTTCGTATCGAAATTAAGTAATCAATTCATTTTAAAATATATTATTTTTTTTCTCTCTCGTTTGACTTAAATATAATCGAACTTACAAGTGGAACAAATTAATTATATAATGTTTAAATTATAAACTAAATTATAGACTTAATAAAGTTGGTGTCATTTTTACGGTTTCTATTCTGCAGTTTACCTATATAGCCATGAACATAACAATACAAACATTGAATCGTGGGGCCTGGTCAATAACGTTTATATGTGCTACAAGCGTAGTTGCCTTTTCTTTTTTTATTATTTTTTTTCCGGTATCATAAATATATATATCAATAACATGGTACATAAATATGTTAAATTTGACATTTCTTTTTATATCACAGCTTCTAGACTCAATATCTTAGGATTGTTTTTAAAATATAAAACATGATAAATTCAAGCGCTCCTTTTTTAAAATTTCTTTTGAATATTACTGATAGGAATGTGTCTTCAAGATTATGAGATTGTTAAATTCTTATTACCCATTATTTAGATTCGGAAGTCGCTGTATCTGATCATATTTTATCTATTTAGAGAACATGTTCAATTTCAGTTTCACATATTACGGTTCTCTAAACTATTGAATTTAATGACTGCTTTTCTCGGAGGGAACGCGCTGAAGAACTGTTGTCAAGATGTCGCATACAAATTGTTAAAAAAGTCACCTTTTGTTTGCCCTTTCTGAAATTGTTTGTTCTGCTTTTTTTCACCAACAGTTAAATGTGTGCCGACATACTTGTAGTGCATTAAGAAATATACAACTATGGTCGTATTGTTGGCTTTGAATTCCTGAGGCTAATAAAATAGAATTCTAAGCTCTACCGGAGTTTAGAAGGCATATATATTTGTTTTCAAAGTGAACACATTTCTAGGATGATAGTAAATAATCGAAAAGTGGGACGAAAACGCGGAACTTTACTGCTTTAGAATGAGAGTAAATAAATGAGAAGCAGAGCAAAAATTTAGAACAAAAAAACAAAGAAAAACTTATTACATACGTAGCCACATGTATACCAAGCGTATATCCTAAGTGGTAGACAAATGTAATTCTCTAAGAAAAAAATAATATAATTCGACACACACCCAACATGTTATAAGCAACTCAATTATATCTTATATAATAAAAAACAACTAATATAATTATCAAATATATTAAAAAAAAATTTAAGTAAAAGATGCGAATCTTTCCAATAATGTGGACACAATTCCAAGTAAACCTTGCAATGATGCTATTTTCGGTAACTGAGGTTTCAGAAAACTGGTTGCACACATTTTACAAGTCACTTTGTCTATCATAAATTTCTTCCTGTGAAGAAGGAGTGTAAAGCATATAAGAGTAATGAAATATTTTTCTTTCTTTTCCCCATAAAATACGCAATTTTATTGCAATTAGGGTTACTTTTTGGACTAAACAAAACATGTTCTACAATTTACGATTATAGAAAAATGATACAGAATTGTTACTTTTCTTAAATATTATTATTACTATTATTTGGGATTACAATTATGGATGAATTTTTTACGTAATAGTTTTAACAATCCATGTTATTAGAGGATGAAACCTAATGTGAAAGAATAAGGAAATATGAATACATGTGAAAGTACACAAAAGTTTTTTCAAAATTATACACGTGAAAGTAAATTGAATCATATTTGTAATACTTTAAGTTGTCGGTAAGTTGGAGCTTAGTTGTTTGTTGTTATTATTATCTTACTGAATTTTATCTCTTTAATTTAAATTGACACAAACAACTTTTTAAAACTTAATGGCACTGCTTCTTTTTGTAGTTGTAAATGCTCTGTGTAATTTTAAGAAATAGGAATATATTAGTATATTTATTCATGTATATTCTCATTAATGCATTACATGTAAGTTTCTGAATTATTTCTGTACATTATTACTATACTGCTTAATATTTTTTCTGAAAATTATTAATCTAGATGCTATTCAGTTTTGTGCTCCTTATCATAAAAATAATTTTTAAACGAGAACCACGGTTTAATTTTTGGCAATCTTCAATTTTCATATTGCATATTTTTCAAAAGTTAAAATTGAAAATTTTTTCCAGTATTAAAGATAAAAAAGACCTTCAAAATAAACCAAGATATTCTGTGCAGCCTAATAATTGCTTAATCTTACTAGTACTGCTCTGTCGACATCAATGAAATTTTAAAAAAAATAAAGTGCAGAAAATTTTAAACTGCTATAACTATTCATAATCTGCCATTAGAAATAAAAAAAATTTAAAAATATGTAGGATTTCAATACAAATATACATACACATAACATTTCACAGATTCAGAGTGTAAGAAATCATAAATTACTTTAATATTACATAAAATAGTAATTCACTTCACTTGATGAATAATACATACCTTTAAAGTTGGAATTTGTTAATGCGTAATGACTGTCACAGAATTTAAATTTTTCATTAGACACAACTATAAAAACATATATTAATAAGATACATACAGCTTTTTTACTACAACATATTTTAAATTTTACGAATCAGCTTATGTAAACGAAATTATCATATCTTTTACGAGCAAGACCGTACGAAAAGAGCAGAAATGTGGAAAAAAAACAACCCCTTTACGCCATAATTTATAATTACGGCCCGTTCTTTTATTGTTGATCATGCTAAAAGATAACATATCCGTACATCTCGAGATATTACCTTTTCCTGTTCTGAATCCACAATTTTTATCTTAGGCTTGTGTGTGCATTGCATATTTCATATTTATTTTAAAATTCATTGATAAATTGGCATCTTCCTATTTTTATTGAATCTGGTGACGATAAACAATAAATGAGGGCAGTTCACTAAGTACCAATAAAAACAAAATGTATTAAAATTCCATTCTGCTGTCTCACTTTAGTACGGCTACGATGCCGGTATGGATTGGGAATGGGTATGCTACGTCCTGGTAGCTTTCAGTGCATGCATGGTGCCCATCACCCTTTTCTGTCTACCTGTGGACCGAATTCGAGACGATAGTGAAAAAGGCAGAGAATCACTCTTCAAAAAGGTTGGAGACATTGCAGTCATCACTACTGGACAAGTGGGCAAGTTCAACGCCATTCCTGGTAAGTATTTTGTATTATATTCATTTATCAGTTTCAAGCTAAAAACAAGCCATTTGTTGTTTCATGAACAGATAGTTGTCGTTATGTAGATGCAAAATTATAAAATATGCAGTCGGACATGTATTTAACGATGTCACAACCCCAAAAAAAAATTTCGTGATGTGGAAAATTCGTTAAACAGAGATTTGTCTTTTAATATACTTTAGAAACCACATAAAACAAATTTAAAATTCATAAACAATATATATTATTAAAAAGAAATTAATTATTCACACTTTTTTGTAAATTAATATCTATTTACTATCCATCAAAAAGAAATGTGTAAGGAAAACAAATAAAAAAAGAACTTTTCCATGAATACGCTGTAGTTTCAACTAAGAAAAATTAATTTAGTGTTAAAATTAAGGAGTTTTAATGACACTGTCTAATTTTAATGACATTGTCTACATGTAATTTTATAAATATACATTATTTTATTACCAGTAATTTTAAGTCTACTTACAACATGTGTCCTTAAATTTAATTACTGATAAAATTTATTTATTTGAGATTTTTATTTGAAAAATTGGGGCAATATTATATTGCCCTAGATGAGTTAGGTAAAGCTAGTTCAAGGTCATTGATAAAAAAAGGGAGAATAATTTGAAATTTTCAGAAATATTTTTAAAATAGGAAGAAAAAAAATCGAGTCACAAGAGAAAAAGTTCGTTAGAAAGAAAATGCACTTCGCTATTTGGAGGTTATTTTACGAAGAAAATCGTAAAATGTTCTTGGTTCCATAAAAAGCTCGCAAATGGAAAAATTCGCAAAATAGAAGTTCGTAAAATAGAGGTCCGACTGCATATATATATATATTAAAAAAATGGTGAAGAATTGATTCTCTTCAATGCCGTGCAATGTTATATAAAAATTAAGTAATTTTAAACGAACCTAAATTAATATATCATAAATCTCAATGTCCTTTCAATATCAAAACAACAATGAATCGCTTTCATTAGGGAATTGGATCATCTTGTATGAAAACAAACTTTTATGTATCAGTTTGCTTTAGTAAACTTGTGAGGATTCTAATTATGGTACAGCAAGCTATGATTATGGGCTTATGAATTTGATCATAAATGAAAGCCAAATTGTTTTATGAAAGAAATTTGAGATTTTATTATTTTTTTCTCGAATACATTTCCAACATTTCAGATTAACGGATAGAAATTTTTGATTTTGGAATTTCCTGATATAAAAAAAATTGGAATATTTAGAATTTTGGGTTATTTCGATTAACTGTTTTCTTGACTGTATTTAATAATTCGTATATTATAATAATCTATTTTTTTAGGTTTTTAAATATATTCTTAGATTTCTTCTTTACCTGTAATTGTTAATATTTTCATATAGCATTAAGCGATATTAATATCATTTATCATCATTTGAACCGAATTTTCTTTTTTACTTTTGTAGCTGAGAAATTTTTTAATCGGAATTTTAAAAAAATTTGGGCTTTTTTCATGATGAAAAATCAAATGCGTGAAAAAAGAGCTATCCGTACTGCGACAGCCTTTTTAGAAATTAATCAATTATCTTAACTATTTTACCTGGTTACATCATAGTTAAGCTTCCTTTGAGTTGCTATTAGATATATAGGTTTTTCCGATCTGTGATTAGAATTTCAAAACCTTTAAAACGCGCTAAATTTTTTTGTTAACTATACATCTTATAAATAATATATTCAGTTGTTTAAAAACAAGGCGGGATTTGCGGGGGCATTATAAATAAAAAAAAGTCCTTTATATCAGCTGTTGAGCATACAAACTTAAAATTTAACAAATATGACTTTTTGTTGAGTTGAGATATGCAAAAGGCTTTTTTTTCTGTTTAATTCACAATTCACATAAAAATAACTCAATAAAAACTTCTTTATCTTCAATTTGTATTGTTTAATTTTTCGATTCTCTTGTGTGAAGAACACATTTGAAACATCATACCATAATATCGCATAGCACATTTGAAAAACATTCCGTTTATTGTTTCATTCATAATCCTTGACCATTTCGCATAATTAACTTTCGAAATGGTGCATTTTACACAAAACTCCTTATTGTTCTTATAAGATTGCTCAAAACTAAATTTTATTTGATTTCTTAGTTAGCCTTTACTTATGTAATATTAATAAAACAATTTGTTCTTTTTGAACTACATTTTGCCACCTTCTACCACTATCATCGTGTATTTCTTGTATTTTTAATTTATAATTACCATGAATCTAATGACCTGGCTGTAAGAGAATCAGGATCAATACAAATGTTTTGAATTACAAAAACTAGAGTAGGTCAAGATTTCTAAGTAAAAATATGTTATCGGATGTTTTTCGTTTGAATGATTTTTGTAATTTCTCAATCGCATTGTCGATTTTTTTAACACGGAAAAACATCTTCTATTACCATATATAGGTAAGCAAGAGTTAAGATTGAAGTTATTAATGGAATCGCAAAAACAATTTATATTAGTTTCAACTATCAAACACTTTATTTTAACAAAAAATAACGAATAGCAAAATCTCATTGCAAACAGCTTCTGGAGGGCAGTCTACGTCTGTCACAATATTCATTTATTTAAATCACAGAATTGACAAAAAAAAAATGTGTTGATATCAAAACAAAGCTATTATAAAATGAGATATTGAAAAACATGCAAAAGTAATTATCATGTCAAACAGAAAAGAAACAATAGAATGATCTTTTTTTTATTCTTTTCTTCATATTTATAAAATGTTTATTGGAAAAGTATGAATCAGGTTAATAATTCCAGTTTTTGTTCTGATTGTAATCGCAATGCGCTTTGCGATTTTATAAAAAAATTATATTGAAAAAGTAATTTCCCTGTATTAACTGGCTCACTTTTTTTATTTTGCATTTGTAGAAACTGAAATTTTAAGTAAAAGAAATATCACCTGCATTTCTTATTGATTTGTTGCATATTGATAGGTTTTCTATTATTCTCTAATGTCCATTGATAGTTTTGTCAGAATTTCATTCCCTTTTGTGACACATTACCTTGAAAATAGATAATTACTTTATTTTTACAAATTCCTAATATAAATAAGAATTTCATAACTAAATTATCATTTTTAGAAAAGGTAAATAGTCATTTCATCTAGCTTGTACTACCCAACGCAATTACCATTTCTGGTTTGATAAACTTCTCTTAGAAATTAGTTTATTTTGCATAATTATACTTAACACGTATTATATTATTGCAAAAGTTATAATAGGTTGATGCAAAAGTATATTACACAATAAATAAGTTGAAATGCAAATTTATTTGAAGGAAAATATCATCAAAACTTAATGAGAAAATTATTGTCTTTCGTACGAATTATCACACGCTTAACATTGTTTATTTGATTTTTACAGACTTATTTCGAAAGCGGCAAATTAAAAACTAAAACTAATGAATGGTGAATAATTTTTAACAAATCAACTATGCGTAGTATCTGCATGGTTTTTAATAATATATTATTTATAAAAGTTATATCAAAATGTTTTGTGCAATATTATAATGATAAAGGATGATTGCGTAGTAGGGAAAAACATGGAAAATGATAAATATTCTATAGAGTTTCTCAGAACAGTAGATTTATTTCTTTTAATGTACATTACTAATGATCAATTGAAGAATGTCATTTTTTTTCCAAGTCTATTGATACTTTGTAAATATCATTGAGATTTTATTGCCTGAAAAAAAGGTACTGTGCACTGCATTCAACCGTTAACGGGATGTATTGATGGAATTTTTAAGTTTATAAATAGTTTTTTCTTACCTTGAGGAAAAAAACCACATTTTTCTCAAAATTTTTCGGATGTTTAAAATTTCAAACGTGAGAGAATTTGAGATTTTTTTTTCATTTTATACTTCCCAAATTATTTTTCAATAACCAGATCAAGTACAAAGTCATAGTTTAATAAAAATATTTTTTAATACTTCAAAAATTCTTATTTATTCAATGGCTTAAATTCGTGATTGCCACGTGATTAATTCAATCACGTGATCTCCATTAAATTCAAAACTTATATTGTTGTTCTACTTGTAAAATATAGATAATATTTTTAATATTTGGGCAAAGATGTTCAAGTACTAAAATACTTTCGAAGTTTAAAAAAATTCTTATAGAATTCGTGTATATTTTTAAATTAGATGCATTTTATTCTTCTATGTTGATTTCATTGAAACAAATATGTACTTTTTGAAATAAAATTTCTGTGTGAAGCAAAAGTTGACGGCAGCAAAGGGCCGATTGGCTACAAACACGTGATTGCAAATATGTGACTGTGAAATCCCTTGAACTTTTGAACTAATTGGCAGGAAACACGTGATTGTAGTTATCATGTGACTATGACGTCACATAAATTTAGTCCATTTCACGAGATACGTTGGAATGTTTTAGAATTATGATAAATATTGTGAAGGAATGATGTTCTTATGATAATTATGATGAGATTATATAGATATATATAAGAGTTAATTTATTAAATATCTGTGAAAAGAAGATTCAATATTCAGTTGCTCAGCTTTTTCTGTAAAAATAACTGCCTTTATGAAGTAATTAGAATTTAAAGTGGTTAACTGTAAATTAAAAGCAAAATCGAGCATATACAAAGATATTACGAGCAAAATAAATTTCAATAATTTCCTCTGTTAGGACATTATAGAATTTAAAACATTATGTGAAATATCAAGAAATAATAATTCGAGTTCTTATGTCATTTCATATTATTTATTTCATCAATTGTTTAATCCGATACTTAAAGAAATAAGTTAAGTTTTCAATTAAATTTTAATAGATAAAAGGGATTACTAGTTTATTGAATCTCGGGGATTTTAAATCGCATGTTTGGCAACTTGTTAGTTTTTCCAGGTGTGAATGTAATCATATCACATGTGTAAATATCATTATATTACTCTAATTCATTACATTCCCATTGGGTTTTATTACATTAAAGCGTGATGCTTCATTAGAAAATCAGTACACATCTATTTATCTTACTTTCATAATCAAAATAATAATCTAAATTAAAATTAAGTACTTTATTTTAGGTTTTTGTTTCTCTTTTCATGAAATTAACACAAATAAATCGTTGTTTGAAGCATATATATTTAAATTCGGCTTTCATAAAACATTATCTCGTGAAACTTTGATTTTCTTATTTCTGAACTTGAATTAATAACGGTTATGTATTTTTGATTTTTGATATAATTATAAATTGAAGCCTAATATAACATAAACAGAAAAAAAAATCTAGTATTCGTTTTTTTAGGTAAAATTCCGATTACAAGAGAAAAATCAAAACTGGTATATATATATATATATATTCTAAGAAATTTGAAAGTTTTTAATATATTATAGCTTTCAAATTTTGCTTTGGTGTTTAAACATTTAATTAAATTAAAATAAAAAATGTGGAAAAATATTCATTTCTTATTATTGTTCAAAAATTTAATTTATAATTACTTTAGAAAGAATAAGTTTTAATATTGATTGAAAGAAGCAAAAATGTTTTACGCGTTTTTTTAATTAAGATTTTAATTGTTGTGCATCGTATTGGAAACAAACAAAAAAAATTGTACCGCTTAAAAAAAATACTTGATTATTTCAAATTTTTATATTAAATTGTATTGCATCTATTTTAGTTTCACCTCTAAGCGTAAAGAAAAATTTCGAAGGCTTAGAACCTGTGCCACAAATGAAAGGTAATTTTTCAGTACTTAAAATCTCTTTGAAGAGGATTATTAAAAATAGCATATATTTAAGGACAATTTAATTAATTTATTTTTCAATATTTTTAATTAAAATTCTCACTTTTAAGAACTATTACGTTTGAAATAATTTTTTTATTTGTTTTAATCTTAGAAATAATAATTAAAATATTCCATACATTTAGTATAAATATGTTTACTAGAACTGCTGTAAAAGTATTCCCTTAATTACACTATTGCTGGTGCTGCCATCTATATTGTTGCTACTATCTAGAGAGTAAAAATGACTATTTACATTATGGTGCTGCCATCTAGACAAAAGAAGTGCAAATATTTATCTTGGTGACGAGAAAAACACCACGTGTGGAATTTTATTCGAAAAGATTAATACTACTAATAAATTAAAATTTGTATTTAAAGCGATAAACTTATAAGTGAATTATTTTAGTGAAATTTTAGTCGAGTTTTTAAATTTTACCATTTATACTGAAATTATAAAATTACTGTAATTAATTTAGATACCTATCTCTTTTCTAATAATAATTTATATCTTAATTACATCATGACATATTTTCATAACAAATGAATTTTTTTTAAAAGAAACATATTAAAGATAAAAAAACGGACGAGGGTTAGCCATTTGCTATCGTATATCTCTGATTTATTTTAACTAACACTGCTATTACCTTTAGTCATACAGAGCTGCCCTGAAAAGGATGTGTCACCAGTGCTAAGTGAAGAACATCTTCCCTTCAAAACAGCTCTTACATCCTTCTCCTTCTCTTTGCATCAATATTGGTTTTCTTGGCTCCTTTTGGCTACTTTGAACTATTCTGGATCTCTACATTTGTGGATGGAAAGAATAAGTTCTGATGTACATATTGGTAAGTTAAATGACTGCATGACAGAGTAGGTACTTTGCATTCAATAGACGAATAATAATAAGAGCAAAATATTCCCCACACTACGTATAAGAAAATAGATTAAAATGTAACATTAAATTTTTTAGTGTGAGATGACAATCAGGTAAGTGTTTGAATTTAAATAAAACGAAAGTAATTTTCTGTTATCAACTCTAGAAATTATAGATGTATTAAGAGAGTAAAGCCTTTTCTGCTAATAAAATCTTTGAAATGATTTTGAAGTTTCTATGAATATATTATTTGAGAATATAATTCTTTACCTTATATTTAATATTTTTTAAATTTTTTTATGAAGTACAATGAAGTAAAAATTATTTAGTAAATAACAATAAAATATGTTAAGCCATAATATTTTATTTAACGTTATACATTTTTTTTTCGTGTGTTTTTTAAAAACTGATTTGAGGATGCTTTAAAATATGTTTTAAAAAGAATCTTAAGAAATCATAATAATATTATAAAATTGAGTTGTATTATTTTAATGATTAAAAGACTAGATATTTTGAATGATAAACATAAGTATTATAAAAGCCTTACAGATTTAAGAATTCTATAATAAACATTTTTTTTAATTTTGAAGTACATTATTTTTGAAAGAAATGCATGTTTCATTTTATAATCATTATTTCTCACTTTTTTCCTTTTTAACTATCTATATGCTTAAAGTCTTATTCATAAACATTATTTATCAAATAAAAATTTATTTCATTGAGTTCAACGGTTTTCTGAAGTCCATTTACGATATAGGGAGACAGTATTCCTTTTCCAAAAACTGTACGACAATACTATTCCTAAACACCGTAATAATCTAAGAAACAGCACTATTTTTTTTAAACATTGAGAAAAGTTTTGCTTGATAAATTTTTTCGATCGTGGCATTGACATTTATGTAATAAAAGTTTTTTTGTGTATTATCCCATGTATATATGAAATAAATCTCTTTATTTGATTTTCTTTATTTCTCTAGTGAGCATGTACACACAAATATATGGTTTGTGCCAAGTATCATCTCTTATTCTAGCGCCATTAGCCGGAATTGTTATGGATAGGACACTCAACTCGGCATCTCTAGGTATATTTTATATAACAGCAACGACTAAAGTGTCCAGAGACAAACCTATATAAAAAACCTAACGATATCAAGTTTAAATACATTCACGTGTTTTTGTTTTATTTTCCTGATTATTATTTATTATTTTGTATTTCTTGGAATTAAAAAAATTATGCATTAATCTTTAAACATAATTTTTTTTCTAACTATAACCACCATACAAAATCACAGTTTATTTTGTTTAAATGTCATTATATTATAGATTAATATTCCTTACTTTTATTTATAAGCATTGCAAATTGGTAAAACTGATTGTAAATTGACATTTATAAATTCTTTAAAAATATGTGTATTTTAATTCTAATATGTTATATATTTAAGTTAAAAATCATGGAGAAGCTTAATGAAATAATTTAATGAGAGGTCTATCTTTTTGTGATTTATTGCTGGAACTACTTGTTTTGAATTACTTGAATTTAATAGTGATCTAACTAATACGAGTGGTGATAGTCATAAGATTTAATTTATTTAGTACATTATTATAGTTATATATACGACTTAAAACAGCATTAAACAATAGGTAATTTTTTTTTTTTTTAAAAAAAATGGCATCATGCATTATTTGTATTTGCAGTATTCAATTTTGTTAAACACTTTTTACTTACTTGTTTGTTTTGTTACTACATAAATACCTTAAGCTGGGAAGCTTTTCTTTGAAATTTATGTATTTTTATTCACTGCAGAGGATTAACCTCTAGTATTGAATTGAATGGGATATTATATGAGCTGTGTTTTTTGAAACGTATACCTGGATGTATATTAAATGATGTTGGAAATTTTCCCTACCTTAATTACAACACGAAGAGTCATTTTTCAATATAAAAGAATAAAAATTTGTACTCATCATATTTTACATTCTGTTATATCACACATACTATTTTCTTATTTTTAAAACTTAAAATCGTTACTATTTTTGTTTATATAATATTATATAGGCCCTTATAATAGTATAAAGTTATAAATGGAAAAATTGGGGTGGGGGTGAGGAGTTATAAAATCATAAAAAAGATAAAATACAAAATACAAGGAACAAAAATGAAATAACAATGAAGCTCTGAATTGTATAGCAAAAATACAGAATGATATATATAATTTCGTATACATATTTAAATAATATATTGAAAATGTTAAGAAAACCATTATAATAAAAAATAAAGAACTCTTTCATTAATAATTATGTAAACAATTGTCAAGGCTAGAACAACATTATTAAATAAAAACTAAACTAAACATTACTTGCAATTTACTGCCATTTTGATTTGAAATTTTTCCATTGACCTTGTAGAAAATTTTCACCAAATTCGGAAACAATTTCTTTGAACAAATGCTGTGTTTCACGTCTTTATATTTGTTTTACCTCTTCTATTCTAAGAAGCATATTGTTTAAAACCCAAATATGCTAAGTTTACTTTTGAATATTTGCTTGTACAGAAATCGTTTTCTAATTAAATATCTTTTATTTGGATAAAATATTTATCTAAGCAAAAATATTAAATTTATGAATACTTTGCAATGTATTTGCTTAAAAGAAAATATGTAAAACTCGTTTTTGAATAATTAGACAAAAAAATAATACCAAGTGTTATAATCCTTATAAATATTCTTATGTAAAATTAATGAACTTATGTATTAGAAAAACTATAGTATTTCAGTTGTTTGTACAACAATAAAGTATTTTTCACCACTCAATATATACATTGTTTTTATTGAACCCCAATATTAGTACTACATCTATAAATTAGTTTTATAACTGTATTTTTATTATTATAAGATTAAGACATAGGCTTATATTACTACTAGTAAGAAATATTTGACAGCTAATTATTTCTTTTAATATTATCCTGCTTATCAAAAGGTTTTCTTCAATAATTTTAGAAGCAACGAATAATCCTTACTCTTCCCCTTTCTAGAGCCTGATTTCGACAAAAGAAAACTAATAAAACTTCGATCTGGTTTCTGGCCCATGCTTTTTACGACCATGGCACAAGCCATCGTGCAATTTTGCAAATTTTTCGAGAACGACACATCTGTTTACATATCTATAGCTTTTACGACTATTCTCAGGTCGTTCCATGTTGCTGTAGCTACAGCATATTTAAGGATAAGGTAAGTGGAATGATTTATTATTAACTTCAATGGTTAGAAAGGCTTGGACTTCGGTACATTGTTATTACTGGGGTGTATCGTAGAAGGTTTTATTTTGTTCATATATCACAAAGGTTTTCAAACTTTTTAGCCTCATAGACCCCTGCTTATACCTAATACTAAATTTTTGCAAATTCATCAACTTAAGGTATCCGGCTACTTTCGGAATCATCATATAGAAAAAGAACATAAATGGATAATCTTCATGATATTTAGTGTCACTTAGATTAGAATATATGTATAAGATTGTTTTAAGGACATTATGACAACAAAAATTATTTAAATAAAATATTTTGGAAAAAAATAACTTAGAATAACCTTTTTTTCAAAATGTTCTCTGTTTATAAAAAAATGCTTCTATAAAAATAATATTTTGCTTATATAAAATAAAGTCTTCTCTCCAGAGAGTCTGAGCTAGAATTTTTGAAAAACTCACATTATTTTAAGAGTTACCACCCGTTGAAATAATTATCGGCGGTTTTTTCTTAAAATTTCTTCCCTTTGCTGTCGTAAAACATGGATAAACCCACTTCTAAGTTATATATTTCAAAAATTCTAGTTGAGCCTCTGTACAGAGATCTGAGATATATACAGGCAAAATATTACACTGCTCAAAATAATTAAAAGATATTGCGGTTTTATGTGGATCTTGTGGCTGTGAAACTTTTTAGCTGATTGATACATAGTCGACAGACGCAGTAGGTTATATGAGAATAAATTACACATGTTTGGCAGAAAAAAATGCATTTTATTGCGCATTTGTGTACAAAAGGAAAAAAACACAATTTGTGCATATGAGAAAAAAAGAATAAGAAAAGGTATTTTCTTCAAAGTAAATCATTTTCAGTAGGGGGTATGGTTTCCACGGACGGCCAGCAACGTTGAGCACCTTTGAATAATAGAGTCAATGAGGCTATTGATCACGAGTTGGGGTATTCTGTCCCACTCTTCCAGAAGAGCTCTTTCCAGTTCTTGGAGAGCTTGTGGGGGTGTTTGGCGGCCAGCAACTCGTCTTCCTAGAGCGTCCCAAACGTGCTCTATTGGATTCATGTCTGGAGAACACGCTGGCCATTCCATTCGTAAGATTCTTTCCTCGAAAAGGAAATCCTCCATCAGGTTAGCACGATGTGGCCTGCAGTTGTCGTCCATTAAAATGAAGTCACCTCCGATTGCTGCAGCGTACGGGACTACAATAGGTCTGAGGATCTCCTCCCTATATCGGCGAGCAGTCAGAGGTCCATCTCGAATGATGTAGAGGTCTGTGCGCCCGTCAATGGAGATGCCACCATGCACCAACACTCCCCCACCGCCAAATCTGACACTTTTGTGCACGAACGCAGGATTATTCCTACTGCCCCGGTCCCTCCAGATGAAAATATGCCTATTATTCGGAGGAACAGATAAACGGGACTCGTCAGAAAAAAGAACATTGCTCCATTCATTTCTCCTCCAGTTCACATGCTCTGTTGCCCACTCCCTGCGGTCGCGACGATGCCTTGATGTTAGTCTAACACGTACCATCGGTCTGCGAACATACAGACCTACACCATGGAGCCGGTTTCGGACAGTCTGAGTTGAAACCGTGGTGCCAGTAGCCGAGCGAAGGTGTTGTTGGAGAAGAGTAGCGTTCATATTTCGGTATCTCCGAGCCATTAACACTAAATAACGATCTTTATTGGGTGTTGTTGCCCATCTACGACCTTGTCCTGGTCGGCCTGCACTTCCAGTCTCCAAAAAACGGTTCCAGATCCTGGAAATCACACTTTGTGACACTCCAATGGCTTGCGCTACTTCGCCTTGAGTTTGGCCTCCTTCTAACCTACCAACAACTCTCCAAGCTTTTAAATCGGTTAAATCAGTGCTTCTCAAACTTTCAACACTGGCGCCCCCCTTTTCGATCACAATTTTTATCGCGCCCCCCCCCTATACATTAATAATGTACTGAATGCAATAATAATGAATTTTGATGCTAAAGCTACAATAGGCGATCTTAATTATAAACGTTACAAATTAGTAACATAAGTATTAAATTTTGTATACTACTTTTAAGTAATAAATAAATAAAATAATAGGATAATTATTATGTGTGTTATTTTTCCTTTCTCTAATTTTTAAATTGAACAGATTGCAAAATACGGTGGCTGCTTAGAAGACAAAATATAGATATCTGCTAAATATAGAAAAAGAACTCAGAGGGTCAATTTCTAATCACAAGCATTCCTTATAAACACTTTGCTTTGCAAGACAAGCCCATAGAAACCGTTAATACTCATTAAACTTGTTCTTAATTTAGTATTAATTAATTAGTTATAAACTACTATGGAGCACTGACACATTAAAAGAATACCGGCTGAAGTACCCGCTCTTTGCACGAGTTCATTTATAAGAAAATAAAACATTATTGAAATAATCGCTGAATTTTGTAAGGAGAGTAAAGCCAAGTGCGCGACAATGTTTACAAAAATGTAAAATGATTTTTTTAAATGATTGCTCAAAGCATAATTAATTTAATGTGAACTATAATTTTAAGCTTTACAGAATTATCATTGCGCGCGCGCCTATAAATTATATCAGAGTAAAAGTGTATTTTTTATTATGTCTGAAAGCATTTTGTTTTAATTCACACATTCCAGTGTGAATTAAATTTTTTTAAATCTTTTATTTTCGATATGCTCGCGCCCCCCTCGTAAGGTTATCGCGCCCCCCAGGGGGGCGCGCCCCACAGTTTGAGAAACACTGGGTTAAATGACTTCGCTGAGACATCGTACTCATCGAAACAAAGCAGTCACTGAATGCTGATCATCCTTGTCTTCATTTCAGTTGAAAGTCACATTTCATTCGCTGCCGCCGAAGCGACGTTTTTGACGTCGAACTCAAAATTAGCATACTCCACAGTTTGAAAATCAGAAAAATTTGTATTTGTGATTCTCTTCTCCCATTTTTGGCAAAACAAATTTCGCTTGTATCTTTATTTTATATAAAACTTACAATATCCTTCAATTGTTTTGAGCAGTGTATTATAATAGAAGCATTTTTCACAAAAGGAGAATATTTTGAAAATGGGTCATTCTATGTTCATTTTTTGTCAAAATTTTGTACTTAAATAATTTTCTATTGTAATACTATTCTTAAGACAATTAATATACATTTTCTAATCTAAGTGACACTAAATATCATAAATATTTTCCTTTTATACGCTTTTGCAAAATCAAGGTTCCGAACGTAGTAGAATCTTAATAGCGTCCAGTCGTTTCTTCTTTCTTTTTTTGTTTTGGAAATTGGCAAGCACACTGAAGTTCCTTCTCGATCGGAAAAAACAATTTAAAACTTTCTCAAGATATTCCATAATATGTAATAAATCATAGGTACATCTTTTTAAAGTTCGCAAAGTTAGTAATCGTTTCTAAACTTTACTTTAAGATCTTCGTTAGTGCCTAATGCTTGCAATCTGACATTTTTTTTTCAAAGTGTCCTTATGATTTTATTGCCGAATGTGTTATTACGATAGTCAAAACATTCTCAAACCTTCTTTTTAAATCTAAGGGCTTTTAAACGTTGAAAGTAGGTTAAAACGTCATTTTCCTGGCAGATTGTCTGTGACGGTTGAGAAACTGGAAAAATTTTCGATGTCCAAAATTATATTCCTTCAGGTTATCTCTGGCAAGAAATGTGGTCCTTGTTTTAATAAAATTTATGTTGTCGCCTTATAACTGCAAATTAACCTCATTATAATTAGTAAATAAATCTGTTAAATAGGTTTGTCTGGTTTCCATTTGATGAAATTTCCGGTAAAAATTAAAGTCATGATCTGGATTAATGAGAGCTAATATCGTAGACCCCCATTTATATATATATACACCTCATAGACCCCAAATTAATTTTTCTCTGACGTGGACCTCTTGCAGATCGCCATAAACCCCTGGTGATTTGTATAGACCACTTAGGCGAATCACTGATAAATATCCCAATGTTTGCTCTCAGATTAACGGAACACTTATTTAATACGTCATTTTTCGTATTTCTACTATTTTTCCAGTTTTGAAATATGAATTCCAGGGTTTGTTCCTGTTTCTTTCCGAAATACACTATAAAAACATTTATTTAGTTTACAGTAAAAATTATGAAAATCATAAAAATATTAGTAATAGATCACTGCTGCCATCTATTTATTATAAATAGAACTAAAGTATTAACTTTTTCACTAGATGCGGAGTATTGTCGTAATGTTTTTTAAAGTGCTTAAATGGAGTTTTAGCGTCAAAAAATTTTACATCATGTAAAACTTTTAAATAGAATGATTTTTTTTTGTTTGAATAGACTTTTTCTTTTTGGCTGTTACCACACTGGTGGAAGAAAACATTGATCAGAATTTTAAAAAAATATTATCAACTAAAAAATAAAATGACGTCTGAAGTTACTGAGGTTTATAATTTATTATGAAACAGAACATTTTTAGGGTATTTAATATTCAAATAAAATGGAAATGACACCTTTTGATTCTTATTTTAGTTCTAACTTTAGCTTCATTTCAATAGTTTTTTTTTCAGACGCGCGCGTTTTCTATTTTCTTGAAAAACAACATTTCGGTTAGTTACACAGAAAATATTTTCAAAATTGTTTCCTCTTTAAATGAGACATAAATTTAAAAAAATGAAAAATACATATTTTCGTAAAAATTCCAGAATTTTCGACTGAATCTTTCTCCCCCTCCCCCACAGCGATTTGTTCGAACTATTACGATATTGAAAAAAAGAAATCATTTAATAAATTTTTTTTAAGTATATAGTTCGAGTTATTTTTTCTTTAATCAACTCAATAGTTTTGACAACTCTTTAAGTTACCGTAATGAATTTAATCTTTATTAAAAGTTCTTTTATTCCCTGTTTCATTAGTAAATAATCTTGATTCTTAAATAGTTGCAGTCCGAATTGCCTGGTAATTTTCTGGTTTTTAATACGAACATTAATTTAAATAAAAATTTCAAACATAAAAATTAGATAAAAAACATTGCGTTAGTTAATTTACCATAATATCCGGCGTATATAGCGTCCTTTTTACACAAAAAACAAGATCAAAATTTAACCTTCTACACGCCAATGTTCCATTATTGGAAAATTTAAAAATTCAATTTGATTCATATTATTCCGTAAAAATTATTTTGAAGACAAAAAATATGGAATTATTTTTTGGAGTTGAAGTACTGTTGTTAAAGTAAATAAAATAGTCTCTCTGAGAAAAAAAATTCTAAATTATGCATTCTTTTGACTTTTGAACGAGTAAAATTAAAAAGTTCATATAAAATTCAAAATTTAAAACATATTTTTATTATTTGGTAAACGTAATTAAAAATGATCATTTTAACTATAGACTACAAGATTTCATTAAAAATATAGTTATTTTTTTACTATCGGGTAAGAAATTTCAATGTTCCAAACATGGAACATTGGCGTTTAAAGGTATACTTTTTAACACAATGCAGTTACTTTGTTTACACCGTTTACAGAAGAGCGGAAAGATTTCTGAATGCTAAAAACTTTAAGTATGTGCCGGAAAAAGATATTTATGACAATTGACTTTCGTTTCGGCTCCCTCTCTCAATCCCCCCCTTTCACCCGTTTCTGGACTATCTCGAGTGAATTTCTCAGCTGCAGCCAAATTGCATGTGCGTTTGTTGATAGTTAGATGTTGCATGTTACTTTATTAGCGTTGCTTTTTTTTATTGGATCTCACACTGTACCTGGAGAAGATTTATACTGGAGCACACAGGATTTATCAGTCCCGATTATTTCTACTGTATAATGCCTATAAGTAGATTCAGAAAGATAAAAAAAAAATTCTTTCATACTATCGATGATGACAAGTTGACATCAGGAGATAAAATGGGAAAAATTTCTCCTTTTCATACAGAACTTCAAAAAAAATTTCAGCAGTTCGGCATCTTTCATTCTAAGCTGAGTATAGATGAATCGATGGTCCCTTATTACGATCACCATTCAACCAAAATGTTTATGAAAGGCAAGCCTATTAGGTTTGGATATAAAATATGGATGTCGTTTTCCTGCAGTGGCTATCAGAATTTATTGCGGAAAAAAAACGGAAATAGAAAGCTCTCCTCTTGGGTCTAGAGTAGTGTGGGAATTTTTATCCAGTGTTGAAAGTCCCGACAAGCATGAAATATTCTTCGACAATTTTTTTTCTTTTCATCACATAAACTGTTAACAGAACTGTCTGAAAATAATTTTAAAGCAACTGGCAAAATTCGAGATAATCGCACAGAAAGATGCCCTTTGAAATCTCCAAAGGAAGCAAACAATTGACAAAGATGTAATTTCGATTACTGAAGTGACGGACAAGTGTACATTTGCCGTTAGAGAGACAGTACTGTAGTAACTATAGCATCCAATAATATAACACATGAGCTGGTCACTAAAACCAAGAGATTTTGCTGTGCACAAAAAAAGAAAATCGATATTTGTCAACCAAATCTTATAAAAAATCTACAATAATTTAATGGGAGATGTCGATTTACTAGACAGACTTCTTAAAACATATAGGTCTCTGATTAGAAACAAAAAGTTGTATTGTAATCTATTTAGAAATGCCGTAAACATGGCGTCGTGTACGTCAGAAAAACTCAACGAAAAAATTTATTTTGAAATTATATTTAAAAGTTTACTTCAGAGGTCACGCCAGCAGGGGGCACCCGTCGGGAAACCTGTCCTCCCCCTTATCGGAGTACATTTAAAAAATTCTGCAGGGGGGAAAATAATAGATTTTTCTCGTTCACTCGTAAATTTTTGTTCTTTCCCCCCATTTTAATTTTTAGATTTTTAAGGTCCGTATCAATGGTTTGTCGGGTATCATGCCTCTCCCTCCCCTACAACGGAGAAGGATGAAACCCCGTGGGGTGGGGAAATGTTTAGTGCCACCTCTGTTTTAGATACTACTTAAAAATGTATATATTAATTGATTTTTAAATTAAAATGCCATTGGTTATACTTTTGAAAAACATGTAAAAAAACTAAATGGCCTAATGCCAGTGAACCTAAATGCCAATGTTCCATTTTGAAAACATGATAAAAATCTTAACAAAAAAATTTTTTTTTGAAATTTTTTCTTCATAGATCTTATGTTTCAATTTTAATTTGATTTTTATCAAAATTCCGTCCATGTTACCTTCCAATCATTGTGCGGCGTGTAAAAGGTTAAAGGCGTTATACGCCAGGTATAAAAATGATAACTTCGGAAACAAAAAGAGAGATGTGCATAAAAAAAAAAACTTCTACAAGGATCAGAATACTGCCGCTTATTTAGAAGAAATGTCATATCTTATGAACTTAAAGAGTTGTTTTTCAAGAAATGTACTGTTTTTTTGGTATCCTGGGATAATACCTCGAATAAATGGCTTTAAAATATAAGAGCATTGCTAATGAACATTGCAGGTTCCTTTGTAAAAAAGGGGGTCCGCGTTATATAGCGAATATACCTTAAAATTAAAAAAATGCAACTTGGAAAGTATAGGTACACGTAACACGCCGGATTGTACGGCATTCTACAAAATTTTCTTCATTAATTCCAAAATTTAATGGAACTTATTAAAAAATCTTGCATGTTTTGGTGATTTTACAGATTTCCAGCAAGTCATTTTAATCGATTACTGGGAATCATGAGTACGACGGCAGCTGTTGGCTCTCTATTGCAGTTCCCACTCTATGTTTGGGAGTCCAGGTCAAGTTACGATGTCTTCCAGGTGAGTTCAGTGTATTTTGATACTCGTCAATTTAGTTTAGATGATTTAAACTTGCAATCCATGCATCTCAAAATCTACAGCTCAGTTCATACAAGCACAGGCATCCCATATCCAACGTACCTGAAAATCCATTTGAAACCCACTACGTCTTTTTTACAATGCAATGAGCTTTTATAGTTGTTTGGGATGCATTATAAAATACAGAGGGAAGAAAAATTTAATACCTCTATTATTTGACTCAAAATGTGAGTAAAATATGCTACATGAATTTATTTAATTTTTTTCAAACATATACTGTAGTATCTATAATTCAAAAATGTTATCCGCAATAGTTTTCATATAATTTTTTTGGTTTAAGTGTAGAATAAATGGAAGTTTGAATTTATCTAAATACCAGAATGAATTCGGCTCTTCATTACTCTCGAAACACCCATCACTACATATAGATAATTTGGCGACTGATTCTGATCGCTCAGAGGGCACCTTTTGTACACTTTATCCAATGTTTTGTTCAAACTGTGAACTTGGACGATTCACGGACTACAACATGCCAGTTAATCAATGGCCACACAGAAATTCTGACTTAACACTTTGTGATTTCTTCCTTGGGGGGACGCAAAGGACAACGTATTTGTCCCTTCCCTTCCTGTTGATCTAACGGAGCTGAAACAGCGTATCATAACCACTATCGATGGACTTGATTCATATACCTCAACATGCCTTTTGGGCGGAAATGGATCACCAGCTGAATGCGTGTCGTGTGACTAAGGGTCCATGGACAGAACATCTGTGATTGTCTATAACAAAACTTTAAATACAGTCGGACCTCTATATAACGAAGTCACTAAATCCCGGAACAAAGTTCGTTACATGGAATATTCGTTATATAGAGGTTCATCTTTTAATATTCTTTATAAACCACATAAAACAAAATTTTTAATTCATAATCAGTATATATTAAAATAACCAATTATTCACTTCTTTTTTAAAATTAATATTTGTTTATTTTTTATATTTTACCCATCAAAAAAAAGAAAAAAAAGAAAGAAAAACTACAAGGAAAGCGAGAAAATGAATGTCGAAGAATACACTGTACTTTCAATAATAAGAAACTAATTTTTTACTAAAATTAACGAATTTTAAAGACATTTTTTAATTTAAAGAGCATACAAGTAATATTAAACATACATTATTTTGTAACTATAGGACAGAGGATAACTCCACTGAGTGTGAAAGGGGATATCGAATATGTTTCTAGTGAACTGGACAATGGGGGTTAAAGGTTGTACTTCTTGGATGAAACGTCCAGAACTCTATTGCTCTCTGCGAGTTAGGATCTAATAAAACCAGTTCAAGATTTATGACCAACATAAAAGGTGTTAAAAGTGAGAATAACTTGAAATGTTCAGAAATACTTTAAAAACAGGGAGAAAAAAGTTGAATCACAAAAGAAAAAGTTCGTTATATAGAAAATGCACTTCGCTATAGAGAGGTTATTTTACGAAGAAAATCGTGAAATGTTCAAGGTTCCAGGAAAAAGTTTGTTATATGGAAACATTCGCAATATAGAGGCTCGTTATATAGAGGTTCGACTGTAATCCTATACAATTTTGTAACAAATAACGTACAATATCTTACATTTTTCTTAATTTATATTGCATTGAAACTGTACACTTATTTCTGAATCCCCCTGTCTATTAAAAACAATCGAAAATTGACAAGAATGACGAATAGTATCCTCTCTATCATCGTGTGTATAGTTGATCCGTAATAAGTTTTTCATGAGTTTTTGTTTTAACCTAATCTACATGTGTAATCATTTGTACAGATGAGACATAAGTAGACACATTTATAAGTTCTTTTTACTTTTTTTTCTCTTATGTAGGTGAATCTCTTTAACTGCATAGCACTCATGCTCTGTTTTGTTCACCCTCTTCACCTTCTCATAACACCCCTGCAGAAGAAATTTATTCGTAAAGAACGAGACATCATCCTCAAAGCCAAGTCCACATCCTAGTCTTTAGAAGAGTTCCAGAGGAATAATTAAATAGACACACACAATAAAAAGAACATTGTAATCGTATGCATCTTTCTGGATGTACAGGTGGCAACAGTATGAAGATGCTTGAACAAAAATGGCTCCAGTGTTCTTAAAAAAAAGTCATGTGTTACCCATGGTCTAAAAGAATGGATAAAGGTGCCAAAAGCAAGCTATAATCATCCAAAATGAATATATTAAGTTATATATTTCACTTGTATCACTTCTTTGTGAAAGAAGCTTTAATTTAAAAACAAACTCTTCACAACATAGACTGTGACTTGTGGAAAGCAAACAGAGACAGGATTCATATCTTTGTCTTATTTTTTTGGAAGATTAAATGTATGTCTCTCTGTATCTAAAAAGATATCCCATAATATTATTTTTATCCGAAAGTGTTCAAAATGTATAGTTGTGAGTTAAGTGTTTACGTGGTTTTTTATACCGTAATATACTGATTCAAACTCATTTGATATCGGTGCGCTATTCGGCAGGAAATAGCGCCCGATATATCTTTGGCTTCCAGGTTAATACTAAAGTAGAGTAAAATTATCTCGCTGCAACTTTCTTTAAAACTATTTGGCAAAAAAAAAAATCCGTAGCCTACCGATATTAAATTAGCATAAAAAAGGGCTATAATGGAATACATTCTTGTCTTTCAAAGTAAAAAAGCAGCTAAAATATCATGAATACTTTGAGATAACATTTTTACTCCACATAATTTGAGTTTTGAAAGATGATCTTAATTTATATTTTATGGATAATTATATATTTATGTATATATATTTTAAAAACCAGTTTTTAAATGGATTTTGAAAACTTATTGTTTTTATGGTAAATCAAATATATAAATAGCAGAGAGCTTCCATTATGAGAATTTTAAGAAATTCTTAACTTGTTTTGCAGAAAAAAAATCGTTAAATGATTACTATTTTCTGACATCTAGCCATTTAAACTTATTTAATATTTTTATTAAACATATTTCCAATTTCTAAAAAGAAATTGTAAACTATGCAAGCTATTTCTATGTTCCACATGTTCTTGTATTCTGAGAAACAAGAACGTACGTATGTGTGTACAAGTGTTATAAAGTATTTACATTATTATATGTGTGTAATGTATATGTGTATATATATTTTAGTGTTTTTGTTTCTGAAATAATGAGTTATAACACATTAAATGTGAAGATATAGTTAAAAGCAAAATTACAAAACATCTATAATTAAAAATTTAAATTTCTTCATACATTTTTGTGAATTTTGTTAAAGATAAATTTAAACCAAAGATGTGCATTATTTGAGACATACTTTTTAATTTTTGATGCACATTTTAATGCAAATTGTTTATTTAAATTTCAGGTTTGACTGTTATTTTTTTAAATAATGTTTTTAATATATCAAAATGCACAATTTAAAATGAAATTTATAATTTAAACACATATTCAGGGACTTTTTAAAAAAATTACAACAATATATAAAATGTATGAAACATAAAACATAAATAATATAATATTTTTAACTCAAAATTTTTGATAATCATTGTCTTAATAAGAATCATATTAACTTATTAGTGTACATTTTTAAAAGAATAACAGATGTGCATATAATATGTTGTATTTTTATTTATTGTACGGATTTTTTGACAGTTTTCTTTCCCTTACAATTTCTTGATTTCAATCAACACATTATTTTTTCTTTATGTGATCTTTCACTATTTTGAACTAAAAATGTATTAATAATGATAAGTTTTACATAATGAAATTTTATGCTTTTTAAAACTCAAATTGATTTTATTTTCAATACATTATATTTCATAGATCGTTTCAATTGTTTTTGTACGCAAGAAAGGAAATAAAATTTTCTTTCAATGCATTTATTTGTTTGTATATAATCAAAATAATTTGATTCAGTTGACGCCGTTTCATAGTGCCAACCTAAACGAAGTGGAGGTCTGGTTTCTTATAAATGAAGTTTTGTACCTTTACTAATAACTAACTGTATTTGTGATAAATGATGGATTTGTACAGATTTAGTCAATGATATTCAATAAAACTTTTTTGTTATGTGTAAAAGTCTTTTTATAATCCGTTATGAAAGAAGTATTTAATAGTACACAATAGTTGTTGCACCATTTCCGCAAAATTAAAAAAATATCCTAATATTCTTATACATTATACAACAAATTTTCATAATACGGTATTGCCTCTTAGTCAATCAATTTCCCGTTCGGAATTATAGTATTTTTTGCACTCATCGTATTTATATGCCTTTATTATTTTCTTAGACACACACAAGCCTTTTAACGTATCAACTTTTACGCAGATATTTGTATAACTTCTTAAAAATTAAGCTTTTGTTTATATTTCAGATATTATGTATTTTTATAAAAAATGCGAAATATTAGTTATGTTTTTCAGGTAACAAAGAAAAGTGATATAAACAGTCTATTCTCATAAATAAAGATTTCGGCTTTAGAAAGATACCTTTAAATACCTAGACGAAGTTTTGTATTCTTATTCGTAATGGATTCGTTTAGACTTTGAAACATAAACTCCAGAAAAATAGAAGTGCTAATATTCACAGTTAATGGTTAACAATGATAATTGTTACACTTATTGGTAAACTAATTTAAATTTTGCAAAGCTAGCAGTGAAATTTATGTGTCGAGGAGGCATGAAGACGAAAAACAGTTTCTTAAAATTGGCCTTTAATAATCAATCATAAAGCCACTCTACTCGTTACTGGAGCGATAAAATAAACAATAAGTTCAAAAATCAATATTACCAGAGACATCCGATTCGAACCGTCTTCTAATATTGTAAAATGAATTTCTAATCTAAAATGGTGATGCAACCTGCAGTTGCATTGCCAACCAGCCGTTCTCTCCCTCTAAGAGTTAAACCACTCACACACTTCTTATATTTCTGTTTCTCCTTCCCTTTTTGAAAAACTAACATGAGCCGAGTTTAAATACTCGCTCGATTTGCATGGCAGTTGCTGCCAACCACAAATCACGAAACTCAAAAAGATCGGGTTCGAATCGGTGTGCTTACTTTCATTGAGATCATGGAACGGGATTGGAAAAACAACACAAGGAGATCATAAAAATTTGGATCCGACTTTTTAAATGTCTAACGATCGGCCCCCTTTTTATAATCTCGCGCCATTATCTCTTACAAATCAGTAAATTAATTTTAATCTATAATCACATGTTATACAATTTAACACAAAAAATACACTTTATTCACAATCTTTATTGTTATAAACAAACTAATATTTTAATCTTAAAGAAACAAAAGTCTCTCTTTCTTATTCTCTAAAAGAAATAATTTTCTACAAAATTCTCAACAATTTTTCCTTTACCATGGGTTTGGTAAAAATGTCCGCCAAATTATTTTGGTACCTATATATTTAATTTGGAAAACCTTGTCGTATATCAAATTCCTTAGAAAATGATAACGAACATCGATATGTTTTGTTCTATAATTTTCTACCGGTGACTTTGAAAAACTTATAGCAGCTTGATTATCACAAAACATTACATTTTCATAATTCAAATTTAAACTTTTATTATCAATTACATTCTTTAGCCAAATGAATTCCTTAGCTGCTTCTGTTAAACTAACATACTCAGCTTCCATGGTCGACATTTTTGCTTGAAAGTTCGCCATGAAATTGGAGTTTCGTCTAAAAGTTATGAACCCTCCCATTGACACTCGATCCCTATTTGTAGTAAAAATCCGAGTCTGAATAACATCTTAGTTTTAATGATTTAACTTTTGAAAGTTCTAATTTGTATTCTTGAGTGTATTTTAAATAACCTAATAATCTCAATAAAAGCAATTCCAATGTTTTATTCGGGTTTGCTTGGAATTGAAATAATACATTTACTGCATACATAATATCGGGTCTCTTGTATCTAACAATTTTATTATTTTTCATCATATTTAATGGTATAAACCCAACGGTTTTCTAAAATTTTTATATTATCCGGATGATCAACTAAATCCAAAACTTTACGTTCCATCATTACGTTAATTTCTTTATCCATTGCATCATGCCATTTAGATGCGTCTCTGGATCTTATCGCCTGTTTGTAACAGTTAGGAATAGTTACTTCAACCATAAGAGCGTCTTGTTGCTCTGACAAATCTGAAAATCCCTGGGATTCGGTATTATCTTTTCTAAAATTAAATAAACTAGGATCATACTCAATATTATGCCTCTTACAGTATCTCTCTATTTCGTTAAAAGATTTCAATCGGGTTGCTTCCCCTTCTATACTATAATATACGTTAGATCCAGTTACTCCACCATATTTCGAATCCATAACCTCTGTACATGGGATCAAGCTATGATTATCGGAAGATACATCTGGTTTTTCAGATGTTGAGGGCGTTTCCGTACTTGTCTTTAAAACTAAACGACTCGTTAATGAATCCTTTACTCTATCAAAATCATCCTCATCATAATAATCAGGAAGGTTTAAATTATATCCAAGGTTACTATTAACTTTTTGTCTAAAATTAATTCCCCTCTTATTTTCATCGAATCTTACATTAATAGTCTCGATTAATTTATTTTCATCTATCAACCATATTCTATAACCCTTAGTACGTTATGCGTATCCCATCATAATTCCATTTTCGCACGCATATCGAACTTTTTTCTAATTTGTTTGGCACACCAGCATATGCCAAACATCCAAAAGGTTTTAGATGCAATACCGATGGTTTCTACCTGAATATTTTCGAAAGGCGTTTTGTTACTGTCTTTGTGACAAATTCGATTCCACGCATAAATTGAAACAAGTAATGCTTCTCCCCAAAACTTATGGGGAACTTCACTAGACTTAAGCAATGTTTTGATGCCATCTAGAGCGGTTAAATTGAATCTCTCCGCGACCCCATTCATTTTCTGGCGTATATGAATTTGTTACCTCATGCTTTATACCCAGTTCTGTCAAGAAATTATCCATATCCTTATTACAAAATTCTAGTCCGCCATCAGTTCTAACTGCTATTACCTTTTTACTTAGAAAACGTTCTGCTCGTTTCTGAAATCTTATAAACGTATGAATACGTCAGATTTATTTCGGATGGGAAATACAGTCACCTTTCTTGAATAATCGTCAATTATACTCAAGAAATATTTATTACCGCCTTGGCTTTCAGTTGGCATTGACCACAGAGGTCCATATGCAAGTCAATTCCAATGGACGTTTTGATCTTACGGCCCCCGTCTTTTGAATGAAACTCTCTTGGACTTTGCTAATTTACACGGTATACAATGAGTCTTACCATTATCAGTTAAGCGTGGAGACCTTTTACACTATCATTTTTACTAGTTTTTTACCAAGTAATCGTTATTAACATGACAAAAGCGTTGATGCCATATTTCTATTGATCCGTTTTTGTTTTAGCGGTTACATCACTAAAAAAAACTAATTTCTTTACTCTTTGGTATAATATAATGATCCGGCTAAAAATACAAATTTCATGGCGTGTCGCCGAGAACAATTTATCCAGTCTTTATTAAAAACATTAATTTTTACCTTTAGTACACCCAAAAATGCGCACTGCCTTTACTTTCTAATCTGGAACCGGATAACAAATTTCTCCTCAACTTAGGATTAAAAATACATCAGACAAAGTTATTTCATGAAAACTCCCAGAATATCCATACCGATTCCTTCTTCTTCGGGACAACTTTTATTTTGCCAACGACATTTATCGGTTTAAGATCTAAAATAAACCTTGTCATTACAAAAATGACTCGTGGCAGCAGTATCTATTACCCAAACACCTTTATCAGAGTTTTCCTCAAATAAGATACAACTAGTTACGAGTTGTTTATCTAGTTCTAAAAGACTACATTCAGCTTCACAAAATCTTAAATTTATATTAAACTCTGTGTTAAAATTTTCATTTACAGTTGAAGGAGATTTTTTGTAGAGTCTTTTTTCTCTTTACAGTTTACTTTTAAGATGCCCGTAATTTATTACATACATAACACGGACCTATAGTCTTGTAGGTTGTTTAACATTTTTAATAGTTTACACAGTTAAAATACCTACCACCTTTCTTTTGGTAATCATTCTTGCCATTTGGATCTCCATGAGCTGCAGCCGTAGCACCAGGTAACGTCTTCGACTTCTTCGAAGTGAAACTGCTCAGTAAGCATTCTCCGCTTCTCCAAATCTTGTTTTTTCAACTGAAGACGATTTTTGCTTCTAATATCAGCTCTGCTTCAATTTTGACAACCTGGAAGTCCTCTTCTTTCCATCTGTAGATTTGTTGCACGGTAGACTGGAATTCCCGAGGAAGCCACACCTATTAATTGAAATCCTATGTACAGGTCGTTATGACCCGTTCTGTAGTCTCTTTTTTTACACGAGATATGAAGATTCCAACATCTTCCCCTGGTTGGTATTTTGTTCCAAAAAATTGATCTAATAGTTGAATTACCCTTGCTCTTGTGACTGGTTCGAAGTGATCTTTAATATCTTCCATGCCGCTACTCCGTCAGTTTGCTTTCCGCTATCAGATTTTTTCAAATCTGAACTGATGTTAGTATAGATCAACGTATAACATCTATCCTTACGAAGTTGTAGATCTAATTTTCCTTGTATGTTGCCCTTCATCAGGTTGCTCTTTGTCTGTATTATAAACTGCCAGCAACTAATGCATTAAGCGTACTTGCATATCATCCACGTGTTCCAGTTATTTGGAGTCAACACTGATATCTGGTTGTTAAACCCAAACCCGTTCGATTTAGCGTACTAGCAAAGAGTTCATAAAAAATAGTTCTAGACTGGAACAGTATTTAAATAGACAAAGTTCATGGCCTGGTTCAACTGTTTAGCCTGTTTTCGACACAGTACATTGGGCCCATAACCTGTTACACTTATTGGTAAACTAATTTAAATTTTGCATTAGCAGTGAAATTTATGTGTCGAGGAGGCATGAAGACGAAAAAACAGTTTCTTAAAAATTGGCCTTAATAATCAATCATAAAGCCACTTCACTCGTTACTGGAGCGATAAAATAAAACAATAAGTTCAAAAATCAATATTACCAGAGACATCCGATTCGAACGTCTTCATTGTAAAATGAATTTAAAATGGTGATGCAACCTGCAGTTGCATTGCCAACCAGCCGTTCTCTCCCTCTAAGAGTTAAACCATCACACGATATTTTTTTCTCCTTCCTTTTGGAGTTTAATACTCGCTCGATTTGCATGGCAGTTGCTGCCAACCACAAATCACGAAACTCAAAAAGATCGGGTTCGAATCGGTGTGCTTACTTTCATTGAGATCATGGAACGGGATTGGAAAAACAACACAAGGAGATCATAAAAATTTGGATCCGACTTTTTAAATGTCTAACAATAATAAACAGAAAATTCATTTTTCCACTCATATAATTTTTGTAACATGATATTGAAATAAACACAAAAACAACTTCGTTCACATGAATCTACTACACTACCTTAACAAAAGACTGAATATATAAGATGGATTGGGAAAAATCAATGCTGTATGTAATAATTACTTCTTTTTATTTCAAGTGTCTTTTTTTTAAAATGAGTAATATTACGCGAGTTGTAGTCTATTCCCTTTCATCTAAGCACTAAACAAGAAGCATTTTATCTAAAGTATTAAACAGAGTTATACAAAAGGCCTTTTATCAGAGAACTAAACAAGATGCGTTTTATATAAGCATTAAACAATTTCGATTTCATCTTAGAATTAAACGAAATCAATTTATTTAAGGCTGTTTTCGGTATAAGTACGAGAGTTTGAACTAAACGCGAAACACATTTTCAATTGATAAAAGGCCTCAATATGGAAATGCAGATTTATTACAATCTTAACAATATAGTGCTTTGTGACAAATCTATACGGATACTTTATCACTAACCTTCGGAAGGTCATTTAACATTTTTTAGGAGAAAAAACCGCGAAACATTTTTTATACCTAAAAAAATGAATCAACTGTTAAAAAATGCTGAAAGGATAGTGAAGCCAGATTATATTAAATTTCTTTTATATTGAAAAATGTTCAAATTCGGAATTAACCGAAAACAGTTAGAGCTTCGTAGGAGACATTCTGGGAGTTTGAACAAAAAGTTAATAGTAAAAAGTTCAAATTGAAGATTTCTTGTTGGATAATTCCCACTTAATCTCAGAGAAAAACATACTAAAATTGCAGTGTGGTAAATATCGAAAACATTTAAAGTCTCATTAGAGGGATATTTTTACTACGATTTTCAAATTCAAATTAAATGTTCAATAAGAACATTGGGTATACGAATTCTAGGATCTCTTATACGACAGAAAACTACTGAGTGATCATTTTTTTTATTCACTGATTTTTTTTTAATTTTGGATCATTAATTACTTCATCATCACGGAAACCTTTAAAACCTCAAACACTAGTTACAATATTTTTAATAAGTCTTTGATTCTATTTGAGAATGAGTTTCTTTTACAAATTTTAAAAATATAAAGTTATTTATAAAAATGGAGAAGAAAATCAAGAATTCAATTGATAAAGCAATTCTATTTAAAGTGAGGTCAAGGGGAAATCACAAGCTTGCAGAGGAATTTTTTTCCATTTTATGAGCGCGAAATTTTAATATTAATTAAGTAGAGAAATATTGCAGCATACCATCAATGTTTTTACATAGTATTCTCTTAAGGCTGTGCTTCTCAAAGTTCCAATATTTGCGATCCAATGTTCAATCATAATTTTCATCGCGCCCTCCTCCATGCTATAACAAATTGTATTGATACTTCGCAGCTACAATACGACTTTAACCTCTTAAGAGCCACCGGCGTATATAAACATCTCGCTCAGTAAAAGCGTTAATTTTACCGGACGTATATATACGTCTTTCCGAAGTAAGATCTGTACACATTGCACTGCTATCCTTAAAATTATTTCGAAAGCCTTGGAACGCAATAAAGGGACCTTGACAGAGTTTGCAAAGGATTTACTTGTTACAGAGGATTTTCTTATTTATCCCCCCCTCCGCCAACAATACATCACATGCGTGCGCCTACGTGGAAAATGGTGGTAATAGGGAGCGAATCGCGTAACTTTAAACCGGCAGTTAAGGGATTAATTATAAACCGTTCAAATTATCAAGATAAGCGTTAAGGGGTGTTGGAAAGCTAAATTCTTATTTTTTTGACAATTAGAGATTTTTACATTTTCAAATTGTATAGATTTTAACCTTTCTAAAAATACCATACTTTAACCCCTCTAGGGTATTTAGAAGCCCTTAAAACGTATTTTTAAATAATCGTTGAATTTGGGTCACGCCCATTTTAATGGCGAAAATTGTAAACAAATTACTTTGTTTTTGCTTAAAAGTGTCACGACTGATATAAACCAAAACATGTATCTTTTATTTTAAATTGAGCCTTTTATTTTTTTTATTTCCTAGCCGATTAGAAGTCTCACTGTATACATTGAAATCAATTTATCTCAAAATGTAAATTTTAATGTGCGATGTACCTTTTCTGAGAAACTACTGTTCACAGGTATGTAAGTTTTTTATGAATTATTTATAATGATGCCTATTATATACTAAAATGAGCTTTTTGTAAAAAACTCAAAAATTTAATTTTTAGAAATTTTTTAAGTAAAAAAGGGGTCAAATTTCGCAATGTTTGATAAAATATTTCCTAATTTATTAAAAAATTCAAAATTAGCTAAAAGCTTATTTTAGTATAATGAGAGAGGTGTACTTTAATAGAACGAAAAATTTCAAGCATGTACATAAAACAGATTTTGAGAAAAGGTACATCGAAAACAGCCAATTTAACATTGTCAGTATATATAGAGAGAGAGGTTTCCAACTCCTCTTAATATTTGTATATAATTTTATGTATGACAAGCCCATGGGGTCATTGGTAATTATTAATGTGGTTCTTAACTTAGTATTGTTAAATTAAATACATTGTGAGTAATGATACATTTATAAGTGTTTTATAAGAGTGTAAATGTGTATTTTAATTTTTACTATGTCAGAATGCATTTTGTTTGTTTACTTTCAGTCAATTAATAATTTTTTTAAGTAATCCTTTGTTTTCGGCTTTTGCCCCCCTTAAGGGGGCGTGCCCCACACTTAGAGAAACGCTGTCTTTAAAAAAAGTTTACTAATAATTTCACAGCTTAAAATAAAACATAATTTGAATCCGGCTCCAAATTGGGAAAACGACACTTCACCCATCATTACAAGAAACAGTATAGCTGAATATAAAAATTAAACGATTCCTAAATAAGTATGACAAAAATTAGGCTTACTTATGCTATTTTTGTATTAGACAACAATAAATAGTCTGCAGTAATCTTGCGTAATCCCTATCTAGATGAATATAAAGTAAAGAGGATTATTTGTGACAGAAGTGAAGCACAACCTCATAACCTTGAAGGAAAACATATCGGTTTCCTTCTCAACCGCTGGAAAAGGAAAAAAGCTTCCGGAACGAAAGAAAAAAAATTTAATTCCTGAATATTTAACTACCTGTTTCCCTCAGAATAGTATTATTTTTTTTCTTCTTTTGCACAAGAATTGAGCGCTTAGATGTTTTAGAGAGGGAAAATGCATTAAAATTTGAGAAGGGAAATAGGAAGTCTTTCTTTGCTACGTAAAAAAAAATGAAGAAAAGTAATAGATAATACAGAAGGAAAAGGAAAATAAATTAGGTGCTAAATTTGATGTTATTAATAAAAGTGCTTATATAAATAGCAAAAAGTTCGTTTCACCACAAAAAATTGTAGGAAATGATTACTTTTCATTTGGTGTTTGGCATCATCCTTTAATATCGTCGAGTGATGTCTTCAAATGTCGAATTTCCAGTTGGATATCCAACACTATTGTGTTGAGAGATACCTTAACACTTTGAATTGTTGTAACAACAAATAATACAAAAAAAAATTTAAGTAAATTCCTACTTTCATCAACAAAGAAAAATTTTATTTTAGCTACTTTTTATTAAATAGTTTCAATTAATATAAATATGTATATACATATGACAGAATCTCAACATTAATAGATAATTAACTTTTATTAATTATCATTCAAGTATCCTATTGTCATCCAAAACAATCGTATATGTAAAATTTCAATTCAACTAAATGCTTTAAAACGTGAGAAAAAAACCTTTTCAATTTTTGACACAAGTCGCCAAAAGGATTACTAAGTCGCCAAAACTGATGCCAACGTGACTGTATTTGTAATTCTTTAAATAATTAGCTTTAATCAATTAATTTTTATTAATTATAATTAAATTATTGTATTGTCATTCAAAATAATCAGGTATATGAAATTCCAGCTCAATTGAGCGCTTTAAAATGTATTTTATTAACGATTGAAAATTCCACCAAGATAAATAAATATATAGAGAGTGTGAACTAATAGTAGGAATTGAAAAATAAAATACAGGGTATTTCAAAATAGCAATTCTTCAGCTTAGCAAATTTCAGTAATATCGTAAACATGTTTTCTTAATTATATCAAACTATAAAACTAAATTTAGTTTCTTTTAGTTAAAATGTTTAATCATTTTAAAGAGTCTTAATTAAAACAGCTTTATACATATTTAATTTGAAATCAAGTTTTTATCTGTTTTAAATAATGAAGATCGTTAACTGCATGTTTATTCTTATTTAGATTGAAATAATTTACACAGAATTCAGATACTTTTAGGGGCAAATAATTTGGTACAAATTTTTAAAGATCAGGCGAATATTTAATCCTTCTACATTATTGCTTCTAATCTTTTAAAGAATTTCTCGATAATACCATTCTAAAGCCTATTAATAAAGTTTTAAATCCGTCTGTATCAAATGTCAATGCCACAGAATCAAGCTTGGTACATATTTTTAGAAAGGAAATTCTGACCAATTATTATGTAAATTTATGTCCTTTTAAGTCATGAATTCCTTTGTTATATTGAGTCTTCAAAATTTAAAAATATTCGTAAATGCGCAGTTTTAATGATTAATCGGTAAAGTTGAGTGCAAATTTAACACTACAACAAAGAAGATGAAAAATGGTATGACTTTTATACTAGAAAAAATAATTTAGTTCAAACATAAATGAGAAGCCTAAAAAATGGACTTTTATCTCTAAAGAACCAGAAAGCCAGAATATAATATTAATGTCAAAGTATTTTTCCATTTGAAATATTTTTCGACTTTGATTCTGTTGTATAACATTACATCAAATCAAATTTTATGACATATTTACACAGCAATTTAACTTTAAGACTACACAGTACCCTTTTTCAAAAAAAGTTTTTGGAAATAGTATAAGAGTAAAAATAATTTATGCTTTATACTCGGGTTATATTATTAAGTTGATTCTGAAAGTAAAAAGTCAGTTTGACCAGCCATTGTTGCACAATTTTAAAAAATTAAGAATTTTTGAGGTTTTTTCAACCTTCTATAAAATGCTCACTTTTTAAACATTTTTAGTACTTTTAAGTTATTTATATTTCTTAGATTATTGCAAACAAAAGTTAGTATGGATTTGAAAATCTCTATATTCTCTTGTTGATTTTTAATAATTATTTTGCTAAAAAAACCTGGAAAAAAACACGAAAATTTTTTCGTGTTCACGAATATATATATATATATATATATAAAAGGAGTTTTTTTAGAGGTATAGAACTTTAAATTGCAATAAAACAACGATGTATTATTCGATTGACATGATTTTTTTTATTCGAAAGATAATCTTGTGGCATTACATTTTAAATATGATTTCTGGCATATGACTGCCACGGCTGGCTCGGATGTAGTCCAATCTGGACGTCCAATTTTCGATGACTTTTTCCAACATTTGTGGCCGTATATCGGCAATAACACGGCGAATGGTGTCTTCCAAATGGTCAAGTGTTTGTGGCTTATCCGCATAGACCAATGACTTTACATAGCCCCACAGAAAATAGTCTAGCGGTGTTAAATCACAAGATCTTGGAGGCCAATTCACAGGTCCAAAACGTGAAATTAGGCGGTCACCAAACGTGTCTTTCAATAAATCGATTGTGGCACGAGCTGTGTGACATGTTGCGCCGTCTTGTTAGAACCACAGCTCCTGGATATCATGATTGTTCAATTCAGGAATGAAAAAGTTAGTAATCATGGTTCTATACCGATCACCATTGACTGTAACGTTGTGGCCTTCATCGTTTTTGAAGAAAGATTCCACCAGCCCATAAAGCGCACCAAACAGTCAGTTTTTCTGGATGTAACGGTGTTTCGACATACACTTGTGGATTAGCTTCACTCCAAATGCGGCAGTTTTGTTTGTTGACGTAGCCATTCAACCAGAAGTGCGCTTCATCGCTAAACAAAATTCGCTTATGAAAATCGGGAACAACGGCAATCTCGTTTTGGGCCCATTCGACGAATCTACGCCTTGCTTGATCATATTTAAAATGTAATGCCACAAGATTATCTTTCAAATAAAAAAATTCATGTCAATCGAACAATACATCGTTGTTTTATTGCAATTTAAAGTTCTATACCTCTAAAAACACCCTATAGTAACTGTAGCATTAAAAAAAATAACCAGATATCTCAGCCCTAAATCCATTCTACTTTTTATAGAACATACGTTTGGGGGTAGATACAACAAATTTCAAGGCTCTAAGACAAACAGAAAAAATAGCTTTAAGGATTAGCAAACATTAATACATTTAAAATTGAAAGTGATAAAAACACATTTAAGCAAAAGTTACAATTCTTTCTCTACATATACATATACGACTATTTTTTTAGAATTTTAATCAACATTCTGTAGATAAAGATATATTAGTAGTTTTTTAAAAGTAATATTGCTTTAATTGTACATTTAACATATTTTTAAATATATTTTCTTTTCAAATTATTTTAATGTAAAATTACTTTTCTTTAAAAAATTAAATTTGTAATAAATTCATGTACAAAAGTTTAATTTTGATATTTTTGGATTTTTTTCTAATTTCCTTTTTTTTATGAATCAACAAATTAATTTTTGCTTTTATTAGATATTTCCATGCATTAAATTTTGACGGATTGAAAAATAATTTGAATTAGTTAAGTGAAAAATTTTAGAGAAAGAGTTTGGGCATAATTCTGCATTGTATTGCATCTTCAGTTACACTAACTAAAAATATTAACTTTTTAAGGTTTAAATTTTCACTTATATTTTTGTATAGCATTCATTGCCAATGAAATACCAAAATACTTTTTTCAAGTACAATGTATTGAAATAAAGGTAAATATATATGTTTTTTTCATTTTATAGTAATTAATTTTTCATTTTACAATGTGAAATTACGAATGATACTTTTCTCTGAAAATATTAATAAATATATTGTTATGTAGACAGGGGTTTGTGAACTTTATGGTACCAGTCCCAAAAAGTTAAATAATTCCTTAACCCGCGGTCACTCGCGCCTGTTTTTGCTACCGTCGTTACTCGCGGGGTGTAGAGAACACCCCAAACTTTTAACACGTGTATTTAATTACGAAAATAAAATTAAGTCATTTTGATACATATTTATAAAGTACAAGATGTTTTTTGTATTATACAAATAAAATTATTAAATTTAGAGTATACAATTGAGACTAACATTAATTTAAACTAAACAAACAAAATTTTCATTTTAAAACACATAATTTTATATTTTTTCGTAAACCAGTAAAACGTGTATACCAGTAGTAAATATACTTCATAATTAATTAGATAATGATAGTAGAAAGAAGGAAAATAATATTTTAATCATTTTCAAACATTCAGAGCAGACTGTATACATATGCTCAACTTCTCGCGGGAGTTCTCAGCTCCCCAGATAAATTTTGAAGGTCATTACATTCCAATCGTATCGTTCGAGAAAGAAGGATTGCATCAGGCCTGATGGTTCAATGACCTAAAATGGGCAGCTACAGAAAAAATCGTGGTTCTGCGCATTCTTTTTAGAATCCTGAGGGGGGGATTTTCTTGTTGCTGGGGTATACAGAACACCCCGCGCGTGGGATAGCGGGTTAAGAGCGATGAAAATTTTTTGTGGAAAAGCATTCCCCCCTCTCTTAAAATATAGAATAGAGCCGTAAAATACGCACTATAAATCTCAGAATGTTTTCACACCTTCTACAGCGCTCAGACACAACAATCAGTGTCTAAATGCGCAGGTACCTGAATTTTATTCGGAGGCAATTAACTAGTGGACTCTTCAGCATTTAAAGTAGTATTAACTCAGTTTCAGTGAGCGACTTTTGTTTCTGGTCTACGTGCCTGCCTTCTGTCTCTTTACGTTTTAGATCGTGATGTTAATACTTGTAGATAAACTCAAACTCTCTCTCTCAGTGGCGCAACAGCCAATGAGGGCCAGGGCCTTCTGTGCCCATCACAGTATACGTGTCCATTGGGCGCTGAGGTGCATGAGCAGATGTCCCGATCAGGAGGTCAGTCTGAAACAAGACCCGCAGTGTTTAAGCCCTCAAGCAAACGGTACTCATTAATCGACCCTGCAGTAGTAATGAAAGGCTGAGTCGACTTTACCCAGCCCCGGAATAGAACCCGGACCTGTGGTGTGGAAGCGCGATACGCTACCACTCGACCACTGGGCTTCAATACTTGTAGATATCTCCCGTGATTTCCGGAAGCATTTGTATAAAGTCGTTAAATTTGGTCACCAAAAATGATGCCAACTTGGCTGTATCACCAGTTTCCAATGAAACTCTATTAAAAGGTAAGGACGGTGTTGCTTGAGAATATTATAATTTTTATCATACGATAAATACAATAGAAAGTAATACAACACATGCAAATTTAAATTATTTACAAAAAATTCACAGCAATATTTATATACGCTTACTGTATATGCTCATTCTGTAAATGAAGAACCGAAGAAATTTTTTATACAATTTTTATCAAGTTACGTAAAGTTTCGCTCTAAAAATATGTTTAATATTTCCTTTCTAATCTATTTAATGTACTGCGAGAAGTTACATCAAAATTTTTATGCAGTTTAAATGATATATCGTGAAAAGAGTGTGCGAATGACTATAAAGAGCTGCTGTATAATACCTACAACAAAAGCCTCTACGAAATTTGCATCCGGAAGAACTTCCGTGATTTATAATCCATTAAACAATACTGAATATACCCATTATCATATCACTTGACTTTCGGCTAGTATTCACCTCGACAATCCACTTTCTGTTTGCACACGATAGCGTGGGACTTTTAAATCGACACGATATATCACGCGAATCAGTCGTGAAAGACGGAATGGTGCTTTTCTGAAATGAATGGAATATATTTTATTCCCCTAGAATTATATTACTTGCACATGGAGGTTTCAAGTATAATACACGTAATATCCATTTTCTTTTATGAAAAGTTCTTGTACAGCCGTGCGTTTATGGAACGTTTTGTGACAGACCGAATTAATTTGTATATGTTGTTTTTGCGTAATTATCAGTGAATAAGCCAGAGAAGTTTAACATTAGATTGAAGAATTAGAAGTTTAACATTAACTGCCGGGAGATTTCGAGTACTCTTAAACGTCCACCAGTGTCATTTCTACACCGCAATTTAAAATATATAAAATAATTATATTAACTTAATAATTGCAAGACTTCTGTTAAGTAGGGTTTAGTTTAAGACTTTTTAATATTATTTCATGTAATTATCATATATTATGGCCCTTTATATCATAAAAAAATGGACTTTAACATTATCTTTCGCGAAGCTTGTTGGACCACTGCTTTGACGCAAAGCATTTCGAGTCGCAAATCTGCCAGGAACATTACTATTATGCGGTATCCATTCGGTGCCATCCCTAGCGACATGTATATCAGGATTTACTAGAATATTATCAATTACATCTGTACTACATTCTTCAGTTTCTTCGCAGTCACTTTCACTCAATCTTGTGTCTTCATCGGAACCTAAATTAGAGCTAGACATCTCACCACCATTCGATTCATTCTCAGAAAGCTCTCGAGAACAAATTAGCAATTTCATCAGGGTTTAGATATTTTCTACGAGCCATCGTTTCAGGGTGTCTGCTCTGCTCTAAGTTCAAAAATCGAATGAAATTTTTTTATGAACATATAAGCAAATACTATGCAACGAAATACTAAGATACAACAATTTTAGTGTAATTGATTCTTTTCCACTGTGAGCCCACTAACACTGCATTTAAGATAAAATAAATGTGTGATAGGACTTTGGGAAGTTTGTTTTACTAATAGTTATCCACTTATAGTGAACTATATTTGTTAAATGACACACAGCTAGTTATAATGATAAATTGCTTTGGTGTCGAATCGACACCAGCGGATGTTCTAGGTATATTTAGTTGTAAAATCCCTCCTAATTAACTTAGAACTACAAAACTTTTTCTGTGTAATTACCAGGGAAAGTGATTAAAAGTCACGAAAAATTTTCAAATTCCCAGCAAAAATGTGTAAAGAAGAGCAAAGTAAACATGCACCGGTATTCAAGTATAGTAAAGCGCGATCTCTTTTTTTAATTATTCATTTTGTAAGAATATTTTCGTTTCCGTTGATTCTATTTGTTTCAGTGAGCCCTATTCATTTTATGATGAACTGAAGAGAATTGATATTTCTAGTTTATTATATAACGGCGGTTTTCAGAGCCGTTGAAAAGAAGGAATGAATTACTTACTAAAAAAGGTACATATACCTATATAATTGTTACTAATTATATGAATTACGAGGACTTGAGATATTAATTTGTCAACTGGCTAATTTTTTAACTGCTTACTATGTTGCCAGTTTTTTAATTGTTAAATTATTCTGTTTGCCTTTAGTTAAGATTTTTTTTTTTAGTTTTATCATTTGAAATAAAAGCGCCTGAATAAGGAAGTTAAATTAAAATACCTTTACTTTAGCTTTAAATTCATTTGTTTGAACCTAATTTCCTACGAATTAAAACTCCGTGTGACTAACATAAAATAAAATAAAAAATGTCAGATATTTATTTTCGAAACATCCACAAAAAAGTATTTAATAACATAAATTGACATAGCTATTCATGATAACACTATTTTTAATCGAACACTCTTGGAAAGTATTGAATTAAAAACAACCAACTTTTGACTATGCAATTCATCACCAATATTCAAAATGATAGAGCGTTTTTTTCTGTTTAATATCCAAAAATATAATTAGAATATTTCAACGCATTTCGTTTGAATGCAATATGACATTTATATGAAAACAAATATCTTAGAAGAATTATTTACAACAGTTTTCGAGGAAATAATTCTTGGTGATGGATTGATGAAGGAAATCAATATGTTTAAAAACAGCAACAGCAAAAAAGAGTTTATAAAGAGTGTTTTTTCCAGGTATAGAAGTTTAAGTTGGCATTACTTTCCAAGATGGCAACCGATTTAACAGCTGTCAAGTGATTTATTCTCAGTTTGGTTTGGCAATTCATCAAAACGATCATCAAGCAAGGCGTAGATTCGTCGAATGGGCCCAAAACGAGATTTGCCGTTGTTCCCGATTTTCATAAGCGAATTTTGTTTAGCGATGAAGCACACTTCTGGTTGAATGGCTACGTCAACAAACACAACTGCCGCATTTGGAGTGAAGCTAATCCACAAGTGTATGTCGGAACACCATTACATCCAGAAAAACTGACTGTTTGGTGCGCTTTATGGACGCTGGTGGAATCCTTCTTCAAAAACGATGAAGGCCACAACGTTACAGTCAATGGTGATCGGTATAGAGCCATGATTACTAACTTTTTCATTCCTGAATTGAACAATCATGATGTCCAAAGAGCTGTGGCTCAATAAGACGGCGCAACATGTCACACAGCTCGTGCCACAATCGATTTATTGAAAGACACGTTTGGTGACCGCCTAATTTCGCGTTTTGGACCTGTGAATTGGCCTCCAAGATCTTGTGATTTAACACCGCTAGACTATTTTCTGTGGGGCTATGTAAAGTCATTGGTTTATGCGGATAAGCCACAAATGCTTGACCATTTGGAAGACAACATTCGCCGTGTTATTGCTGATATACGGCCACAAATGTTGTAAAAAGTCATCGAAAATTGGACGTCCAGATTGGACTACATCCGAGTCAGCCATGGATGGCAGTCCTATGCCAGAAATCATATTTAAAATGTAATGCCACAAGATTATCTTTCGAATAAAAAAAATTCATGTCAATCGAATAATACATCGTTGTTTTATTGCAATTTAAAGTTCTATACCTCTAAAAAAAATACCCTTTATAAGAATGCTTGGCTCCGAAGAAACGTTTTGCGATTCATGACATTTTAATTGTATCTTTTATAAATTATGAATTCAGGAATATTTAATAATTATTATTTTAATTTATTTGTGTTTAGCGGGTTTAATTAAAATAAAATGGCTATTGATCTTACAAATGGTTTTAAGAAAATGAATAGCACAATTAGTACATCTGCAGAAGAGAAATCTATTGCAAAATGTGCATTGTTTACAAATAATAGAATTTTTGTTTTATCATTTTTTAGAAAGGGCAAATGTCTTTATATTTCAGAAACGCAGGGGAACTCTGGTGTTAGCACTAAAATAATTGTAATCAATTTATTTTAAAATAATTTTAAATTAACTGTAATGTCACAAGATTATCTTTCGAATAAAAAAAAATTCATGTCAATTGAATAGTACATCGTTGTTTTATTGCAATTTAAAGTTCTATATCTCTAAAAAAACACCCTTTAAATAAGAAAACTATATTCTTTTTAAAAGATAGCAAAACACAGAGAAAATTTTATTTAACAAAGTGATCCCACATAAATGCGTTCGTAAATAAAAATGAAATCTTAGTAGAAAGGAATCTACCCATTTTTGAACTAATCTCTGTGAAATCCATTTTTTTGTACTGAATGTAAACACGAATCAAGTACTAAGAAATAGTAAGACAATATTTTATGAGTTCATCGTAAGGCAAAATTATACTTTTATAAATACTCAGCTGTCACGAAAACCATTCCTAAGTTAAATTCGATTACAATTACGGCAGCAATGGATTCAGCAGCCAAACTATTTTCTACAACTTTATTTAATGATAAATAAAAAGAAATATAGCGATTGTTCGATTTTGTTCTTATAATTGTGACTCTTGTTACCCAAATACAAAGAACGTGGTTAAAACAAAGTGCGTCTCTATATTTATATAATCAAATACCAAAACTTAAAAATCGTCTGCTTTTTCTAGAACATTCCATTCGAAACTTAAATATTATATCGAACTCTACTAAGTGAACTTTATATCTCTTGGATTCAGTCTCTGTAGTTGCCGTAGCATAGATGAAGGAAAGCCTCTCATCTCAACAGGTGATGTGATAATAATTATAAACCAGCCAAATTATTTCTTACAATTTTATTTAATAATAAATAGAAAAAAATTAACGATTTTTCGATTTTGTTCTTATAATTGTGATTCTTGTTACCCAAATGAAGAGAACGCGGTTATAAAGTTTTAAAACAAAATAAGTCTATATTTATCTAATGAAATACGAGAACTTAAAAATCGTCTGCTTTTTCTAGAACATTCCAATCGAAATTTAAATATCATATTGAACACTTAATTGTGAGTCTTGTTACCCAAATACAAAGAACGTGGTTATACAGTTTTAGAAAAAAATAAGTCTCTATATTTATCTAATCGAATACGAGAACTGAAAAAATGTCTGCTTTTTTTTAGAACATTCCATTCAAAATTTAACAATCATATCGAACACTAAGTAAACTTTATAACTCTTGGATTCAGTTACTGCGGTTGCCGCAACATAAAAGAAAAGGAAGCCTCAACAGGTGATGTGATAATAATTATAGACCACCAGAAGAAGAATAAAAAAGTCCCCGGGCTTTTCGGGAGTATTTAAGGAAATGGAACATTTTACTTGAAGAGAACGTTGGCAGAATATAGGTCGACATTTGTTGCAATTTAGATTAATATGACAAGTATGGTAACGGAACTAGTTGCCCATGAGGAAAAGAATGATTAAATTGTGAAAGTCTAATTATGAAGATTGCTGTTGGGTTCCATTGTAAATGTATTTTCAGAGAGATAAAAAGTAAATATAAGATGAGTTATGAATGAAATCAAAAATTTAATATACATTAAGATAGTTCTCAATCAATTCTAAGCAGGAAATTATTTAATTTCGTATGGGATTTAAATTCAGTTAGTGATTGTCAGCTGTAGATGCTTTAGTCGGAAACAATTCTATTCTTCGTTTTCCAATTTTTGATTAGAATTTACACATCAAATTTTTCCCTTTAAAAAAACATTTTTAAGAGGAGTTGGAAACCTCTCTCTATATATACTGACAATTTTAAATTGGCTGTTTTCGATGAACTTTTTCTCAAAATCGGTTATATGTACATGCTTGAAATGTCTCATACAATTAAAGTACACATTTCTCATTATACTGAAATGAGCTTTTAGATAATTTTTAATTTTTTAATAATTTATGAAATATTTTATCAAACATTGCGAAATTTGACCCATTTTTCACATAAAAAATAAATTTTTGAGCTTTTTACGAAAAGCTAATTTCAGTATATATTAGCTATCATTATAAATTTATCAAAAAAAATTACATATCTGTGAACAGTAGTTTCTCAGAAAAGGTACATCGGACATCAAAATGTACATTTTGGGATAAATTGATTTTAATGTATACAGTGAGACTTTTAATCGTATAGGAAATAAAAAAATATAAGTCTCAATTTATAATAAAAGATACATGTTTTGGTTCATATCAGATGTTCAACTTTTAAGCAAAAGCGAAGTACTTTGTTTACATTTTTCGCCATTCAAATGGGCGTGGCCCAGTTTCAACGATTATTTAAAAATAGGTTTTAAGGGCTTCTAATTACCCTAGAGGTTAAATTAAGGTAATTTTAGAAAGGTTAAAATCTATACTATTTGAAAATGTAAAAATCTCAAATTGTCACAAAAAAAAAAAATTTTAGCTTTCCAACATCCCTTAAAGCTTCCAATTTAAATAAGACTTTTAAAACCAAGTGTCTTTAATCTTTTGACTGATGCAGCAGTTTAATACATATTGAAATACAGATTTAAAAGGTGTACAAAAATAGGACAAATTGATTTTTTATTTTTTCTTAGTGGTCCTCCAACCATTTTTATTTATTTTGTCTCCTTCTCGTCATGCTTTGAAGAAGGTACACCAAATGCTCTTGATTTCCCTTTGAAAGGACAATACTTTTATATTATGCCCTTTTTTTGGATCTATTCTATCCCTGTTGTAGAAGTTCCTTCCATACCATTTTCATGTAAAAGTAAACTATATTTTTTATTTGAAAAGTTTTTAAAAAGTGCAATTTCATATATTTTTTTAAGTTTAAATTTTAAAATATAAGTCAATAAATAATAAGTCATAAAAAATACGTATTATTGGAAATAGTGGCAATTTCGAATCGAATATTCTAATTCATTCTTAAATATAATAAATACTTCAGAATCCAGAATTTTATTGATAAGTTCACATATGTTATTGTTAAAGCAGTTTTATAAAATAAGGAATTGTCAATCAAAAATGGAAAATAAGCGATTATTTTTATTCATATAAAATCAATATTTTATTGAATTCTCAAAGAGTGTTAGAGAATGGAATGACCTTCTTGAAGCCATTGAATCATTCTTCATAAAATGGCATTTGAGGTAGTATTGCAAGCATATATTCTATGTTCCTATCCACATCATATGACACTTTTAGAAATAAAATCAAATAGTTCATGTGGTTTGCTCGGTCGGAAACACTTTTGAATCGTGAATATTTCATTTGCTGGAATATTCACGATCCGAAACGTCTGGATCAAAAGCTGAAAGAAAATTATAAATAAGAATAAATTATTGCGAATGGTGTATGAGCACAAATAGAATATTTATAAAGCGAAGGTAAAGTGGAACATTAAACTATTTTAAAAACTATTCATTAAATAATAAAGTTACTTCTATACTCTAATAATAACCATTTATTTAATATTTATGCAAATAAAGGGTGTTTTTTAGAGGTATAGAATTTTAAATTGCAATAAAACAACGATCTATTATTCGATTGACATGAATTTTTTTATTCGAAAGATAATATTGTGGCATTACATTTTAAATATGATCAAGCAAGGCGTAGATCCGTCGAATGGGCCCAAAACAAGATTGCCGTTGTTCCCGATTTTCATAAACGAATTTTGTTTAGCGATGAAGCGCACTTCTGTTTGAATGGCTACGTCAACAAACAAAACTGCCACATTTGGAGTGAAGCTAATCCACAAGTGTATGTCGAAACACCGTTACATCCAGAAAAACTGACTGTTTGCTGCGCTTTATTGGCTGGTGGAATCTTTCTTCAAAAACGATGAAGCCCACAACGTTACAGTCAATGGTGATCGGTATAGAGCCATGATTACTAACTTTTTCATTCCTGAATTGAACAATCATGATGCCCAGGAGGTGTGGTTCTAACAAGTCGGCGCAAGATGTCACACAGCTCGTGCCACAATCGATTTATTGAAAAGACACGTTTGGTGACCGCCTAATTTCACGTTTTGGACCTGGGAATTGGCCTCCAAGATCTTGTTATTTAACACCGCTAGACTATTTTCTGTGGGGCTATGTAAAGTCATTGGTTTATGCGGATAAGCCACAAACGCTTGACCAGTTGGAAGATAACATTCGCCGTGTTATTGCCGATATACGGCCACAAATGTTGGAAAAAGTCATCGAAAATTGGATGTCCAGATTGGACTACATCCGAACCAGCCGTGGCAGTCATATGCCAGAAATCATATTTAAAATGTAATGCCACAAGATTATCTTTCGAATAAAAAAAATCATGTCAATCGAATAATACATCGTTGTTTTATTGCAATTTAAAGTTCTATACCTCTAGAAAAAACACCCTTTTTAATTAATAGGCTAAATTCATATGACGTCATTGTGACGTGATAAATATAAGTATACTTGCATGTTCCCAGCCAATCATTTCTATAGCCTCACTGTTGCTACCCTTTGATTTCCACATATATTTCCCTTTTAAAAAGACGTATTGGTTTCAAAATTAACACATACAAGTAAATAAAATGCACTTAGTTATAAAAAAAAATCAAGAATATAAGAATTTCTCCAAAATTTGTTTTGAAGAATCTTGATATTTGGACATGTTTATCCAATTTTGAAATTTGAAACTGTACCTTGAGTTTTCGAACTCAAGAAGATTTTGCTTTACGTTTAATGGAAAACACATGATTGCATTTATCATGGGAAGGTCAGGAATTATGCCCCTTGAAATTTGCGATATGAATTAAACATGTTTCAAAGATAACAACAAGAACTAGCAAAAAAAATTATCAAAATTATTCAGAAATTCATAATTTATTCAGCACTAACTGATAACTAGAAAATAGTTCTTAAGTTTTGCTCTTTTCAAAATTTTTTTTCACTAAAAACAAAATTAGTTTTTTTCTAGATAAATATTAGAATACTTTACTATTTATTATATCGTATTTATCTCACTAAATGGCATCATTTACATGCTGAATTATTATTCAGAAATCTAATTTCATCGGAATTTTCTTATGGATTCCTTTTTTACTAAATGTTTTCCTTGTAACTCAAAAATTAAATTATGAATCACGAGATAATAACTACTAGTGTGTATTGAGTTTTCTAACAGAAGTAATTCAAATGACTACCTGAAAAATGGAATCAAATAAGCGTGCATTTCAAGATTTCTCCGATATAGTTTTTGATTAATTCTTTGATGTCCATTTTCTTTCTGCATGCAGTATATTCTAATATGAAACAGTTACTAAACGGAAAGCACATCGTATGTAAAAGAAAAACATTCTTCAAATATTTTTCGGCAAGAAACTAGGCAGAAACTTTCAGCAATGACTCCCTGGTTTGGATACTGAAATTAATTTTTACTTATGAGTGTAAAAAGGAACAGAAACAAACAGGTTTTGTTATTTTAAACAAGTTACCAGCATCATGTTCCAATATAAATAAACTTAAAATTATCTGTTCAGGTTTCCTACTCTATATAGAACTGGATATACATTCTTCGTTTCAACCCAAACGCTAAAAAAATAAAATGGTGTTGCTTACACAAAGTAATAATCCTGTTTTGTGTGTAGGTTCAAATAAACGACAATTTAAAAATTCAGTGAGTGAGTGAACATGAACGTCGCACTGTTCAGGTGCAAGAGGGCTCAAATTTTAGATATAATACTGAATCTTAAATATTTTTTCTGGCGAAACATAAATATATAATTTGCTTGATCAAGAATATATAGTTCAAAATTTTTGAAATTTTTTCTTTTCTAGTGTTATAAATTCCCGAAAAAAGGTTCCTTAGGTAGCTGAAAATTATTTTTAGGAGTCAATTTATCCTTTTGCTTGAAATTTTGAATATTGTCTTTATTAACTATTGTTACCTCAGCAACACTATTCACGGAAAAAAAGATGCCTATTAAATGTGCCTATTACCAAAAAACTTCATGTGACCCATTTCAAAATACTTTAATGCTATTAAGTTTTGTTAAACTTATGTATAAATACTATCCTTACAGTACCAGAGAAAACAGAAGAAGCCATAAGAAACGGAGAGACCAACATCTCCTGTGATATTATTACCCTTCTAGAACAGCTGCACAACAAAAGAAAATCCTGTATCCTGCAACGGATACCCGCACATGTCAACACTGAGGGTAATGAATGTGCAGATAGCCTCGCCAAAGCAGCTAGAGACATCGATCATAAGTGCACCACTATCACACTTGACGATGCTAACGCAGTAGCCAAACATAGAATTATGAATCACACTTAAAAAAAAACCCTAGTTACGGAATTTGACTGTCCCCGAATTATACCATCCACAATTGCCAGATTGAGAACTGAACACCTTAAGGGCAGGAAGATTCACCCAGACAAGACAAGATCTTATGTTCAATGCAAACACTGCCCAGATCTTCACTCACGCCCAATCACATTTTGGAATGCCCAACAGTCGCAACAAAGTTACTAAAAATGGGAATGGTCCCTCTGAGGGACTCTTTGCGGGAACTCCTGTACAGCCCTGATGCTTCCAGAATAGCAGAGGCAGTGACCAAGACTTTCGATGGAATTTAGTGATATCTACTGTATTTATTCATGGACACGAGAACAACAACAACAACCTCAGCAACAAAGAAACGTGTTTAAATGTGCCTATTACCAAAAAACTTCATGTGACACATTTCAAAATACTTTAATGTTATTAAGTTTTGTTAAACTTATGTATAAATACTATCCTTACAGTACCAGAAAAAAACTTAATTAGTTTCCTCTTTTCGCTCTCTATGATGAGAAATCTGTTAAATTGCACCAATGCCAATACCATAATCTTGTCAACGAAGAATTTCGACGAAGTATAAACTATAGAACCAATTATCTGGGTGACTTTTCTACATGTTATGCCATCGTGCAGAACACAATTATTTTGCAATTTCTCTCTCTCTTTGAAAAAAACTTCTTTTTGACAAAACGTTGCAAAACACATCTTCTGCATTCACTAAACAAGGTCAATGTCTTTCTCAATGGGCTGTTCGTCAGCGGGGGGTTCTAAAAGTTCAAGTCTTAGCAAACAAGTGATAAAATAAAAATTTAAGAAATCAGAAGTTTTAAAAAATAAAATATATTCTAAGTCGTAGAAGGGATTGTTGATGACACCCATGAAAGTGCTTCCATATCAAGAACTTAATTTTTAAACAAGTTAGGGGAACATCGTTTTTGTTAATATACATGTGATTGGATTACTTTTCAGAATAAAATATTTATTAAAATGTCCTTTCGCTGTTTAATTATAAATCTTTTGATAATTATAGCTGCATAATTATAATACAAACGTCTAAATAAATCGTTTGCTATTACTCTCTAGCTGATAACTGTTTCCGTAACTGATTCGTAAAACGGAATTTACGAAAAATTATAATATAATCGTTGTATCTCGAAGCTATGTTAATCTGATCTACATCTTGTTGCACTAGTGATTGCATATTAAATCTCTTTTCGGCAAATGTTTGTGAGTCTGTAGTAAGCGCAGAGCACATTTTCAAACGGAAAAATGTCTCAATCTTCAAGAAAATTTACAACAATACAATTCATACAACTGTTCGTAATATAGCATTTTTAAAATTTCAAAATATTCCATAAATACTTTTTTTCGTTTATACGCATAAAATGATTTCTCATTCAGCATTGCGATGTAGGGGAAAACAGCGAAACACATTTAATACCCGATAAAAATGAGCAGTATGATACAATACGGAATTTTCCATAGCATAGCGAAGCCAAAATATAACATAAATGTTTCCTTCCTTCCACAGTGGCTCGACAGCCCAAGGTGGGCCTTCGACTTCTCAAGAAGCTTTTTCCGAGCCAGCCTTCTTCCTGCTAGTGTTCTCCAATTCTTAGTTCTCAAAACTAGAAGATATTTTTCTAGGCCATCAATCCATTTAAGATTTGGCCTGCCCTTTCTTCGTGTGTCAATAGGTTGGGCATTGAAGACTTTTTAGTGGCGCGGTATTCGTCTATTCTGAAAATGAGACCTGCGCATTTAATTCTTTCTATTTTGATGGTTAACAATGTCAGATTCTTTATATGATTGATAGAGCTCGAAATTTGATCTTCTTCGCCACGTTCCATTTTCCTGAATTCTTCTAAAAATAAATCTTAAAATCTTCCTTTCTTTTTGATACTTATCATACTCTCATCTGTTCGAGACTTGGACTAAGTTTCATATGCATAGGTTTATAATGATTTTAAAAGACTTTTATACAATAGGACCTCTGTTTTTCTTTTGATTAAATTCGATTTCATATATTAGCCCCATCTTTTAACCATAGGAATGTAATTTTCTTTGTGATTTCAGTAATGCAGTCATTTCTATTGTTAATTTCCGAACCTAAGTAAGTGAAACTGTCAACAATTTCAAAATAATACTCGTCAATTTTAAAGTGGTAATTGTTAAAACATAAATGTTTCAGTTCTTTTATATCTGAAAGAATGTTCCAAATTCGGGTCCTATTCTTTAGCATTAAGCGAAGACAGCATTAAAGGGTATGTTAGATAAAGTTGCTGCGTTGTGATTTTCATTTATAAAAAATCTCATGGAGACATAAGGACAATAAGATGAGTTTTTAATATGTATCAAGTATTTCTTTATCTCTTTATCATTAATATTTATCAAATTACTAGAAATTATGAAAAAAAATCAACGGAAATGATTATTAAAAACTTAGAAAATTTTTCATGAGGATCTACAACGTACAATTATCGAATTACAAAAACATGAAGAAAATAAATAGTTTTAAATACTCGTAAAAATATAAAGTAACATACTCCATTTTTTAATTGAATTACATGCAATGAACAAAAAGAAAAATAACCAATCATTTTCTATGAAATCAAAATTAAAAAATGTTTGATTATAGGAGTTTACTCAAGAATCCAAACATAATGCTTAAATGTTTATCAACGGAAATTTTCTTGCGTGTATATAAATGTTGAAAACTTTAGTTTCTAATGTAGCACATTGGATTGAAGGAAACATATATTTTTAATACGATATATGGTGGGTGATATATGAAAGTTACATATCACTTAACTTCTTGTTATATTGCTCAGAATATATATAGCTCGTATTTGCGAGTTTTCAAACGACAATTGTATATCTTGAAATTTATTTAAATAGCAATCAGTTGGATAATAAGATTCACAGCATAATGAAAGAATGATAAAAATAATCATAACAAAAAGTAACTGTGGAAATGGGCATAGTAATTTTGAACCAAGTAAGATAACAAACATACTATCGCTGGGATTTCACAATTTTTAAACTTCTGCACCATTCCCCAACATTTATTAGAATTTCAGTTGAATTTACAAACACAAGCAGCAGGTTTATTATTCTTATTAAACAGTAATTATGCAGGGTTTCAGGGAACCAAGCCTTATACTCGTGAAGTTAGCTTTCATGTCAACAATTTTAGTGACCTTAGTATCAGAAAAAAATTAAGGCTAATTTTGAAGCTTTCTGGTTGACGTTCAAATCATATCGTTTAAAGTGTACAGTACTTGGAATGCAACGTAGTATTAAAAACGTTTATTTCTCCAACATACAGCTTGTTCAGACTCGTAAATTAAATTATATCTTCTTTTGCTATAGTTTCGAAAGTTTATTACACAATTAATAATATCGAGCTGAAATAACAAAAACGGGGAAAATTTATGTTTAAAATTATTTGAGAGATAGATAAAACTGATTGATTAAAAAAAATTGAAACAAAATCTTTTTTCGAGTAAAATATATTTCTTTAACATTTTTTTAAAAAAAATAAATTTATGAACGTAGTATTTTAAAACTGAAATATAATGAATACTGAAAATTCAAAGAATATCTCGTTAATAATTTTTCAAGCTTAATTTTCTTGTAAATAACTATTATCTATGATTAGTTATGGTTAAAATAGCTGTATAAAAATAGATACAATGTTTTTGAAAAAAAGGTATTCATTTATTGAATTCACATTGGAGAACGTATGTCTTAAAATAATTTTCAAATGAATAAATATTAGCAGAATTAATGATAATATCACAAAGATCTGTATCTTTTTCAGTGGCATTTCAGGAGCCCCCCTGCAAACTAGAGTATTAGGTCCCAAGCTCAAACGCGTACTTAGTGTCAGTCAAGCCTTGGCCCCGCAATGCGGGGGTGTACGTTACTCTACTAATCTTTTTTAGATGTTATGTGCGATAAAATATTTAATTAGTTTCGCTATGAAAATATAAGCTAATACTGATAATTAAAAATTCTATTTTTTGTTACCCTTATTATTAAGTGAAAAAAGACGTTGATTAAAGTTTTTGAATACAACTGATATAATAAAAATAAACTAGAATGTATTACCTAGAAATAATAATAATAAAAAAACTGACTGAGTCACGCCTATAACATATTTTAAATTTAATTGAAAATTGTTAATACCCCATATATCAATGTGAATAACCCGCTTAATTGAAATCTTTTTGTACAGTAATATATCTCATTTCAAAATCCGCATGTATACAAAACACATCTTTTCAAATTCAATAAAGAAGAAAATTGCGATACTTCAGTAGTAAAAAATACTACCCTTTACGAAATTCCAGCCAAATTTTCGACACAAAGAATGAATTCCGGATCCTACGCGAGTGTAAGATCACAAAAAATCAGGCAATTGAAAACCACGTAACGGAACGAAATTAGCCTTAAATATCTTCGGTAAGTTGACTTCATCATTTAAAAGGTTTACACGTTTTCGAGTGATAAACAAACAAAAGCAAACGCCCGTCAGTGTTTGGGAAGTAGAACCCGTGTCCCAGAACTGCGGGCAATCATTCGGTAAGGAGGAAAATATGACAGCCCACAATGAACTGTCGACGGAAACAGTGAAAGTGCTTTCTTTTCTTTTGATTTTCTTTCTTTTCCTGAGTGAAAGTGAGAGAGAAAAGACCCTGAGGCTGAACGTAAAGCATCTCGTTTTTTTCGTTTTTTTATCGTCTGCTTTCTCAGTTGCCGTTCTGTGCTTCTCAACGCTGCACGTGTTACGCGTAGTTGTCATTTCCTATCTCGATTCTTGCTGTACCCGAAGAAGATTCATCTCTATAAGCTCATCTTTAGTTTATTGTTTGTTAATAGGCTCTTCAAAAAGGTTTATGTGATTAACAAGAAACGATTCAGTTAATATCGATTTTAATCGAATACGATAATCGTTCTAATGACAATCGGAATGCTTATTTAGTTCTGCATTGATTTTTTCAAAAAAAGGAATCAATATATTTTAAGTTGTTCCATTTCGACATATTCCAGTCTTTTAAGTGTTAGAATAAATATTCAACAGCTCGTAAAAAGTTAGAATTTTACATCAATGTGTATTCTGCACCAATTTGAAATTCCTTTGTGTGTAGCATAGCTGAAGAAAGTAATTTTTTTTAATATCTTATATAAATGCTAATTATTAGACTCAGCAAAAAGTTTCACATTTCAGCGAGATTTATTTGTGATAAAGATTTAGCTACTCAGTTTAATGGTAAGCTGGAATTAGAAGTATAATGATTGCTCACAGGAAAATAATCCTCCAATTTGGAGCAGTGTTTTTGTTGGTCGTACTTAAAATCCACGACGTTGGTTCCAGGTCAATAACGGACAATGAAAATCACCAACTTCAAAGGACAGATATTGGTGTTTTAACTCCATCGCAAGATCCTTCATCTCCATCAGAATTAGTGCCAAGTACTACCATTTCCAACCTTTCAGAAATTACTCTGGAGAGTTATTACTCAACTACCTCAGAGAACGGTTTTATGATTGAGTCTCAAGATGATTTAAATGCTTCTTTTCCAAATGCAGAACACAAAAAGGCTCCTGAAGAGCGCCGTAGAACACAAGAGTTAAATTTCAATGGTTCGATGTCATCGAACAACATTTCAAAAGCAGTGCCAACAAATGATTCAACTGTTATTGGCAGTAAAAAGCATGCAGAGCTTAGTGTTTTAGAAGAACAATTGAAACATGATTTAAACCATTCTATGTCTGATGGGATGTCGAACTCAAGTTCCAATATAAGATTCGAATCTCAGGAGTTATTTAAGAACGCAAGTTTAAGTGACGACATTGAGTCTCTTCCACTTGTTGAGAGTTCCAACACAACGACGGGAAAAGAAGTCATAGAGGATTTTGGTGAACACATAAAAAAACTTAAAGAAAACATGAATAGCTTCAAAGACAATCTCAGAAAGATCCTATTTGAAACAGAACCATCTGTCACCCTTGCCATACCGGGAAACCATACCGTGCCAACTACCTCAATTCATCATGAAGAACTTCAAAATGGAATACTTAACTCGAAAACAAATCATGGAGTAAACAATGGAACTTCTGTAGTGCCAAATGATGCGAATAGAAATTCATCAACTGCGAAATTTGATCAAAGCAACTCTAAGGATGTTTTAGATTCAAATAGACCTAGTGGTAACCAAACTAGTCATATGGATTCCTACTTTAAAACTCTTAAAGACCAAAAAGACAGATCACTTGGAACATCTAAGCGACCTGGATCAATAGAATTCAGTAAGATCTCTGCAGTGGCTTCAAATATAAGTGAAGTTAGTCGCAGAGTCGGAGCCTTCCTACAGAAACAATACTGGGACTCAAATTCTGGAAACAAAGAGCGACATCAAGGACAGATGGCATCTAGAGGTAAGAAAATTTTATATTAATGTCTTAAAGTTAAGGTATCCGACTACGTTCGGAACCGTGATTTTCAAAAGCCCATAAATGGATAATTTTCAGGATATTTAGTGCCACTTGGATTAGAATATATGCATAAAATTGTTTTAAGGACATTTTGACAATTTTTTTTTATTTAAATATAACATTTTAGAAAAAAAATTAACTTGGAATAATATTTTTTCCAAATGTTCTCCTTTTGTGAAAAATGCTTCTATTAGAATAATATTTTGCCTGTATATATCTCAGACCTCTCTACAGAGGCTCAACTAGAATTTTTGAAATATATAACTTAGAAGTGGGTTTATTCATATTTTACGACAACAGCGGGGAGCAATTTTAAGAAAAAAACGCGAATAATTATTTCAATTGATGGCAACTCTGAAAATAATGTGAATCTTTCAAAAATCATAGTTGAACTTTTGTACAGAAGTCTGAGATATATACAGGCAAAATATTATTATAATAGAAGCATTCTTCACAAAAGGAGAACATTTGGAAAAAAGATTATTCCAAGTTAATTTTTTGCCAAAATATTATATTTCAATACATTTTTTTGTCAAAATGTCCTTAAAACAGTTTTATGCATGTATTCTATTCTGAGTGATACTAAATATCCATTTATGCGCTTTTTTAAAATCACGGTTCCGAACGTAGTCGGACACCTTAAGGTTTTCTTATAGCTTGTATGTTTGTTTTCAATGTTTATTAGTTGTAGCAAAATTATATTGCTTGTATCAAATGAGTCGCAGGGTTGTAGATGTTGGTTATTGATGAGCCCAAATTTTTGCAAAATATTTATATTTTCAGCAATTTCTTAGAGGTATTCCGTTATTTAAAAATAATTAAGTTTATAGAGTTTATATATATATATATATATATATATATATATATATATATATATATATATATATATATATATATATATATATATATATATATATATAAGTCACAAAATAACTTTTACAATACTTAATCTTTAAGTTTCTAAGTTTATATAACCAGTATTATAAATTTAAGATTAACAAAAAATTACGTGAAATAATTTTATGACTGAAGAATGTTTTATATGTGAAAACCTGTCCATTTCACATGAGATTTTTCAATTCCTACTATTATAACTCACACTCTCTATGTATTTATTTATTTATCTTGGTGCAATTTTCAATCGTTAATAAAATACATTTTGAAGCACTCAATTGAGCTGAAATTTTATATACATGATTATTTTGGATGACAATGCAGTAATTCAATCATAATTAATAAAAATTAATTGATTAAAGCTAATTATTTAAAGAATTACAAATTCAGCCACGTTGGCATCATTTTGGAGACTTGTGTCAAAACTTTAAGAGATTTTCTTGCTCTCGTTTTAAAGCATTCAGTTGAGCTAAAATTTTATATACACGATTGTTTTGTATAACAATACGATACTTTAATGATAATTAATAAAAATCAATTACCACTTAAAGTTGTGATTTTGTCAAATGTATATGCATATGTATATTAATTGTAACTATTTAATAAAAAGTAGCTAAAATAAAATTTTTCTTTATTGATCTAAGTAGAAATTGACTTAATTTTTTTATATTACTTGTTTTTAAAGTTAATAAACATCTTTGCGATGAAAAAAGTCTTAAATAATCCAATTCTAAGGAATTGAATGTCCTATATATAGTTTGATAAATACTTAGAAATCTCTAACCGCCGTGAATTTTACAGTCATTGTATTTATACGTATGATTTTTCTCTCTCGCCTAATTTATATTATTAGTTTATTCGCGAAAAATCTTTCATTACCAAATTACTTTACTTAAAATGAAATTTCTTTTCGCGCCTATTACTAGTTTTCTTAAAAAAGAATAGATATTAATTCATTAAAACTTTTTTTCCTTCAGCAGAAAAAATTCCATAGTTAATATTAATATTTTTCATAAGTTTAAAATAAAAAATAATGATAATACCGGAATGATTCTAATTTTTATATACAGGTAAAACTGCTGTTCATGTGATTACAGCATATATCAAACTAAACGCATTTTAAATTTACTATCAAATTTACAACAGTTTTTCTATTACATTATTTTATCTTAAATGTATAAATTTACAAATGCAAATAGAAGTTTTGATGCATTTATTTGCAAGTTCGGGCGAGTTATTTTGAAATGTTACATAATTAAAATACATAGTCTCTTCTATTTTACAAGATAAAATAACAGTTGATAATGTTACAAATTATTAAATTTCTTTTTTTGATTATGCAGAAGAATACTTTCATCAAACAACATCGTGTTTGAAATTTCTGAATTTAAATCTATCTACTTTGAAAAAAACATTTGAAATTTATGAGCTTCGAAAATAAACAAGTTATAATCATGAGATTGAATAACAGTAAAAATAAAAACTATGAAGGTTAAAAACAAGATTTTGTTCGTCCACCTACTTAAAATTTGATATTTATATAAGCACAATGGTTGCACGTTTAAAAATGGATATAATAATAAAACGGGATATTATTTAAATAGAATATTTCGATGCAAAAATTGAATAGTGATTAAGATTGTTAATTTCCTATGTGACATTTTGATTGCATGTAGACCATTAATAAGTCATTGTGTGGTATGGTGTAGCTATTTGGCGTAGAAAGCGACGATAATTCAATATTATATGGTATAAGGTCCAGTACAAATGAGCTGTGTTTTGCTGAGTTAATATAAAATTGATCTGTTGCCATTTTATATGAAATTAAAACAATAAAAACTTGAAGCATTACATCATTAAAATTTAATTATTCACTTCAAGGAAGTTTTTACGAATATTTGAAACATTTTATTTTAATTTTTAAAGCGGAATTGAAACAATGGAAGGAAAAAACTCTCTTAGAAGCTTAATTGATTTCTAATGATGTTATCTGTCAAGCAGGTGATTTGGTTATATAAACAATAATCAATTGCAACGTTTACAGTTTTTTTAATCAATCGTTTGAACACTAGATTCAGATATTAAATCTGTTACTTCGTTGCTTTCCGCGTAAGTGCCTCGAAGATTTAAACACCCTTTGAGGCATGTGAACAAGCCATCCGTGAATCGAATGCTTGTTTTAAGTACGATTTATGGCTAGAATTTTAAGAGAGACATTCATGGTGATTTGAAATAGGATTTACTTACTAAAGGTCAGAATGCAAAGACCATTGGGTAAAGAATTTATGTGAATTTATTATAAACAATACCGGAGAATACCTTGTACTATCTAATCTGAAAATATGCTTTACACATAATGTACACACGAGAAGATTCAGTGACATTGTTAAGAACATGTCCTTCGACATGTGTGTCAGTAATGCGTTTTGAAAATATTTGAAACCGAAAAAAAATCAAATTGTACATTCAGATGTCCTTTGTTGTCAGTATGAAACTAAATTTTCTGTAATGTTTACGAAGGCTCAGTCTTTTTTTCTATTTGTTTAAAAGTCTCTATAGAAGAATTTAATTATTTTAAATTCATAATTGAATGACTATATGTTTTAATTATCAGAAGTTTGTCAGTTAGTACATTTGACGATTTAAAAGAAAACGAATAAAATTCTTTTTTTAGTTTTATCACTTAAAAATTCTTTAAAATTTGTGAATATGCAATAATTTGTTTTGCAGATGTTATTTTAATAATGAAGAGATTCAAAAAGAAAGGAAAATAAACAAGAATATTCGGGAAAAAATTGTGTTAAAAAATAAAATGTTGTGTGTTTTAATAGAAACAATGTCAATTTTATGATGAACTAGCCGTTACCCACCCGCTTCACTGGGTATTTCACGATGTTGTATAAATGTATACTGTTTACATATAGTATATGAATTATTGATATCTAGCATTAAGAATTCGATTGTATTGAAAAATATATTTATAGCTGCAACTCTCGCCTCTTGATATAAAAAGGAAATAAATTAAAATATCTAATTTCTATTTATATCTAAAATAGAAGTAGAAAGATTTTTTTCGCTCACTTAACCTAATAATCAAGTGGATTTCCACCAAAGCAACTTTCAGTGGATCTCTACTCCATAAAATAAATATGCGTGCTAAATTTCAAGTCTAAATCTAACAGAGCAAAAACGGAATTTTTATTATCAATACCTCGTTGAGAAAATTCTTAGCGGATTCCGATTCAACAAAAGAAGCATGCAAACCAAATTTTATTATTATAGTCTTAGCAGTTCGAAAATGGGAATTTTGTCTATCAATACGCACCAATAACTATCCCCGCTTCCCCCTGGAGTTGATTTCCGTAAAATCCATTCTTAGTGGAACTCTATTCAATTAAAGAAACGTGCTCAGCAAATTTCAAGTAAATAGGTTAAATTCAAAAACCGAAATTTTTCTACAACACGCCTTAATCCCTTGCAACCCCACTCCTTTAGGAGTCTGTTTTCGAAAAAACTCTTTGTAAAAGGAACTCTATTCCATTAACGGAACATACCTACTAATTTTCAAGCAGGTGGGTCTATTAGTTGAAAAGTGGCAATATTTATCTATTACGCCCCTTAATCCCCCTCAATGACCCTTGGGGACCAATTTTCCCCAAAACTATTTGGTAGCGGATCTCTACACCATGAAAGGAATCCGCTTACCAAATTTTAAGACTGTACGTCTAATAGTTTAAAAAATGGAAATAATTATTTATAACGCCCCTTAATCCCCCGCAACGCCACTTAGGAAGCTATTTTCACAAAACCCATCTTATAGCAGATATATACTTAATGAATGGAATCTGCTTACTCAATTTCAAGATTTTATGTCTGATAGTATAAAAAAGGAGATAATTACCTACAACGCCCCTTAATTCTCCACAACGCCACTCTGGGTCGATTTTGACAAAACCCATTTTGTAGTGGATCTCTACTGTATGAAAGGAATCTGCTTACCAAATTTCAAGACTGTACGTCTAATAGTCTGAAAATGGAAATAATTAAGCCCCTGCAACGCCACTTAGGAAGCAATTTTCTCAAAACCCATCTTATAGCGGATCTCTACTTAATGAATGGAATCAGCTTACTCAATTTCAAGATTTTACGTCTGATAGTTTAAAAAAGGAGATGATTACCTATAACGCCCCTTAATTCAGCACAACGCCACTTGGGGCCGATTTTCACAAAACCCATTTTGTAGCGGATCTGTACTCTATGAAAGGAATCCGCTTACCAAATTTCAAGACTGTACGTCTAATAGTTTAAAAAATGGAAATAATTATCTATAACGCCCCTTAAGCACCCTCAACACCCCTTGGAGGTTGATTTTCGTAAAAATCATTATGTAGGGAATCTCTACTTTATGAAAGAAATCTGTGTACTAAGTTTCAAGACTGTACATCTATTAGTTTAATAATGGAAATAATTATCTATAACGGCCCTTAAACCCCCGTAACGCCCCTTGGGGTTCGATCTTTGTAAAATCCGTTCTTAGCTGACGTCTACTCCAGGAAGGGAAGCTACCTACCAAATTTCAAGTCTGTAGGTTTAATAGTTCCGGAGATATCGTGATTAGTCCGTGAGTGAGTTAGTCGCTTTTCTCCTTTATATATATAGATAAATTCTATTTACTATATTGATTGGGCTATAATGCAGAATTTTTCAAAAAGCTACCTTCTTACAATACACTTTTCAAAAATGTGATACTATATCAATCATGATATGCTTGGATTGCTTAAATTTTCGATGGATATTTATACTTTCGAACTGCCATTCGATTCCCTTTTAAATTACATCATTGAAATAATTTTCTTTTTATAGAATTATATATTTGTCTGACTTTTATAGAATCAAAAGCTTTAAGGGAATGCATTACTCTGGAAACGACCAAAACATCGATTTTTTTTTATTACCGAAAAATCCGGCGTATAACACGCACTTTTAACAGGAAAAATAAAATCGAAATTCAGGGGTACGCGTTATACACCGGATATAAAAATGATAGTTTTAAAAATTTAAAAAAAAAAGATATGAGCATTAAGAAAATTTCACTTCCATATATATCGAAATACTGTTTATTTTAAAGAAATGACATACCGTATAATCCGGCGTATAACGCGCACGTATACTTTCGAGCTGCATTTTTTAAAATTTTTAGGTATATTTGCCGCATAACGCGTACCCCTTTTTTAAGATGAAATCTGAAATGTTAGTATACAATGCTATTACGTTTTGAAGTCATTTATTAGAGGTGTTATCCCAGACTTTTGAAAAAATAGTATAGTTCTAGAACTACAGCTTTTAGTTCCTAAGGCATGCCATTTATTTTAAATAAACAGTGTTTCTATATATGTAGAGGTAAATTAATTTTTTTTAATGCTCACACACACATTTTTTCTTGTAATTTTTAAAGCTATCGTTTTCATACCTGGCGTATAATGTGCATCTTTAAATTTCGATATTATTTTTTGTGTTGAAAGTGCGCGTTATACGCCGGATTTTACGGTACTTAATGAACTAAAAGAGTTGCAAATCTAGAAGTATACTATTTTTCAAAAGCCTGGGATAATACCTCGAATAAATTTTTTTAAAACATAAGAGCCCCACTTTGACACTTTTCAGGTTTCTTTTAAAAAAAGGGGGCGGGCGTTATACTGCGAATATACCACAAAATTAAAAAACGCAGCTTGAAAGTATAAGTGCGCATTATACGCCGGATTTTACGGTACTTCATTTTAATTTTGCGACTTTTCTAGAAAAGAGAACAAAATTTTGTAGCTCTAGCTACATTATTTAACTAGCTATGTAGCTTTTTAAACCATACGTCGAAGTTAAAATCGGAGCTAGAACACGCGACGTCTGCCTTGTGAGTCCTTTCATTTATTTTACTGACCTTTAGAACTAACTTCACATGGCTTTTTCACAGGATTTTGTTTTTCGCGATAATCGTGTATTTAAAATGCTAAGGCTTTATTTTATATTCAATATAAAATTTTGAAACTTTTTCCGGTATGTTTGCAAGATTTGCTTAAGTATTCTGTGGATGGAATAAGGACTTATGTAAACAGTTATTTTTTAAAAATCTTCAAATCTAACTATAGTTATTTTTTAACTGTGGTTAACAGCGTCCGATAAGAAAAAAAATATTGTAGAAATAAAAGTAAGTCTCATAATGAGAGAGAGAGAGAGAATCCCCTCTCCCCCTTACACAGAATTCTAAGGAATACTTCAAAGAAAATACATTAGAAAATAAATTGCTCAAAAATATTAAAATTTGTAGAAGTAGTAGGAATTATATATATTTTATTTATGTATATTTTTTATTTATATGTTAATTTATATATTTATTTATATGTATTTTTATATCTTATTTATTTTATATATATTTATATATATATATTAAAAGAAATTAAAATTTAGAATAATTATTTGCTTAAAACTGGCGTTTTTCCTCTGAAATGTATATTTCATGTGTGTTCAAATAGGGTTCATGTAAGTATTTTCATTTACTGTAAAATCCGGCGTATAACGTGCACTTTTAACATCGAAAATAAGATTGAAATTCAAGGGTGCGCTTTATACGTCGGGAATAAAAACGTTGGCTTTAAAATCAAAAAGAGATGAGTAAAAAAAAAAAAGTTTAGTTCTACACATATTGAAATGCTGTTTATTTAAAAGAAATGACATGAACTAAAATAGTTGTTTTTCTAGGAGTATACTATTTTTACAAAAATTTGGGTTGATACTTCGAATAATTGTCTTCAAAACATAAAGCATTGTATATTAGCATTTTAGATTTCTTCGTGAAGAAAGGGTTGCGTGTTATACGACGAATATACCTAAAAATAAAAAAAAATGCAGCTTGAAAGTATAGGTGCATGTTATACGGTAAACATATAAATAAAAAAATGTGCACAAGGTACAATGTCCCCTTAAACTTTTTTGAATAATTACCTGTTTGACATCAATGGTTAATTGTCCATTAATTTTTCTCCTCAGCTCAATACAAGTTATTATTTTGTCACATTCCCTTTTTTTAAGTACCCTTAGAAAAATAGTGACAATCTATCATTTAGAAACTCAAACTCATTCATTATAGATAGTTCGAATACATAAAAAGAAAATGACGTTTCTTTACGAATAGTAATCGTTCATTTTACTGAATGTGAATAGTACAGCTTTATTAACGCAACGCAATCAATCATACGAATATGAAACACCTGACATTTTACAAAGAATTCATTCTAGCCTTAACTAATGCAAAATAAAAAAATAATGCTATGGGGTTTTGTTGTATTCAGAACCAGTTAAACAATTTTATTTAATAGAAATAATGAAACAACTCTATTCTAACCTTTAAACAATTTTACTTGATTGATGTTTTTCAGAAATAAATGATATCACTATTTAGTAATATATTAAAATTATCTAAATATTTTTCTTCGTGATAATAATGATAATAATAAATAATGTAAAATGTGTTGTAAATATTTCCAACTTAAGGTGTTATTTATTATTTTGAAATTAATTTCTTAAATACCCACTTGTTTTTGATATTAATGCAATCTTATAATTTAAGATGTCTTAGCATAATATTTAAGAATAGGACTCGAATTTGAAATACTTTTTTTTCAAATATAAAAGTACTCCAACATTAAGGTATTCGACTACGTTCAGAACCATGATTTTAAAAAAGTGCGTAAGTGGATAATTTTCATGATATTTAATGTCACTTAGATTAGAATACATGTATAAAATTGTTTTAAGGACAATTTGACAAAAAAAAATTTTCTAAATACAATATTTTGGCAAAAAATTAACTTAGAATAACCTATTTTCAAAATGTTTTCCTTTTGTGAAAAATACTTCTATTTTAATAATATTTTGCCTGTATATAGCTGGACCTCTGTACAGATGCTCAATTATGATTTTTGAAAAACTCACATTATTTTAAGAGTTACCACCCATTGAAATAATTATCGGCGGTTTTTTCTTAAAATTTCTTCCCTCTGTTGTCGTAAAACATGGATAAACCCACTTCTAAGTTATATATTTCAAAAATTCTTGTTGAGCCTCTGTACAGAAGTCTAAGCTTTATACAGGCAAAATATTATTATAATAGAAGCATTTTTCACAAAAGGAGAATATTTTGAAAATGGGTCATTCTATGTTCATTTTTTGTCAAAATATTGATATATGCATATAAATATGCATAAATTATTTTTATTTAATGGTTGGAACGAAAGAAAATAATTCTTTAGAAAAGGAAATGTTAAATAAAATCTGAGATAACACACATACAAAATCGTAAGCCGAAGTTATTTTGATGTGGAAGGTTTCATAACATCTAACCAAGTAGACTGCCAACTCAGAGATTTTTTGGTTCCTCCAGCAAAATTTCCTCGTAGCATGCTAATAATTTTTTATTCCTGGTTTTGATGAAAAAATATGCTCGTCATTCGAATCTATATTTTCTAAAATTTGTAACCCTATTTTCATTGAAACTGAAGTTGTTAAATTTCCTAAATCTTTAAATCCATTGGTCAGTTAGAGGATTATATCTAGTATATGTTTATGTTATTACAATAATTGAGTTAATCTTTTACACATTTTGGTTTACTTCCTTAGACGACACAGAAGAAGTACACAGCACAAAGAACATTACATAACTAATTCTAAAAGCTGAAAAAAGTATAACTCTTAGATGGCTTGCAGCGCCATCTACTCATTTTACATTTAATTTACAACACAGGCCTTCTGTCAGATTCCCAACCGTTATTTGATCTTCTGATTGAACTGGGTCTAAAGACTCAGATTTCTTCAATATCTTGCTGCCCATGCATTTCTATGAGCTCATTGTTAGCCCCTGGTTGTGGGAATCCAGCAGTTCTTGAACGTCATTATTATTCACTTCTAAGTTTATTTGCCTGATAAGACAGGCAAATTCGTCAATCACATTACCAATTTCCCTAATTTTACCAAATTTTTTTCTCAAACAAAAGAGGAATTGAAGAGATTTGAAAATCGCGTAACTCCGTGTTCTGGTAAGTCGGGGCAGCGCATGTCCAGGTATTAATGCATTTTAGATAAATGGGTATATACAAGTTTTATAAAAAAATCTAGGTGGTTTTATTACCAAAAGTAATCTGCTTAGCATCTTAAGGATAAGATGAGAGATTATGAAATTATTTTTGAATCGTTATATAATTAGTCACAGTATTATTATGCACACATGTGTATATATATCCACGAATTTGTTTGTATTAGGATCAATTGATTATTCCAAACAGGAAAGGGAAGACTAAAAGGAAAAATCAGCAAAACTACTCACATCCTATTCAATTAAAATTCCAATTTAATTAAATCTCATTAAAAGAAATTATTTATAAATCCTTATTATAATTTTAATACACAGTTACACAGTAATACACAGTTACAATTTTCTCATCTACTAATGGTTGTTTCCTGATAATAGTATCACTTTGATTTGATTGTAAATAAATTATTCTGTGAAACAAATATCCTGCTTTAAGTTTTATTGCTGTATTATACATATTTTGTTTTTCTGGATTAGTTCATAAGTATATTTTTTTAAAGGTGGTTCTACATTTTTTTTCTCTTTTACAGTATAAATTCTGAGCACATTTATAAAAAATTTTCGAAAGCAGTTATAGAGCTCCTTTTATGTACAAATAATTGACTTAGTAATTAGCTTTCAGCAAATTAATAATTAAACTTTTTATCGAGAAAGAAAATATTGCATTAAAAAAGAGTGGAATTTTTAAAAGGTTGTGTTTTCATAAGCCATTAATTATTTTTCAAAGGTTAATTAAAATTTTTAAGCACTTAATGTAATTTTAAGTATGGCACACTTTTTATTATTTAAGATTACTGATAAATAAATGCAAACAATTATTCTAAAAACATAGATTTAAAAGTCCAATTTATTTAAGAAAATTCACTCACCCAATTTATTTAAGAAAATTTGCCATCACATGTATTATATATATATATAATCACAATATTTTTTTATTTAACAATCAAAAATTACTAAAAATATATTTTTCGCTTGGGCTGTCTCCAACAAATGTACAAGAAAAAATTCGATTTCGGGCTCTATTCTTTAACACTAAATGTGTGTGAAGACTGCTTTACACAATAAACATTTAGTTCCGAATGAAAAGATCTTTTTATTATAATAATAAGCCAACAGCCGGCTAGGTGGTGTAGTTGGTTTGTCGCTGGCTTTGTACGCCGAACGTTGCGGGTTCGACCCCGGCCTAAATCGGTGGATTTTCATGATGCAGAAAATCGACAGCGTCCATGTCGTATAATTATGCGGCATGTTAAAGATCTCTAGAATGCCTGTTTGACTTGAGTGCTCTCGGCGAAATTAAAATTCTAAGTACGATTTCGTATCGCCAGAGCTCTGATGCCTTTTTCTGGGGAAGAAATTACCTGCGGTGATTGGTATCCGCTTACATGGTGCCGCGCTAAAAAGATATAGCAGCTCCCGGGGAATGTACTAGATCTGCAATGCTAAAACACCAACCCGCATCCCCGTTAGAAATAAAAAAATTAATAAGCTAGCAAAGAATAAATAAATTAGTTGTTACACAATAATGAATTATTCCCAATATTTAATAGACAGAGTTTCTAACCGTATGTAATTTTGTTTATGATACTATTCTTCTACGTATATGGAAAAAAAATTCATTCAGACAAAGGTTCTTAGAAGTGAATGGTTCACCTAGATAACACTTGTCGACTTACAGTTTGCTGTTTTTTTTTTTATCATTCTTAAACTTTCTGGAACATAGCATCTCGTCGTGCAAGGTAACGTTGTATCTGCCTACATATGAATAATATATACAGTTCTCTTTATTTTTTACACACCGATACTGAGAACACAAAACATGAATTAAAGTGATAAGTGTGGTAATTGATAAGAAAACATTTCCGGTAAAGGATCATTGTTGCAAATTCTTTCAAAATGATTCAAACGTAGAACTTAACTTTATAAAGGAACAATGAATAGGTATAAAAAAAAGAGAATTTATCTTTTTATAATGTGTTTATATTCAAATCTTTCTATAGTATAAACTTAAGTGATTTAAAACAATGATTAGGATTTGAGACAATATAATTAAATGATTTGAAACTAGAAGTATTTGCAAAACATTTAATTTTTTTTATTATTGTAATCGGGTTTTTAATTTTTATACTGTTGTTTACGTATAGATGTATAGATTAAACGAATTTGTTACTCAATATTTTTTTTAAAAAATGTGCTTTTCTTCCTTATGTAAAAGGGATTTTATAAATACGAAATATTTTTAATAAAAACTCATATTTAAGACACGTGGATTTTAGTCTACTGAAACTGCTGACAAAATTACATTAATTACAAAGTTACTTATTTTAACTATATAAATTTAAAAAATAAAACACAAGCAAGTTTTTGGGGGAAAAACACACCGTTCTGAATGGCGTTTTATATGTTCAATATACTTGTGAAATTATTAAAATAGCAAAAATATTTGTTTAATTATGCACTGATTGATTAGCTTTAAATACTAATTATTGCAGATTTTCTATTGTAGCTATGTTCAGAGTTATTTGACTAATCAAGTACACGTATATATATATTGTAAATAATCATGAAAATTCTGTATATGATGATAAGAGTAGATACACCATTCCCCCAAATCCTCTGTGTTGAAAGTGTTTCGGGAAAAATGTATTATTTTAAAAGTTATTCATATTGTATTCTTTGTAATTTTCCAATTTCGATTAAATTGTACTCTTTTTATTGACCGTTTGAATCTCAAGCAGTACGATCGCGCTGTTGAGATTTTATTTCGAGAAAACCCAATACATTTCGAACATTGTGGAGAACTGGCGGCGCGCTACCGATTGCTGAAGTCCCGCGCTCAGATTTATTGAAGCAAGTACATTACACAGCTTATTTTAATGTAAATAGTACATTTTGCAATACGTAAAACAATATTATAGCTCCAATTGGGATTCATCGATGTAAAATGAACAAAGCTCTATCACGCTGCTTGGTATTTCTCGACATAAAATAAAACCAGCGCTATATTCATTCTGAGAAAGCATGGTTGTCCTCTTTGGGATTCTTCGACAGTGTTTTTTCAATATCCCCTGGGACTCAAACGGTTAAATATTGATTATAATTTTTTCTGAAAATTTAGCAGATCAACAATTTCGTTTGAGGCTGAATTACTATATAATAATAATTATTATTATAAATCCTTATTATTAGTGTCTCTAAGTGTAGGTTCATCACTACATTATTTCTCCACCCTTTTCCTTTTACACTACCTTATTCCCAAATGATCTTCATGATTTAGTTGGGGCATATCATTTCTCAAACAATAAAGGATAGTTATTTTTCCATTGCTAAATAAAAGCCCATAATGATGTAATAGATACTCCCCATACTGATTCAGAAGTACTTTTAAATCCTCAAAATATATGCGGAACTGTAACTAATCAAATTTTAATGTTCAAAGAGAAAGTAACCGAGTTCGTAAGCCGCCATTTTATATAACCCCTTAAGCGATCATTTTTTTGTCTAAAATGTTCTAATAAAAGGCATATTTTTTTTATTGCATATAACTAAGCATTACTTAACAGAATGAAAAATTGGAAGAATTTTCAATTTTAAAGTGTGTTCACACTACTTTTTATTTTTTATTACTAAATGTTTGATTTCTATAAGTACACTCTGCATGCTGTGAAGAATGTTCTATAAATCTTTAAAAAATTTCATGTTCGTACCTCTTTTTTAGACTGCTGAGGATTTTTCTGTGTCTGTGCATATATATATACTTGCAATCACAATTTGAAGCATGGTGCAATACTATATCCTATATTGCAATGGGGACATAGAAAATATTGTCTTTTTTTGGATTATTTTTCCATTTTCGTTTCTTCTCAAGCAACAAATTGCACGTTGCCTTGTCAATCCCTGTTCTTTATCGAATATTTTAGAGAATCTAAATTCCTGCTTTCGTAAATTCGTAGCCATGGTAACCTAGGGATCATGGCTGTCTTGTCATGAGTTCGAGCCCAGTACCACTAGAGACACGCCGTGTAGGAGAGCGATGCATGTTAAATCTGTCGAGAGCTCATACGTCCTCAGGTTGGTGCAGTGTGGCAGTTAGGAGAGGGGGTGCCAGCTCAGGTGTCATCCTCTTCACTTGACTATGGTTCAGAATTACGAGGTTCGTCGCCAAAAGCCCTCGTGTAGCTGAACAGTGCGACATTAATATTCACTCAATTAAAAATTCCTGCCTTCACCGCACAAAAAATCCCGGATGAGAAGTACTTCAGTACCGTGGACAAACTGCATCTCTTAAAAATACTAGCACTAATAATCTCACTACAAGAATTAAAAATAAGTGCAAATCTAATATAGTAAGAAAAAATTAGCAGTGAGTGTACAGCGTGCGGCAAACCGGCTGTGGTCACCTTTCGGACGCCCTTACGATTTAAGGGTAAACCATTTAAGGATTTAAATGACTGTATCATATCATTTATAAAAATGGAAGATGTCATGATAATTGCAACTGTAATATGCATTTTTGTCAGCTGTATATATACAACTGTTCGTATGTATTGATGGGAGGCCAGACCTCAAAATTTCAAAGTCAGTTTTTTGGAATTCGTTTCAATTTCCCCTCACTGGACGGTGGAATTCCTTCGACAAGGGAGTGCCAAAAAGTTCCCGCGCCTGGGGGTCACTGGACCCATAAATTACGGGGTGCGTCAACAAATTTCCCGCGCTTCCAAAAGTTCATCAAACTCCATGTTGTAACTCTGCGCTGGTCTCTGGACCAATGAGAGAAAATTAAGTGGACAAGAAAAAGAGTCCGCTCTAGGAATTTTGTGTAAAAAGTCGTAAAATAAAACGGGACGCACCCCGATTTTGACAGAGAGAGACACAGGCAGAGCCGATCCCAGAGCTAGAGAATCACAAAAATAAAACTTCCGCGGAGACTCCGGGCGTCAACCATGTCCATTCTCCTACCCTGCTTCATCTCTCTCTCAAGCTAAGTTAAATTTTAATCTTGTAGTGAAGTAAATTTCAGATATTTGTGCTTCAAAATAAATTTAATAATGTTTTAAAACTATACGATCAGTGTATAATTTATTGTGAGATGAGTGTTTTAATTTTAGAATTAGTTAACTTAATTAATTGTCATGATGCGATGTGAAATTAAGAATCTGGGTTCAAAGATTTAATAGATTTATTAAGTTCAAAATAGCGTCGCATCAGTATATTGCTGTAACTATTGGGATGATAACGCTATTTACTCATCATGTATATTAAAAGAAAGTGATATTCGCTATTGTAAGTGAGTATTAAACTATTGTAATTCATTATGTTCTGAAGAACATAGTAAGGTAGAAGAAAATAATAACCCTGTCACAGGAACAATAGAAACTATTATACTTCTAATGGCCGTTATGTAATCGCTTGATGTAGAATTTAGAAAGGAAGCTTGTAGTTTTGGCGTTGTACTGGGTTCAAAATTCGTCACCATTATTGCTCATAAGGTTCATAAAAGCTGCTACCAAACCTCAACCATTTGCTCATTGGTTGCTAATTCATTACTATTATACTGAATAGGCTAACATTATTTTGGTAATGTAAATATAAACAAGATAATCTATTTATGTTTTAATTTTTTTTTCTTCCTCAATGCATACTTCTTTATTGTATAAAAATATAAGTAAACAAATTAGTTTCCTTATTTCTTATATTGAATGAACTTCAGACTGAATGTCTCTCTCCTTTGACAGGCTTGGAAAATCTCGTGAAGGGTGTGGAAGAGTCAGAGATGCCCACTTCCCAAGTACTCCAGCAGTGGGTGAATCTAGAAGAATCTTTTCGAGAATCCGTAGATGCTGTTGTGAGACAAGCCTTACCGCTGTTAGTCAGGGCTTCGTCTGAAATGCAACTGAGTAACGGCTGTTACACCAGCTTCTTCCAGCTTCTGCTTGGACTAAGAAGGCTCAGACCGTGGGCTTTTCAAAGTAAGATGGTTTATAACAAAGATGGTTACTTATTTCAAAGTTATATGGTTTACAGGTTTACATAGTAAGATGGTTAAGGTATTCGACTACGTTCGGAACCGTGATTTTAAAAAAGCGCATAAATAGATCATTTTCATGATATTTAGTGTCACTCAGATTAGAATACATGCATAAAATTGTTTTAAGGACATTTTGACAAAAAAAAAATTTATTTAAATATAATATTTTGGCAAAAAATTAACTCAGAATAATATTTTTTCCAAATGTTCTCCTTTTGTGAAAAATGGTTCTATTATAATAATATTTTGCCTGTATATAGCTCAGACTTCTCCACAGAGGCTCAACTAGAATTTTTGAAAATTTCGCATTATTTTCAGAGTCACCACCAATTGAAATAATTATTGGCGTTTTTTTCTTAAAATTGCTCCCCTCTGTTGTCGTAAAATATGAATAAACCCACTTTTAAGTTATATATTTCTTAAATTCTAGTTGAGCCTCTGAACAGAGGTATGAGCTATATACAAGCAAAATATTATTCTAATAGAAGCATTTTTCACAAAAGGAGAACATTTGGAAAAAAAGATTATTCTAAGTTACTTTTTTGCCAAAATATTGTATTTAAATAAATTTTTTTTGTCAAAATGTCCTTAAAACAATTTTATGCATTTATTCTAATCTAAGTGACACTAAATATTCCGAAAGTTATCCATTTATGCGCTTTTGAAAATCACGGCTCCGAACGTAGTCGGATACCTTAAAGTAAGATTGTACATAATATTTTTTGAATGGTACATGTCAGGGGCACGTAGTCATAATTCATCAAAGTTTGAGATCTCCTTATTTTTCATAGATTTTATGAATGTACATTTATATCATTCATCATTTCCTTGAAGATTATAGTTAAAATGTTTTAACCCCAAAGTGTTACATATATGTAATACATTAAAAAGGTTTAAAGGGAAATCAAATTGTTTTGGAGCCCTCGAAAAATTCCTGTCGGTGGCCCTGGTCTCTGGTAAGTAAAATCATTAACTTTGTAATGCTGGCTTCAGTCCTTGTCAATGACACATTTTTTATAAAAGATCCCAAAGATCGAGTGTGATATATTAATTTATTCTTAATTTATTTTCAAAACATATTCAGTTATTTGATTCAAAAAATATGTATTGTATTTAATTTATACGCAATGCCTTGATTACGTTTACATTGATCTCATATTAGGGCAGTCTTTATCTGTGAAAATTTTATTATTTAGAACCTCGGACAAATGATGATTGATTTTACGGAAGGATTAAATTACAGGAAGTTTTGATTATAGATGTAACTATTATAATCAACTAACTATTTCAAAAAGCTTACGTAATGACGGTCTTTCAAACACATACTATTATAATTATGTTTATTTAAAAATTAATTATTAAAATCCGCACGATGAATCTTCAGTCTTAGAGGAACTTTCAAAAGTAACCAGGGTTTGAATGTAACATGCATTCACTTTAAGAAAAGTCAAACAAACTTATCAGACCGAAAATTCTTTATTACTCTTTGTTTCTTATTTGTTTTATTTTAATGAATGTGTAGCAATCACATTACGTACATTTATCAATAATGTTACGTTTTGAGACTTGGAACCTTTTTGATGACTTCGCTTCACTTCTTCGAAAAAAATATAGCTAAGAATTAATGACTCGAGAAGAAGAATGGGAAAAAAATTAAAATTAACTAACAGATGGATATATGAAAGAGTGTATACATTTATTATACAATTATGCATCAAACTGAATGAATAAAACCACAGTTTAAAGAAACACTTTAGTATCGTTTGCTTGTTTATATTCAAACTACTAGAAAAAGTAGAATATGATCTCATTCTTAAAGTAAACATTGTGTGTGTGTGGTTCAAGAGCGGTGTGAGTCTGTAGGCAGTGAATGTGGAACCTTCGAATTTGTTCTGTTTATTGCTTTCTTTGAAATGAAAAGAAAATTACTGAAATTAGACCACGTTTGAGAAACATTGACATCGTAGTATGTGACCCATTCTCTGATAAGATACGTACTTGAACAACATTGCTTGAAACCAAAAGTTGTTATGAGGTTATATTAAAAGATTTCTGTTTCATAATTTACGGTTAAAATACATAAAGGTGAAGAAATAAAAAAAATGAAAATATGTAAATCGTTTTTCTTTTTAATTGAACTTTTTCAAAAAGGTTCTTGTTTGTATTATCATATACAACTTCAACTCATTATTGAATATTACTAAATTACAGGGTGTCAATGAAAGCGCTTATCAGTTCATATGTGACTACCCGAAATTCGCCGTTTTGGGGAAAGTTTTCGAAATTTCTTCGATGTTTTTTTATTTTATAGCCCATACTTTTAAGATTCCAAAAACATTTTATTATGCAGAACACAATTTTTTGCTTTACTGTAAAGTTCACTACTGGATTTCTTTTTAAGATATTGAATTGAAATTTTCAGAAAATGTTTTATTTAGTTTTATCTGCATTATAGAATATAATCTAAACTCTGTGTATATATTTGTGTATTTTACTGCACATTTTGTGAGAAAATAATATTATTTTTTTGTAAGAATTAGAGTTTTTGCATAAAAATTGACATTTCAAACACTTTCAAAAGTATTACAAATCTTATAGTTCTAAACACATATAATGATGTTATTTATGTACTGTATAAATATTATTAGAATATGTTAATTAGAATTTTCAATACAAACTTTACCTTAACTGCAATTTTTCACTAAACTTTCACTCGAAATTCCCAATATTTCTAAAATTATTTTTAATTTTGCAGAAACGTATTTGAAATATTAGTTTTATGTGTCCCATTTCAAATAAAAAAAATGTTTATTTAGTTGAAAATTCATAAATTTAAAAAAAATGCACCAAAGGCAATCACAAACTTTATGGTTTTATCGAAGATAATAACTTTTTGGAAAATTTTAAACTTTTCATTAAAAATTAAATCTTATGAACTGAAACTAAGTGGGGGTATAAATTAAATAAAAAATATCTTCTTCCGATTGTGTTTAAACTTTTTCAACACAATCATGTATTGTATTAGATTTTGGAATTCTAAAAGCTATATTTAATGTTTTATTTCGGTAATGGCAACCTTTAGATACAAAATGATCTGCTGCGATGAGTTGTCATGACAACGCATTGACTTTGAGATAACCTTGAGACCTTAAAATTATACAAATTTAATGCCAGAAAATTTCTTATTAATCAATTAATTGCTTTTACGGCTATATTTTAAATCAATACGCCTCATTTCATCCAGAAGATATATATTTCAAGTGAAGTTTACATCACTTGGAGTATGATATTTTTATTCGAATTCTGTTTTATTCTTTTCATGTACTACAAAAAGCCAAAAGCATTGGAATAAATGAGACTTTTTTAAAATCATTAATAGTTAAACAGGAAAAAAACAAGAAAAATCATTGTACAGTTGATAAAAAATAATTTAGAAAAAGCAAATATAAATAGTATAATTTATATATTATACCAAATGTGTGTGTGAATAAAAATTATTAAAACATTTCCATATGTTTAAATGGAATGCTTAAATGGAATCTTAAGTGGAATCCTCAATGGAAGCGCTTAAAAGCAAATGTATTATTAGACAAATCTTATTTTCTTTTTAAAAAAAATTGAAACAGTTTTCTAAAATTTACAAAACAAAAGAAACAGTTTTAAAGTATATTTTGATATTAAAAATCAAGAGAGTTTTAACTTTTGGTTGATTATCTCCAGGAGTATTGGGCAAATTATTATGAACTTAAGAATATACATTGAGTAATATAACATAAAAAATATTGCATAAGAGTTAAGAGTACGTTTCCGACCGTATGTATGGCTTTTCAGTAGAGGAAAGTCTAAAAGCTATATGTTATCATGAACAAAAAATGGGTTAATAAGGAATTTAACTCCATCTTACAGTTAATTAGATTCTATAAACGGAATTCCCAGTTATAAAAAAACCGACGTTTATTTTACCAATTATAATTTTTGCGCTTCTCAAGATTTTAAGGGTATTTTATGAGTATCTTAAATAACTTAAGGTATCCGACTACTATCGACAACTTCTTTTTGAAAAAAATGGAGATATGGAGTTTTTTTTGTAGTTTTTAGATTTATTTAGTACATTTTAAGAAAGAAATGATAAATTAAGAAGAGAAAAAGAAATTATTATTACTAAAATGGGAAAAAATGGGTTAAAATTTACAAAAAATTCATGAACGGGGTATAAAAAGTTTATGAACAAACTCTCAATTTTTCAATTTTGATGTGTTGCTTTGCCATTCATTTTTGAAATGACCTTCATGATAAGAGATATTTTAATTTTTGCAAAAGCTAAAGCACTTTTTCTTAGTTATTATATGTTATTAGTTATTAGTCAGAAGCCATAAATAATATTCTTAGTTATTAAAGGATTTACACGTTGTTTGCTTTTTTCTAGGTCATAGAAAAAAAGGAAGCAACGAGTAAATCCTTTAATAACTAAGAAGAATATTATTTATTTTATCAAAATTTGCAAGAATCAGAAAATATAAAAAAATGGACTTAACCGCATTGGCTTCGGAGCGACTCGTATGATATTGCTTAAAAAAAGGGTGATTATAATTACATAAGTGATAGTAAATTTTGTAATAAAACATTGATTGTTAAATCTGAAGGTTAAAACACTTCTACTACTATATAAAACATACACAAAAAAATTTCAGTTAATTATTTTCAAAACTTTTTGAACAATCTCAGCCCCCCGTTTAGGCATTTTCTAAAGAATGCATTTCGAGTCAAAGACATTTTGAAGTTTGGAATCTTGTTCAAAGTTATAGCATCTGCTTTTACTAAAACACTTGTAGTTTTTGTTGTATTGAATAGAAAATAAAAAACTTCGTATTTTTATAAAGTTAATCAGATGGCCTATAAAAATCATAAAAAAAGTTTGTCAATTATTGAAATAATTCACGAATTTAGCGTAGTCGGATACCTTTAGGGCAGAATATTTTTACTATAAATTGTTCTTAAGTGTGTCTTTAAGTTATTTTTTTTCCAATTATGATTTTTGTTTGTATCAGAATAAGCTAGTTTTTAGATTAGAATCGCTTTTGCTGATTTATAATTTCTGCTTAACTTAATATTTAATGTAATTTCAAGTTAAATCTCTTCAATGACTTCAGGCGTAAGTATGTTTTTACAGGAAGCTTTTTTTAAAAGGAAGTTCTTAAGATATATTTCCTTTTCAAGAATTCCAAACGGGATAGAGAAAGTCAGAAGGAATTAATCTAAGGAATTTTTTTAAAAAAAATATATAATTGCATGCAACTCCCAGATAAAAAGTTAAATTATTAGATATTTCATCTCATTCAAAGTCAGTTTTTATGTAATAGATATGATTTTATAAAGAATCAACATCGATATCAAGAATTCGATAGTATTTTATGAATTCAGAAATATTAATAATTTTATGATAGCTTAAAATTATCTTTTAGATATCGATAATTATGCAGATATTATCTAAATACCACAATTATACTTTCAGTGATCGATGCATTTGGCAAGCCTCCCGCTGGTATGCTTCAGGGCACAGTGACATCATTCGGAGCTTACGATGAATGCGTCAACATATTGGCTATGTCTGACGCCAAGAAGAAAATTCCCGCTCAACAGTACTTTCGTGGAAAGTACTGCACCATTGAGATCAAGCCTCCACTACCACCCAAGCCACAGTACTACACCATGTATCAACCTGTCAGCATCCTAGCCAACTTCTCCAACGGTGATGACAATGTAAGTTGAATGTTTGGAGTAGAGCAGTTGTTCCCAAAGTGGTCCCTATGGAACCCCAGGGGTTCCCGATATTGTTCAGAGGGTCCATGGAAAATTAAAATTGATTTTGGGGTCCCTGAATGACGGTAAGAGGTCCGTGCAAGGTTTAATATAAAATATAAAAAGAAATTGATCCACATTTTTATTTTTATGGAAATTTAAATAAATAACAATAATTCACTCGGATATGCCCGACTGGGTGTTGAACCCTTTTGCGCGTGGAATCACTGGGATCCCAAACACCGATTAATCCATACTGATTCAGGAGCATTTTATTGAAATATCCGTAAATGTGGGACTTAAACCAACGTTTGAACAAGGATACCAAACATTCTGGTTACAAAATCAGATACCAATTTTATATCCTGCGTTAGGGGTTAACGTACAAAAGTTGTTGACTGCTTTCCGGTCTTCCAATTTGGTAGAACTTGGGTTCAGTGTCGTAAAAAAACCTTATCATTAAAAAAAAGTAAGAAATCAATTAAAAACTAGTGCTCGTGGGGATTTGAGGTTGCTACTCACAAACATTGAGACGGACACAAATACACTCCTAACATCTCATCAAGTTCATCCAAGTCCTTATTTTTTAAATTTTATATTATAAACAAAAGTTTATAATTTCAATAAATAATTCTTCAAAAAATGTATTTTTTAATTTTTATTTTTTATACTATGCTTTTATGATGCTTTTTCACTTAGGGGGCATTGGGAAAGTTTTAATTTTAAAAAGGGGTCCGTGGCCAAGTTTTGACCATAAAAAGGGGTCCATGGGTTAAAAAGGTTTAGGTACCACTGGTTTAGACCTACTTCCGCGGAGCATATTCATCTTTATATGTCATTTATTTAATATTTTATTTAAAAATATGTATGGTTAAACTGGCAACCTTAATCTTTCGATAGTTTCCATTGTCTTAGTGATTAAATTCCATTATCGCATTTAAGAAATTAATACTTATAAATTTAATTTCATGTTTTTAATTTTCAATTACGGTTACAGGTTGCCGAATACAATTCAAGTCTTCAATACCCCATTCTTTTTATTAAAAATATTGTGGACTTATAAAAATATTTATTGCATAGAAATAGAACTCGTTACGAGTCTTTTAATCGTGATTAAAAATGTATGATAATTATTAATGACTATCCAAATGTAAATTACTCGAGTCTCAATGCTCGATTCCATGCTAAATTCAAAATTAATAAATGAATAAGGACATAGATATTTTCCTAGTTAGTTAAACAGAAATTTCGTGAAAAGTTCATGATATTGTGGATACAGTAACACCGACTTTTACTCAATTTAAAAAGTAAATAGTGGTCAAAAGCAAGTAAATGGATCAAAACTTAATGCATAGAATGAAAAAAATGCGGGAAAATTAAATAAGTTCATGTTTATTACCGTAAAATCCGATGTATAACATGCACCTATACTTTTAAGCTGTGAAATATTTCATTTCTCAGTATATTCGCTCTATAACGCGCACTCCCTTTTTAACGAAAAAACCCGAAATGTACGTGCGTAATGCTTCTATGTTTTGAAGTAATTTATTTGAAGTATTATTTCAAGCTTTAGAGAAAAATAGTTTATTTTTAGAGTTTTTTAGAGAGTTTAGAGAACTTATTATTAAAGTTCTTTAACCCCTTCCCGGTTTTTCCCGAGCTGATCTCGGGCAGGCGAAATGTACCATCCTGGCTCATCCCGAGTGTAGTTCGGGCACTGTGAAATTTTCCACTGTGCAATCAGTCTTTCCCGAATTATTTCACATGTGCTTTTTATGGTTTCGAATGCTTTAGTTTACTTTTCTTTCTACTAGATGGTAGTACTATAAAGTGTTTTCTGCTGTAGATTTAAGATAAGATGATATTATGTTTAAAAAGCTATGTATGTATGAAAATAAGCATTAAAAAAATTGACATTTTTTTTACCCATAATCCCGAAATAAAATGAACCTGGAAGGGGTTAAATATTTTCTTTCTTTTAAATAAACAGTATTTCGATGTATGCAGAAGTCTAGTTTTTCTATACTCTCATCTACTTTTATTTTTAAAGTTTTCATTTTTATACCCGGCGTATAACGCGTACCCATAAAATCTTTATCTATTTCTTGTGATAAAAGTGCGCGTTATACACCGGATTTTACGGTAAATTCTTACAAGTTTGTAATAGAATGTGTCTATATTTTAGTCGGTGATTTTCATGTGTATTCAAATGCTGGAAATACGCAAACGTTACTGATTAAAATTATATGCATCAGCATGTGAGCAAACAAGATTAAAATTATTTTAACGAGTACCAAAATTTTAACAAATAATAACTTGGGTAAGATAAAGCTACAGTTATTAAGCTCCGTCTTAATTGTCATTCTTTGTCTTTCTTTCCTTTACTGGAAGAAGAACTGGCCGGTTAAAACGAATTTGAAATTCAATTAACGTCACTTGGCAGGACGAGCTCAAAAATTATACAAGTATCAAAGTTTTCATATTCATTGCGTGCCATTGTAAAAAGTCTTACTTAAAAAAGTCAAACAATTGAAAATGAGAAATTGAAGAAAATAAGACCAATATTTAAAGTTCCTTTCTGTAGTTTGATTTCAAAATATGAATAAAAGAATCAGTTGTGGATATATCTCAGGGGTCGCCAACCCGCTTCACGGGTGCCACAGTGTGGTTCGGTGGAGTTATTACAGTGGCATGTGTAGACTTACTGAACACTTTTGAAAAGATAGTAAATAACCATTTTTTAAAATTTTATTAAAGTCGGTTTGTCTCAGATAAAAATAAATCTCAAAATTTGGTTCAAAATATGCTTTTGAATAAGCAGTTGTGCATCTATAATAGCATCTGTAAGACCTAATCCTAATACAGATAATTAGGCAAGAAAAATATTTATTCAAAATTTTAAATATATATACTGGGCTTTTAATAGTTATTTTGAATTAAAGAGGGGGGATTCAAGTTACTCCTTTTTATTTTATGCCTTACCTATAATTGATTGAAATTGTAAAAAGTTTTTTAACAATAAAACCTAAGTTTGTACTTTCGTTTTATTTATTATACTATTTTTAAATTTCTACTATATCAGTGTATCTCAAACTGTGGGAACACCTTAGATGGGGGGGCGAGCAGATCGTAAAGTCAAAAATAAAAAAAATATTATTTAAAATTTTTTTTAATTTACTGAAAGGAAGCAAAATAATAATAATAATAATGACACAATGTGAACAATAAAGAACACATTTAGACCTAATATACCATGGTTATAAATGTATGAGTACTGCACAAACTTATTTGATAATTAATTTATTAACACTAAGTGTTAAGAACAAGTTTATAATAATTATTGGTGACTTCCATAGACTTATCATATACAAAACTGTATTAAAAATTTAAGACTTATCTTGATAATTTGTATGGGTTACAATTAAGGTTGTATTGTAGCTTTACGTCACAAAGTACATTATTATTGCATTTAATACATTGTTATTGTGTTGCAATGAAAATTATGATTGAAAATTGGGTCACAACTATTGAAAGTTTGAGAAGCACTGTATTACTCAGACTTGCATTAAAAATGTGCTAGTTGCGTAAAAAATCCACATGATAAGGATTTAAGTAACATTTTTCACTTTTCTATATTTGTTTGTTGGAAAAGCTAGAAGAGTAGCACGCATAGTTATATATTTTTTTACCAATTAGTGACACTTTTTAAAAAGGTTGGCCACCTCTGATATATCTGAACAAACCCCTCTTCATTTAAAGAGTGTACACACACACAGTCAGTGGCGTAACGTACACCCCCGCAAACCCCGCACTGCGTTGGGGGGTGCAGGGATACTAGGGCCCGAACCATGACTGACACCAAACACGTATTTGAGTTTGGGGCCCAAAACCTGATTTTGCAGGGAGGGCCCTAATATTCTCCATTACGCCACTGCTGCATGTATTTAAAATAAAATACACCAATATATATAATTTGATGCTTATTGAGCTAAAAGGAAAAAAAAACAATTCCTGTCAAAAGCACTCATTACTCAGCTACCACCTGAATCTTTTTTTTTCTTTTTTCAAAACGGCAATTAACCTTATCATCCCGAGGAACATTTCTTCCGGCTTCTCCTCTCACGTTTCAAACCACGAGTCCGTTTCTGGTTCACGCGTTGTGCTGTGAGCAGAATTCTCATTTCTACACGTTTCTGTGTCCATTTTTTTTAATTATCTTTTTACGGTGAGCCGGTAAGTGATACACACAGCCAGATTGCGCAAAGCAACACCAGAACAACTTACAGACGTCTATGACTGGCTCAGTCATGTTATGTTCTTTGACTTTACGAAGCCCGTGTTACTGAACTATCTGGTTGCAGGATTGATTACCTCTCTTTAAAATTCTAAACCTCATTCCGGTATTGCGACATCAGTAACAGAAATTTGTTTGTTGTCAGCGAACGCCTGAGATGTAGATGGAACAGGTAGTTATTAAGTTGCGATTTGCCGATTTGCTAATGAATGGTTGGATTAGGATAAGATGTTGATATTTAGAGAAATTCTTGAGGGGAAGAGAGATTAATTGAAAATGTTAATAAAAAAACATTTATTATTTAGTCAACAAAAATGTGTCATTCTTCCTAAATGCTTGAACGAAGAAATGAGGCCTTTTGGAACTGTGCATGTAGGGATATTTTTAGGGTTTCATTTAACTTAGACCAGTGTTTTTCAAACTATGGGGTGCGCCCCCTAGGGGGGCGTGATAGCCCTACGAGGGGGGGGCGAGCATTTTGAAAAGTTGAAAACAAAAGATTGTTTAAAAAAATTATTAACTTAACAAATACATTCTGACATAATATTTTATTATCATTTACACTACAATACACTTATAAGTATCTCAGTACTGCACAATCTATTTTATAACTAATTTAACAATACTAAGTTAAGGACAAGTTTAATAATCATCAGTGACCTGATTAATATGTCATGTATAAAAGTATATGTCAACATTAACACTTATCTTGATAATTTGTACGGTTTTTAATAAATTCCCTAAATGCCGGTTAAAAATTATGTGATTCGCTCCGAATGCCAACTATTTTCCCCGTAGGCACGCGTATGGGATGTATTGGGGCGGGGGGAGAAATAAAGAAGCAAATAATCTGAAATAAGTAAATCATTCGCAAACATTGTCAAGGTCCATTTATTGCATTCCAAAGCCTTCGAAATAATTATATGGATCGCAGTTCACAGAAAAGATAGTACTTCGGAAAGATGTATGTATACGTCTGGAGCAATTAACACACTGGATGAGCGAGGTGTTTACATACGCCGGGGAGACTTAAGATGTAAAAGTCGTATTGTAGATTTAGTGTCAAAGTGTAGTATTATTGAATTTAATACATCGTTATCGTATGGAAGGGGCCACGATGCAAATGATGATTGAATGTTGGGTTGCAAGCATTGAAATTTTGAGAAGCACTAACTTAAACTGATGCTTAGTCCTGATGTTGTTTAGTGACTACGTGAGTGCATAGCTTAAGAGGAAAGAAAAAGCTATTTTAAAATAACACACATATAAGAGAAACAAATACTAATTAAAAAGTTGTTTTTTATTACAACTCATTGCATAAGTTTTGTTCATTAGTACATCCGATACGTTTATATACACAGTTTATAATTTTCTGTAGAAAATTTTAATACTTAGTTGCACTAATTGATTTCAAAAATGCATTTTGAATTTCTTAGCGCTCTGATACCTATTTTTCTAGGAAGCGGCATTTAACCTTTTAACAGCCAAGTTATTTTATTAATTGGGTTACCTATATTATTAATTTTTTTATTGTAAAAATCAAATGTTTAGTACAAAATAAAATATATAGTTAGTAGTTATAAATTGATATTTTGAATTATATATATTAAAATTTTTAAGATTTTGTAGCAACTGTATATTTATTTGAGACCACTTCACACACCATGGCAGTTGTAAAGTTCGTTTCTAGAGGACCATTATTTCCTTAAAAAATAATAAATAAATAAACATAAATGAAAATGAATACCAAACAGTAGTTCAGTAATTCAGTTTTGTGAGGTTTTGTGAACCCAAATTAACTTAATCCGATATAGATTTAGGTTTGACAAAGAAATGAAACCGATGAAAACTTCTCCCGATATCTATTCAGTCATTATAATCAGATACACTCAAAATAAAAATTACCCCGTATAATACTCGGGCATGACATTTTGGAGTACCAGTGTCGTGTTCAAGATAGTCTCGGACATGAAAGTTAAAAGGCTAATTACATTTAGAAGAAATTTTATTTACAATTTAACTTCCTTAAGCTTATTTTTGTTGAAGAATAGATTACATAATGCTTAACAAAATTAGGAATTTATCTTAACTTTTAAATAAGATGATCTACTAAAGTCAATCGAAGAATTGTGAAATCAGCCTGTTCATAACCCCTTAAGTGGTCAATTTTTTTTGCCAAAAATGTTTCAAAAAAGGATGCAATTTTTGTTTTGCATATAATTAAGCATAATAACAGGATAAGAAAATGGAAGAATCTTGAAAAAAAATGTACGAACTTGAAATTTTTTTGAAAGTATACGATAAATTGCTTAAAGATATATGAAACACTTTTCATAGCATGGAAAGGTTTGCATTCACTTATAAAAAGAAAACATTTACGGGTTTTGCGTTCCACAATTACAAAATAAAAAATACTGTGAAAACTTTAAAATTGAAAATTAAAATAAAATTCTCCCAATTTCACATTCAGTTAATTATTCTTAGTTACATGCGATAAAAAATGTGTCTTTTTTGGAACATTTTAAGCAAAAAATAAATTAATTAACTGCTTAAAGGTTAAGAATTATAAATGTTTTATAAAGAAATCCTCTTTCTTCTTATAATTGAATACTAGAACACATCTTACTCAAATATTGAAGACAGATTCTGAATTTATTTCTGTACAAAGAACTTACGAGTAAAGGAAACATGTTTTATTTTTTTCATTTCAATAAAAAAAAATCCTATTTTCGTTAGCTGAGTTTTGATTAAGTTCTGGATAGCGTTTTTATTTTAAAATTAGAAGCATAAATGTATGGAAATGAATTTGTAAATTACAGAATCTCATTTACGAAAGATTCCAAACTTAAATAATAAACAATATTTTTGAGTTACGAGACTAGTTCTGACAAATTGAAAATTTGATTCAGTTCAATGTATTAAGGAAATGATTGTCGCAATCTTTTTGTATTCTGAGTAAATATTTTTACAGGTAATTCGTCAGGCTGCTCGACAAGCTCATGCCTTTTACTTTTTGACGTATCGAATGGACATTTGTGTGCCGTCTACTTGCACTCAAGATGATGTCAATAGTATGGCTCAGTTTGGTAAGTTATTTCCGAATAATTCCTGAAAATAACTTACGTAGCAGTGTAAAAAAGCGATCTGTCGCGAGTTTGCAAAATCTGTAAGAAAACACTTATAAGAATAAAATGAGTATTATCCTGGAAAGCTATATTTCTCTCTAAATTATGTTAAAATAAACTTTATTATTATTCTTGTTTTAAACTTTTGACTATTTTCATTGTCAACTATAGCAATGAAAATTTTTAATGAACTATTCATTTATTTAAAAGGAATAATTACTAGTTTGCTCGGAGAAGTAATTTAATTTTTACCCAATAGGTATCTTAATTTCATTTTTCACAGACAGCTTTACATTTTAGCCGCATTGCTATTACATATTTTGTCAGCTGATATAACAAGGCTTTCTTATGAAAAAGTGCAATTCATTCTATGCTGTAGTCTTTTGTTGGTCCCCAATCAAAAATGGAAAGTCAAAATCAGCATTTTTGGCTTATTATGGTGTCGAAAAGGTAAAATTAACTTTCGAGTAAGAAAAAATTATTCGATGCGAATCGAGAAGATGTATTGATAGAACGAAAGCGCCAAAACTGGTTTACAAAACTTCGTTCCAGCAATTTTAATGTTGAAGATGTGCCACGTTCTGGAGGGCCAGTTGAAGATGAAGAAGAAACAATAAAATCATTACTTGATGCAAAATTGAACAACAACTCTAAGTTCGCTAAGATACTAAATTTATCGAATTTAACCCATGACCATTACAAACGCACGCGCTTGGATTTAATCTCAAAGATCAACATATGGGTTCTTTATGTTTCTATAGAAGATGTTTGTGCCGTCGTGAAAAATGGGTTGTTTACAACAATGTTAAACGCAAGAGATCATGGAGTTAAAAAGATGAAGCGTGTGTGGCTCAAAGCACTTCGAACCCCTTTCTATATTTATGAAAACAAGTAATATATAAATAAAATCAATTCCGACTTAGGTCAACAAAGAAAAAAAGTTTTATTAGTTACTTCTTATTAAATAATTACAATTAATATAAACATGTATATACATATGACAGAATCATAATATTAAGTGGCAAAATAGAAAGCGATTTTCTATTTTCCTTCCTTTATAGCGTGTTAGATTATTATTTTTCTTTGTTACTATTGATTCATTAATTAAATTTAATTAAATAAAATGGTATGGTAAAAAGAAAACACATTCTGAGAAATTATGCCATCTCAGGTGGGATTCGAACTTACGACCTTTGGATAAGAAGTCCGACGCGCGCGCGCGCTATCCATTGCGTTACAAGGGCACAACGAGTAATTTACCTTTCTATATATAGTATCGTACTATTATTTGGGCTGGTTACTATTTATTTAATAATTCAATTCAATTAATGAATTAATATTTGAAAAAACTGTATTAACATCAAGTGTCATCCTACAAGTTTAAAAAATATATTTGAATTTAAATGGATGAATAAAAAGAATTTTATTAACGATTGAAAATTTGAACAAGATATATATATTATATATATATAGGGAGAGTGTGAACTAAAATAGAATGAGTTGAAATAAAATCTATTATGCTATCCATTTGGGAGTTTTAGAAACAACCACTAAATCGTTGGTGCTTTTACTAAAATATTTTTTAACTATTATTCATCAACAAATAATATCACGAAACAAATTTCTACATTTTTATATCGTCGATAAACAGCTGTAACTCTTTTTTTTAAAGTACATATTAGCTTTGAAAAGTCAATATCAATAGACGTAATAAGCGTAAGGTACATTTCAACGATAAATAAACTCTTGTAATGAGTATTTGTGTTTTCAAACGGAATTCTGTTTGCAATATATATATATATATATGTGTGTGTGTGTGTGTGTGTGTGTGTGTGCGTGTGTGTATATGCTACTTTATGTATATATAGTTTTATTGTTTTTAAAATGATTATATTTAAGTTTGCAGCTAAAGAATTTTTTTAAACTACAAAAAATGAGTTACAAAAGATTTACTCTTGTGTTTTGCATAAAAAGCTAACCCGTACGAATGAGAGTTAATATGTTGTTTTCATAAAATATCAACAACACAATTGCATTCTTCTTAAGTGTGTGATGACATTTAATTCTCTCCACTGCACGTTGGTATTGTGATATTTTACAGAATGCAAACGTGAGTCTGAATATGGGTTAATATATATTTTTCATTGAAAAGAGCAAAGCAATTAACTACATTCCAGTTCTATCTCTGATGATAGTTTTTTGTTGGTATGTAACAAGTTTCATAAACAGGTCAGTTATACGTTTAAGGTGAGAAGGAGCAAATGAGACTATCATTCTTTAGGCTATTTAGTTATACAATCTTTTACCAGTAAAATGACATTATCTTTCAAATGGAATTTAGTGACTCGTATCAAAAGGTGTTTTTGAGCAAATATATTGTTTTGTGGCAATGTTTTTTAAATAGGAATAATGAATTCTAAAAAATACATTACCACACATTGTTGTAATTAATTTTTAATAAATATACAGCAATTTGAATAAAATTTATTTAAAAAAAAGCTTTTTTTTTATAAATAATTGTAAGAAAATTAAATTTTTTTATTGCTTTTTTAAATAAACTTGCATATAATTAAGAGGACTTGTTACCCTAAAAAGGATCAAAGCGTCAAATTCTTTTATTATTTTATTTTAATTGTGCGATTTTTTTTAAATGTATGTACAAAATTTCGTAACACATGGCTGTATTATTTGTCAGTTATTTATTTTTTGTTGAAGCAAAAACCAAAGCTAGAACATATGACATTAGGTTGAGGAAAAGTAATCCATTATTTTTGCTTGAAATTTAAGACTTTATTTATCATGTTTCGGATTGTCCGATTTGGGTCAAATATGCACCGTTTTGTTGTATAATTTGTTGCCATTTTAAAGGTGGCTTCATAATGCCTCTCTCATGGAAGTCTTGGTCCTTATTGGCGAAAAACTCCAGTAATCGATTTCCACAATCTTCTCTTGTTCCCAAATTTTTATCACTCAGGAAGTTTTTGAATGCGAGAAAAAGGTTGTAATCACTTGGTGCCAGGTCCGGACTATATGGTGGATGCATTAAAACTTCCCAACCGAGATCCCAGCGTTTCTGGCGAGTCACTACAGACGTATGTAGCCTGGCATCGTCCTGATGGAACACAACATTTCTTCTGTAGGCCAATTCTGACCGTTTCTGGTCAATTGCTAGCTTCAAAGGGTCCAGTTGTGTGTGTGTTGTTGACAGTAGAGATTTCAATATAGAGTTTGGTCATACGGAAGAACTCATAATAAATTATTCCTTTCCAGTCCCACCAAATACACTGTAGAACCTTCCTGGCCATTAGTCTTGGTTTGGCCACCGTTTGAGCTGCTTCACTGCACTTTGACCAGTATTGTTGTATGTGACCTATTTCTCATCCCCAGTCACCATTCGCTTAAGAAATGGGCAGATTTCATTCAGTTTGGCCAAGGCTTCGCAGATGGAAATTCGGTCCATCATGTTTTTGGGTGTTAATTGGTGTGGCACCCAAACATTGAACTTCTTTTTGAATCCAACTTTGCGCAAATGGTTTAAAACTATTTTATGGTCGATCTTTAGCTCCTGGGCGATGCTACGACTACTAACATGCCACTCGATTTCAATTATTTATGTGGTTTTATCTATATTTTCGACGACAGACCTGCCTGTGCGAGGTGCATCTTTAAGATCAAAAATGCCTGAACGGAATCGACAAAATCAAAATTGCACGTAATTAGCTGTTACAGCATCGGCACCATAAACACCATTCACAATTTCAACCGCCTTGCATTTTCGCCTTTATCAAAGAAAAACTGCAAAATGTACCGAATTTTCTCTTTGTTGACTTCCATTTTTAACACCCTGTAACTCACAACTGAATGGATCAAACAACAAACAGCAAAAGAATTTTTTTAGTGTGAAATGTCACATTGACAACAAGCATAAATTTAAAATTGTTTGATTGGTACTTCATGAGATATGGACACTACAGCCTCTTACCGATAAAATAATAGATTTTTTCCCAACCTAATATGTACATTTTGCTCTTTCATTTACTTTATCGACCTTTAAAACTTTTAAATATGCTTTTCTCAGGTTTTTATTTTTTAACGATAATCGTGTATTTTATAAAGTGCTAGGGTTTTTTTTTATATTCAATGCAAAGTTTTGAAACCTTTTCTGTTTTTTATTTAAGTGATAACTTCTTTAGACGCGTTTTTCTGAAGAGTGAATGTAAGTTAAGTGTTAGGTTCGAGTACGTTACGCTAGTCGGATTTATTCGGCTGCAGTCGGCAATAATGTTGGGGTCGGCGACGCGTGCTTAGTTTTGAATTGAAAGCTTTTCAGGCCCGTGTTTCTTTTAAGTAAACATTTCATGCACACTTTTTCCCATAAAGCTTTGTTTTCTTTATTTGAATATTACTCTCATGCAACCCACTTCCCCTCAACTCCAGCAAGTGTACGAGAGGAGAGAAACGCAAACGAAAATAATTGCGAAAAAAGATTATTCTTAAGTAGAAGAGTAAAGATAAGAAGAAACTAAACATAAGATCTCTTTTCTGATTCATTAGAAAGAGCATTTAAGCACAAAATTGTTCCAAAGGAATTAAAATTCGAAATTTAAATGGCGAGAAATTTGCCGGTATTTTTGTTTATATTAGTGATGACAACTAAGAGATTACGAAAAAAACATTAATTGTGAAAAGGTATGAGCCCCCTCCTTTTGTTTGCTTAGAGAATTTTAAGAAGAGTCAGTATATCCTGTATACCGACAATGTTCAATTGAACTTTTTATGTATCTTTTTCTCAGAAGCTGCTAAATATAAAGACTTCAAACTTTGTATATTAATTAAACTTTTACATTTATATTAGAGCGGGATTTTTCAAATATATTGTTAATTTTTTTCAAAAACATACTTCAACGTATCACCACTACGAATTTTTTTGTAAATTGTCACTTTTTTGTCACGATAACTGGTCTCTAGCTGAATTTTTTGAGAATATCTCAAACGCTCACTTCAGAATATATAGTTACATATCAGTAATATGAGGGAAAATTTTCAGGTACATTCATGTAGTACAGTGTTTCTCAAAGTGTGGATCGCGCCCCCTGGGGGGGGGCGCGATGACCCTACAAGGGGGGCGCGAGCATATCGAAAATTTAAAGATTTTTTTTAAAAAAAATAACCGGAAAGAGAAGTAAAACAAAATGCTTTCTTCCATAATAAAAAAATTCACACAACAACACTGACATAATTTATGTTTATTATCTGGCTTTTTTCCGTCATCAAATAGCTATCTTTGATCCCAAAACCAAATTAAAGAGAAAAAAAAACATTTTGTTTCATTTGCTGTATTTCCTCAATGAGAGATTTTTTTTATTACGTTTTAACATAAAATATTACTCGTTAAAAGAAAAAACGAAACCCAGACCCTGAGAAAAATTCTAAGATAAACAATTCATCACTGTAATTATTATTGAAATACTGTACATTAGTTGTAGATAAAGAAAAGAAAGACATGATTCACTTTTCAGCCAGGCATAGTACGTTTGCTAATCATTTGATTGACCTTCAATCTTAGGGCATGGTTATTCAATATTAGTTCTGTCCCATCTTTTATGCGTTTGCTTCTCGCTTAGGGAAATTGTAAATAATAGAGTTTAACATTTCTGTAATATTAGTGAAAAATGTCTGATTTGCGTCCTTTATTATGGCCTTGTACTTTTGAATCATTTTAGTTCAGTTTTATTGAATTTTTTCTCAAATCATCAAAGAATTGATTAGTCCTTGAAAGAAGGTAAGTATGCTTTCTATAAATTAAAATATTCACTAGAATTCCGATTTGTATCGTGTAGAGTAAAAATAATTATAAACAAATGAGTGGGGTGACTGATTCCCCCCGCACTACCATTAGCGTTAGTATCGAGTACGCGCCTGCTCCCGGGTTAAAACATTTTAAAGTCTTCTCGCTTTAAATGTTAAAAGTAACACAATTATTTTCATCGGAATTTTATATTATTTTTCGTTATTTAACATTAATTCTAAATGCCAATTCTGTGAGGGTTTAAAATTACAGTTCTTTTAAACAGTTATTTACAATTATAGCATTTATCTAAAAAAACATTTTACATTTTGTATACAATGTGGTGCACGCAGTTTTACTCTCCTTACAGTTCAGCTATTATATCAAGAATATTGTTTTATTTTTTAAAAAATAAACTCGTGCGAAGAGTCGGTGTTTCAGCCAGTATACGTTTAATGTATCAGTACTGAAGAAGGTATTTTATAAATAAATTCTTATTCCTAAATTTGGCCGCGGTAGCCGAGGTGGTATAGGTATCGGATTGTGGCTTGCCTTGTCATGAGTTCGAGCCCAGTACCACTAAAGACCCGCCGTGTAGGGCAGCGATGCACGTTAAATCTGTCGAGAGCTGAAACGTTCTCCCGTTGATGTGGTGTGGTAGTTAGGAGAGAGGGGTGCCAGCTCAGGTGTCGTCCACGTCATTTGACCATGGTTCAAAAATTACGTGGTCCTTCGTCAAAAGCCCTCGTGCAGCTGAACAGTGCGACGTTAATATTCAATCAATCAATCTTATTACTAAATTAAGAACAAGTTTAATAATTATTAGGGACTTCCACGGGCTTGTCTTGTAGAGGAAAAAGTTTTCAAAGGAAGGTTTAATATCAGAAATTGACACTTAAAGAGTTATTTTCTATATTTAGCTGAGATCTATATTTTGTCTTCAAAGCATCCACCGCAGAAAATCCGTTTTTAACAAAGGTAGGATGTTGAAAATGGTAATAGTATACGAAGTGCTTTTGTTTTCAGTACAGATAATTCCTCATCCACCTCTACCCAAAATTCAAAGAGCGATTTATTACAAAATTGCCTTTTAATTTTTCACTGCATCTGAAATCTATGAAGATATCTTCTTCGGAAGTTGAGAGCCCTTTTGGAGTATCTTGAAATAGATCGAATCCACTCGTAACTTGCTACCAAGCTGTCCTCATCCAGAAAATACTTTTTAAAATTCTTTGCCAACATAGCTAAATGATTTTACATGTTTTAAAAACAACTTTCACATGTTGTTCTACAGATTTGTAAGTTTTAACACATATCGAGCTGGGGCTTTTTTCCCATCATTCACTTCAGTAGTGGTAAATCAAAATTTAAGTATTTTTGAGAATATCGCCTTGATTTAATTTTCGGAACCATGCTCGTCTGTGTACTTGTTGATTCTTTATGATCGTCGAATGATTGCTTAGGACTTAAAAATGTATGTATGATTTTGTTTTAATCTACTGCCGAAAATACTTAATTACCGTGAATTACAATTAACGTGTAAATTAAAAAAAAATGTTCGTTCAAGCTAGATTCGGTAGCTATAGAAGTATCGAGTCGACCAAAACTGACTGGAATTGTACGAGGAAAAGCATTTTTACATGTTTTGCGCAGACGTCCGATAGGTTGCCCAGACTCACGCAAACGTACCCTATAATGCCAGATGTGATGGATATGATGAGAGCAACATAGACTAGACTATTTTTCTAATGACATTTGTACTTTGAGAAATGAATGCTGAAGGAAATAAATCTTTAATTAAATATATCATTTTGCGATCTGTTCCAATTTAAAAATTAGAGAAAGAAAAATAACATAATAATAAGTAAATATATATTTTAAGTAATTTTTTCTTAAAATATATATTACTTAAAAGTTACATATACACAAAATTTAATATACTTATCATATTAATTTGTACAGTTTATAATTAAGATCGTATTGTAACTTTAGCGTCTCTCTCTCAAAATGCATTTTTATTGCAGTAAATACATTATTGTTGTACAGGGGGCGGGGGCGACAAAAATTATGATTGAAAATTGGGTCGCCAGTATTGAAAGTTTGAGAAACACTGATGTAGTAGATTCTGAAAAAAGGTACACGCAGTTTTAAAAACATCACTTTGAGAAAATTCCATTTTTATTATCAAATGTCCCTTTATTACAAAAATTATGAATTACAATATGTATTTATCTCTTTTTATTAAACATTAGCTTCTTTTCAATTCGTTTTAAGACACTTTTGTTTCCTATTTTGCTTAAATAAACCAGAAATCACATACATAGCATTTTTCCGTTTTTGTCTAACGAGATATTTTGTAGCATTTACATGATTTTTCTCAAATTGTGTATCAATCTTTGAAGAATTTTCAGCTTTGATGCATTATTCACATCAAAGTTGACTATAAAGCATCACAAATATAGTGTGAAAATGCATCAAAGTGGTTTTGTAGTGCATTTGAGAAATAACGATGGGTGTACAACTGCTGTGTGGCTTGCCCATTACAGTCAGTGGACGCGTATACCAGATGCATACCAGCGAGCTCAGCTTCCATGTAATGTTTCATTCTACTACCACTCTGTCGGCAGGCGAAATGAAGTTTCATGGCGAGCGCGGCAGTAAAAAGCACGTGTGCCCTTGCACTGTCAACTGATGCTTCGGCATACGTAGCGCCATCTGTCGCATAAGCCAGCCAATGACTTTCCAACATTTTTGATTTACTAAGAAAAATAAACATGTGTTCTCTTATACGTGTTCTGTCTTTCGTGTGTTTTGTGTCGTCACTACCGCGTTAGGAAAGCATTTCCGACCATGAATTGCTAAGTGATTTCCCATCGTCTATTTGTACTTTTTCATTTCTAAAAGTTTGTAGTATCCACAGTATATTGACTCCCCGCCGTTCATATTCACGCTATATATAATTGTAGAAAATATTATTCATAATTTTTTTTTATGAGTAAATCCGTTAAGATTTCAATATATATATATATATATTCAATATTATATATATATATATATATATATATATATATATATAACCAACACATAGAATTTGCTCAGCAGCAAAGTGTAAAAATACGTGTTGTTGTTGTTTCTTATCCCACTTGATCGACAGCAACATCTAGATTAAGTCCATGAACCCTTGCGTTTTTAAACAATGAAGAAAGCAGTTGGCTCTTACGACAACCAATACAAGCGAGGATGTGGGCAGGGGTGGCTTGGGTCACATTGCAATTTGGACAGGATGGTAAACTCGAGGGTGTCCACTGTGAAGCCTAACAAGTGTAATTTCATCTCGCCTACTGCCTGTCCCAAGCAAAGCAGCACCAGGATGGCTTCTTTCATACCACTCATATACGGGGGACTGTTTCCCAGAAGAACTTGATATCTTGTTTGACCCAGGTAGCAATTTTTGAAAAAGTAAGGCAGCTACCAAGTGTATAATTTTTATGACTGCCCTATATGATGAAGGGTGATAGATGCAGCTTCATGAGATCCAAGACCGTGAGGCACCAAAGGCTGAAGTTGGACTTTGCCTCATGCCTGCAATGCATTTAGCTGAGCAATTGGAATGACCTTCACACCTTGGGTGGCCCTACCAAAGCTTTCTAGAAAGACTTCAAGACGGCCTTGGCCCTACCAGGAGAATACACCCCCGACGTACTTAGTCCATTTCGCCCAGGAACTCTCTCTCCACGATGATGCAGCAATGCAGGACTTTTGGAGAGATACATGAATTTAAATGTATCTGTTGAACTCTAATACGCTAAGCGATTTGTATAATTATAAAATTGTATTTGTGATATGTATAACATAACAACAGTATTGTTATTAAAATTTTTATATGCTATTAACCACATGTATACCACTAATTATTAACACTCTATAAGTATTGTGATCTCATATTTCATTGAAGAACTGTATTTATATTTTTGTTAAGTAAATATACGTTTTTTACCACTGTTTGCAATTATTAAATTTGAAATATATTAAAAATAGTGTTTTTACATTTTTAGCGGCAAAGTACATCGACATCGAAGTGACTGTTCCCAGGTGTAGTGTAAAAGAAAACCTGCAATTTGACAAGACTCAAGTTATTGTAATGTAAGTCAAAACTTATTATTCATTATATGATTAAGTTCCATATTACTAATTAGTACTGTGATTCGTACTTGTTATAAAATTTAGATAAAATTTCAAATTTGATAATTTGTAATGATGTTCAAATATTAAAATTCCTCAAAAAGTTTTTAAAATTAAAAAAAATAATCTTACATTATACGAGTATTTTTTAAAATCAACTATACCTACTTATATTATTATTGTTGACAAATATGTACATTTAAAAAAATTTCTGCCTAAAGCAAAAATTGGCAACAGCTAAGAGGATAACTGATTGGCTGGAAACACGTGTTTATTTGTATTATGTGATAATGATGTCGTATGAATTTACAAACTGATTGGCTTAAAACATGTAATGCGACTATATGACGTCACAATAATTTATCCCATTGATCGTTAAACACGTGTAATAAATCTAATTTCTCAGGAGTAAAAGTTTTGCACATAGCAAACAAGAATATCTGTTTATGCTTAACCGTCCAAACTGTGATCTTAATTCCTTCTTCAATTTATCGTTCTCGTAAGAAATTCAATCAACTATCAGTAAAATAAAAAATAAAGAAATTGACTCAATAAAAGCATCAACTTTAAAAACAGTATTTTAAATACAAAAGTAAAGCAAGTTATACAAAATTTTAAATACCGATATTTAGATAACTAGATTAATCATAAGAATAGTAAATGATGTGTCAAATATCGATAACAAAGCCTTCTTATAAGAAAAACTTCAAAAGGTGCATTAAATATTGTTAAATATAGCATAAGCTTTATACTACTATGAAAAAGAAGCTAAAATACAAAATAGAAAACTTTTTTCAAATGTAATCATATAAATATTTATTTTCAGTATTTGCTAAAATACATAAACATTTATATTCTTCCCGGAAACCTGAATTTTGTTGACAAATAAAACAAAAATATTTGAATTTGTGGTGTTTGTTATAGACTTGTATTTAAAACTCATTCAATTACATTCAAAAGTCACCGAACCTAAATCAACAACAAGTAAATTGATTTCCATCCATCTAATTTTCTCTTTGATTTATCGTCTGTCTTTCACTGAAAATAGTTAGAATGAAAATATATATACGTTACTAAAAATCTTATAGAAATGAAATTTTTCATAAAATTTAGCTTTCAAATTTTACTAGAAATCTGTTTTGGGCTCTGAATTATTCAGAGAAAAATATGAAGGATCTTTTACTGGGAATCAAAGATTTTCCAGGCTCTGAGAACTTTCAAAATAAAAAGTTCTACTTAACGGGCTAAATTCATGTAACGTCGTAGTCACGTGATGAAAGCAATCATGTGTTACCAGCTACTCAGCTCATGCAATTTGCTGTTGCCAACTTTGGCCTTTTACAGACACTTTCTTTTAAATAGTTCATATTTATCAGCAATAATAACACAAATAAAGTAAACACAAATTTATTGATTCGATTTAAAAAGTAACCATATTATACAAACACTTTTTTAAAAAAAATTTTGAAAACTTTTTTGAAAAATTTTAGTATTTGAACATTTTTATCAAATTATCAAGTTTGAAATTTTATCCAAACCTTACGAATAGACCTTACGAAGTACAAGTTGAATATCAGTTTTGAATTCAAAGAAGAACACGTGATTGAAGGCGTCATCTGATCGCCATGAATTTGGAACATTTCTGATGAATAAACGCGGGAAATAAATTCCACTCAGAAGTTAATCAATTTGAAACTGACAATGATGATGAAAATGTGTTAGAAATGGAATCTGAAAAAAAAAAATGATTTCGTTCATAAAATTTGATTAATCGGTGACCATGTATATTATTAATGTAGGGATTTACAAAAATTCTAAAACTTAAAACTGAATTCAAAGCGGAAAAATATAAAAACATGTTCTGAATTTGAAATTTTGATATTGAATGAAAGGTCACCAGTTAAAGCACTTCCGCCAACAACAACATAGAAAAATATAGGAAGAAAGTTAATAAAAAATAGGTCGGGGTCAGAGGTTAAACTCTAAGAACTAGGTTTGAAAGGCGAGACATTCTGGAACTCAAGATAAAACTAAAGATTTGGAAACGAACGAAAAAAAAGTGATGTGCTTGTAAATTTTTTTCTTAGAAGAGGAGGATTACATTTGAATTACAAATTTGGGAAGGAAGAACTGCTTTGTAAATTGTAATTTTTCATTTGCAGCATAATAATAAACAATTAGAACTGTATTTCGAACGCAGAAGTTAGGCTTAGTTGTTTCGGTGACCCGAAAGTTGAATGAGGTTTAAATAAAAAGAAAGTATTTAATAAAGAAGGCGTATGCGCAAAATTAAAGCGTTAAATTTTTTTTCATTACCAGAATAATTTAATAAAAAAAGAAAATCATTTCGTAAACAAGTTGTTTAATGTTCTCTCTATTAAGTGTACTCAATAAGGAAATGTTTTCCAAACTTCACGTCTGTGGTGTAATACACTGGCCTCAAAAGTTAAGGTACAACATGTTTTTCGAAACTCACCATAAAAAAAATGGCAGTAACAATAAAATGCATAGTTTACATGAATGATAATAACGAACTTTAAAAACATTAATGCAAAAACGATTGCTACCTTAATTATTTTATAGAAAATAACGTATATTTATGAGTGAGAGAAAAATATGCAAATATCAAGCTTTCGTACTTTTGTGTGTAAGTTGTGTTGATTTTCAACAGTTGTTGGCAGTTTCGGTGACAATAGTCAATAGAGTTTTAGAAAATGTCTCAGAGACGTCGTTTACCCAATTCGTTAAGGTGGCGGGCAGTTGGATGAATGGAAATGGGATTGTCGCAGGCTGTTGCTGCTAGACGTCTCAATGTGTCTCGTAGTGTTGTTCAGCGACTTTGGGATCAATACCAATCCGAAGATTCTGTGTCCAGAAGACCTGTTCCAGGCCAACCACGAGCTACAACACCTGCAGAAGACCGTTTTCTAGCTCTTTCGGCACGAAGGAGAAGAACCACTACTGTGCTGCAGCTCGTTGCAGACCACTTTCAAGCACCAGGAAGAAGAATCTCCGCTACTACGGTGCGAAATCGTCTTCACAATGCAGGTCTGTATGCAAGAAGACCAGTTGTGTGCGTTCCCCTCAACGGACGACAGCGAAGGAACCGCTTATGCTGGGCAAGAGAGAACATGTTTCTTGGACGCAGCAACAATGGGCTTCTGTGCTGTTCACAGACGAGTCCAGATTTACAATGGAGAGTGATTCAGGGCGTCTACTGATCTGGAGGGAACAGCGCACTAGATACCATCAATCCAACACTGTTGAAAGACACAGTTATAGAGGTGGTGGAATCCTGGTTTGGGCAGGGATCTCGCTCGGTGGCCACACTGACCTGCATGTGTTCCATGGAGGAACCGTAACTGGTCTTAGATATCGGGATGAGACCCTTGATCCATATGTCCGCCCATATGCTGCTGCTATTGGTAACGACTTCATTCTGATGGATGATAATGCACGACCTCACCGAGCTCGGATTGTTGAGGAGTATCTGGAGGATCACGGTTTGGAACGAATGGAAAGGCCAGCTCGATCTCTAGACCTGAATCCGATAGAACATCTTTGGGACTATCTTGGCAGAGAGGTTGCTGCTTTAAATCCTCCTCCAAGGCCGTTACATGAGCTGAAACAAGGCTTACTCTGTGTCTGGTTTTCGCTTCCTATTCCGGTGTCTGACAACTTAATAAACAGCATGGGAAATCGATGCCGCCAATGCATTCAAGTTAGGGGTGGACACATTCCTTATTAGAACCCATTTTTGTATTGTTTTTATGCCATTTTACCACATAACACTGTGATGTGCTGTTTTCTCAAGAATGGACTTTTCCGCAGAGATTGCTTTTTTTGTTATAAATCGTTTTTGCAATACACTTATACAAATTTCTATGACGCATTCAATAAAAAACTATTTAATGCACATATCCTCCAAATTTTTGTTTCTACATTCATTCATTTGCAAATTAGACACAAAACCCCGATTGTCCTTAACTTTTTGAGGCCAGTGTAGTTTATAAGAGGAAATTTTGATTTACAATGCCCCCGCAAACCCTTGGGAGTTGATTTCAGCAAAACTCTTTCTTAGTGGATCTCTACTCAATGAGAGAAAGGAATATGCTTGCCAAATTTTATATATGTATGTCTAACAGTTCCGGAGATCTGTTAAGTGAGGGAGTCACTTTTCTCCTACATAGGTGGTGGTATAGATTTCTGTACTATAAAATTACAGACATTACTTACTTACCGTAAAATCCGGTGTATATAACGTGGGTCTATACTTTCAAGTTGCAGTTTTTAATTTTTAGGTATATTCGCCGTATAACATGCACCCCTTTTTTTACGAGGAAATCTGAAATGTTAGTACTCAATATTCTTATACATTGAAGTCATTTGTTTGAGGTATTATCCTAGACTATTGAAAAAATAGTATACTTATAAAATTACTATTTTCTTAGTTCATAAGGTATGTCATTTCTTTTAAATAAACAGTATTTCAACATGTATGGATGTAAATTTTTTTATGCTCATCTCTTTTGTTATTTTTAAAGCTATCGTTTTTATACCCGGCGTATAACGCGTACCCTTAAATTTTGATCATATTTTTGGTGTTAAAAGTGGGCGTTATACGCCGGATTTCACGGTACGGCCTAAAGGGTTTCAAGCTGTGAACCGACCCTCCGAGAAGATACTTTACTTATATACTAAACGAAATACATATAAAAAATGATCCGAAATGAGAGACCCTCCCCCAAATTCTTGAGAATAGGGGAAAGATATAAAATACAGTAAAACCACTTTTCTAACAGTGGCCCCTCACCAGGTACCAAGATGTGATTGAAAAAACAATAATAATGTGAATACTTCATTAAAAAAAATCACACACACAAATGCTGTCCCACTAATGAGACAGGAAAATCCTTGGAAAAGAAATAAGATACACAGAGAGAGAGGCGTACCACTCCTGTCAGGGAATATAAAAACACCGAAGAGAGGAATGTAAGATGAAAGAGAGTGAAGGTCCAAGATTTTTTTTTCTCCATTATATTTTTGGAAAGAGGACAAGCGACAGATGTGAAGAGAATCACAGAGAAAATGAATAACCGCAGGTGCTTGAAATATAGCCAATAAGTGTGGTGAGGGAAGACATTGTTCTTAGATATAAAAAGAAAACGGCAGTAATCATCCTGAAAATTTTTATGTAGGTTTAAATTTAGTCTCTTCATCGTATTATACACCTGTGGTGGTGTGATATCTATATAAACCAGTACTAAGCATCACGCGAGAACGATCGTTTTGGGCGTGATCGATAAAGTACTCGCGTTCGGAACGGAAGGTACTCAGATGGAATCTTCCTTCCTTCATTTGTGACCCTGGCCGTACAAAAGAACAGCACCCTTCGGACGCAGCAGTCGTGGCGCCATCTATCCACCGCAAAAGCAACCAAGCCGTCAGACAAATGACGCAATAAAGCCGTCACCCAACCACAAAGCCGTCTCACACACGACACAAACTCTCAAGCCGTCACGCACGAATGACGCAACCCACAAAGTGACACAACTGCTTACATGTTCGCCCCGAATATGGTATCGTTCGTTCACCTATTCGCCGAATCATTGGTATGGGGGTAACGTGGTGGTGTGATATCTATATAAACCAGTACTAACATCACGCGATGACGATTGTTTTGGCATGATCAATAAAGTACTCGCGTTCGGAATGGAAGGTCCTTCCTTCACACCTAAATGTAGTACATTTAGCTCTCGCTAATTCAAATTTTCAATAATACGAACCTCACGCTAATTCGAAGTATATGCTCAACCCCTATAGTAAAACTCTTGATATCTAAACTAAAACAGTACGCTTTTGTACACTCTAATTCGAAGTAAATTCTGTGGCTCTCGCCAGACTACAACACGTGATAATTCGAAGTTATTTTATATAACTATCAACAATTCGAACACTCACAATCATGTAGAGTCCTGTAGCAAACAGGTTTTGAGCTTTGCATACTTTGCGTTGTACTGTCTCTGCGTTTCTCCCCTGTAACGTAGCCCCTTTGATGACTATCTGTCTTCCATACCGTTTTTGTTTTTCCCGGTTCCTCAAGCAAGCAAAAAGACGCTTTTAATACTTTCCTTCTTCAAGTGGGCAATAGGTATGCCGTACTTGTTGTCTGTCGTCCATATCTTTCGTTTAACGCGTGGCCTTGCTAGACATGTGTTCAGAAAGGATGGTCCGTTATTTTGAAGAAGAGATGCGTAGGATTTAGCATTTTGTGTCGGAGTGACATGACGATTTATGACTCAACTGTGTGACTTATATTATGTGGAGCTAAATAGGGCATCGGCAGGACTGGACTCTGCCTTAAAGAACCAATGATGTTGGGAATAGTGTCTGACGGAACCGATAACAGATTAAACAGATTTTTAAAGATAACAGATTTTTTCGTCAAAAAAAGATTAATTATGTGCAGTATATGTTAATAAATGTTTTAATATATAAATGTATTCTTTTAATAATAATAATGCAGGACTTTTAACTTCTTTATAATATTTATACTGTATAATATGTACTTTTTAAAAAAACGTTAAAATAATTTTGTACTAATGTACAATTGTTGTTTTATTGCACAGTTTCAAATTTAAATGTGTTAAAAAAATTCTATTCGTGTATTTTGAGAGTTTTTTCCTACCCTCTTGATAATTTGAACTCTTGATAATTCGATGTTTTTCATTGGTCCCTCCAACTTCGAATTTTCGAGAGTCGATTGTATAAGCAACAACTTCAAACCATCGACAGTAGAACCTAGTTTATCCGAATCAACTGGGACTGGACACCGTTTGGATACGCGATTATTCGGATAACCGAAAACCGAATGCGATCCACGCAGTATATGAAACCGGACACTATACGAATATTGAAAATCATTACACGCGAGAAACAGGCTTGGAGAAAAAGCAAAATAGGTGCAAAATGTCGCAATTTTACCTTTATTATGGAAAATAATTACTTATTTTTCGCTGTACCATTGTACACCTTCGTTTTTTCGCTGCAAGGTCTCTAATTCTCTTGAGTAGCAGTAGTTGAATAGGACAGCCCTCTGATTGTTATTCGTACCATTCCATAGCTGTCTCTATCGCAGAAAACGCGTCAGCATTTGATGGACCCTTGCTACTTTTGTTGTTGTTGTCCTCGTCCACTTCATCATCGAAAGAGTCGGATTCTTCTTACACAGAAGTCACAATCTCGTTATCATTTAGCATTTGAAATCCACAGTCTTCTGCATCGCATGCCATTTAGGTTTCTATATCTTCTTCATCGCATTCTTGAAATCCTGGGATCGATTGGACAAAGTCAGTAATCTCCTCCCTGTGGTCATCATTGAAGTCTTTTTCGCCTTCTAAATCTGCATTCCACTGTTCGAAAACGTATTCATATACAGTGCATGTAGTTGACGAAAAAAACTGGTCTGGATATTTGACGCTCCGGATAATAAACGTTCGATTAAACGAAGTTCTCCCGTTCTATGCTCGAAGTTCACTACATCGACACTGACTGGAGTCCTTATTTCAAAATCGATTTCTTAGAAATCGCATAGAAAAAGGAAAAAACAATACAAATTAACTTCTTCATTGTTAAAAAAGATGTTTTAAAATGAAGTCCACAGGATTTTATAAATTAATTTGTAAAACCATTATATCAAACCGTTTCGTCACGTAATGATAAACGCATTATTTTTCGAATGATGGATATTGTAAATTCAATGAGAATCTTCGGAAGTTTCAACAATTCGCAACTTGATATTCTAAAGAATCAAGAGATTTCATAATTACATTCATAAAAGTAAACAGGAAACCGTTTTGAAGCTTTGATTTTAAAACTAAAAGAAAACAAAATGTGAACACTAATTATCATTTAAAATAGGGCAATTTGAGAATAATTATAATGTTAATGATTTGTTTTGGCTTATTTTATATTCTCGCAGAGTTCATTAAATCTTTTTTTCAATGTAATTCTTTCAAGAATTTGTGTGATAATGATTTAAAATTGAGATCTTATGATTACTTTACTCATTCGGCATTTGTACGTTGGGATACAAAACAGGAAATTTAAGAATTAAATTATAATTGAGTTCACTATAATTATGCTTAGAAATCTTCGGAATTTTTTAATTAGTATTTTAAATTCATTTCCACCCTCAACTCATCGTGCTTATTGTCCTACACAAATCTAAATATTTTCGGAAATTATAACATATTTTATTAAATTAGATATTTTGCAGAGTATAATTTTGAAGTGGTTGACAGTTTCACTTATTTAGGTTTGGAAATAAACCATAGAAACGACTCTACTACTGAAATCCAAAAGGTAATTACTATGGCTAATAGAAGTCTTAATGGAATACGAAAATGTATGAAATCGAATTTAATCAAAAGAAAAACAAAAGTTCTATTGTATGAACGTCTTTTAGAATCAGTATTAACTTATGCATGTGACACTTGGTCCATGTCTCGAACAGATGAGAACATGATAAGTATTTGCGAAAGGAAGATTTTAAGATTTATTTTTGAAGGAATTCAGGAAAATGGAACGTGGCGAAGAAGATCAAATTTCGATCTCTATTAATCATACAAAGAATCTGACATTGTTAACTTCATCAAAATACAACGAACTAAATGGGCAGGTCACATTGTCAGAATAAACGAAGACTGCACCAGGAAAAAGACTTCAATTTCCAACCAATTGGCACACAAGAAAAAGCAGGCCAAATCTTAGATGGATTGATGGCCTAGAAAAAGATCTCCTAGTTTTGAGAACTAAGAATTGGAGAACGCCCGCTGGCGGGAAGATGGCTGGCCTGAAAAAGGCTAATTGAGAAGGCCAAGGCCCGCCCTGGGCTGTCGAGCAACTGATCATTATAAGGAAGGAAGATATTTTGCATGCAATAATAGCAAACACTTTTTGCACTGGACTGAATTCATGACGGTTACACGATAAAAAGTATCGCGTGTTTTCCATTGAACTCAAAACTGATATAAAACTTGCATTTGTTGTTCTATATGTAAAAAATTTGGATAAAATTTAAAACTTCATAATTGGGTAATGATGTTCAAGCATTAAGATTATTCAAAAAGTTTCTAAAAATTAAAAAAATAGTTCTTATGCTGTGCATGTATTTTAAGACCAAGTGCCCTTTGTTTACTTATGTATATAATTATCATTGTCAAATATATACTTTTTAAAAGAAAGTAAAAAGCAAAAGTTGACAACAGCGAAGCGTAGGAACTGATTGGCTAAGAACAGGTGATTGCTTTTACTATTTAATTATGACGTCACATGAATTTAGTCCATTGCATGAAGTACTTCACTATTATCATGAATGCTTTTGATTATTTAATGAAATTATTTTGGGAAACAGCATTCAATAGCTATAAATATTGTGATTTATTACTAATTGCTAGATAGAATTAAAATCAAAGCAAGGCGATTAAAGTCTGTTATATGTTGCAAAATAGATTAACTAAACTGATTTTTTTGTAAGATTTCGATTTCTTGATGATGAAATATCTATACCGTATTCTAGTAGACATTTAAAAAGCGAATAGCAACCAAGCATTGGAAAATTTCCTTCAAAAAAATTGGAAGACATAACAACATTCGATCAATTTCTATGTATTGAGTGCATTGTTTTTATTCTTTTAAAGTAGGAGACAAAATAACAAATGGCGAGTCATATCCTGAGTTTTGGGTTTTTGAACACAATATGTTAAATAATCCATATAGAAATACGAACTAAATAAAACTGCATAGTTCTTTCGAGATAATAAATTCAAAAAAATTATCTTTTGACATTGAATTAGAAATATTTTCGTAATTCAGTTATGCATCTTCTATAACCTTGATTAAGGTTGCAGTTCAAAATACAATGAAGAGAAAATAATGCTTTCGCTGCCGTGAAACTTAATGTTAATCAAGATTATGTATGAAATATTTTATTTTAGATGACAAGGGCAAAAAGTTACAATTGTTCCCAAAATAACATTGTTCATGCCAACATTCGGTAAAGTGAAAAAAATTATCTTCTTAAGGATTGCAATTTTTGGATTAAGCTGTCAAATTGTTCATTGTTTAGAAATTAAAAAAAAAGAGTTTCCTTTTTAAAATATGAAATAGCAAAACTCATATAACTGTAATGTAAGAATAATAAATATATGTAAGTCCTAAACTTATATAAATGTATCAAAGTAACTAAACTACCGTAAAATCCAGTGTATAACGCAAACTTTTAACACAAAAAATGAGATTGAAATTTACGGGCACGCGTTACACGTCGAGTATAGAAATGATAGCTTCAAAAATAAAAAAAAAGAGATGATCATAAGAAAAATTAAGCTTCGGCATAGATCGGAATGTTATATATTTGAAAGGAATGACATATATATATACCTAATGAAGTTAAAGGGTTCTGATTCTAACAGTATTCTATTTTTTTAAAATTCTGGGATAATAAATTAAATAAACGACTTAAAAACATGCGAGCATTGTACATGAACACTTCTGGTTCTTTTGTAAGAAAGAGGTGCGTGTTATACGGCGAATATACCTAAAAATTAAAAAATGCAGCTTGAAAGTATGGGTGCACGTTATACGCCGGATTTTACAGTATTTAAAGAATAATTCTTTTCTAATACTTATATAAATTAAAAGTTATGTGTGAATTCATTTTAAAACTATTGATAAATTCATAAAATTAATGCATGATATAAACTTCTACTCAAGTGATAGAAAAATAAATTTATTAAGCTCTGGTGTATTTAGAGCAAACGTGCATATTTTTAAGTATATATCTTCAGGTTTCATGTAATTATTTATAAATATATTATAAACATAATTTATTTAAGAGTATAATACACATAATTTTATTTAGTGTAATATTTTATTGAGAATATTTTATCTTATTATTTATCATTGTTGCTCGTTCTTATTTTTATTAAAAGATACATCCTCTGACAATAAAGTTCGGTGAATATGCCTGTAACACATTAAGATATCCGACTGCGTTCGGAACCGTGATTTTAAAAGAACGCATAAATGGATAATTTTCATGATATGTAGTGTCACTTAGATTAGAATACGTGTACAAAATTGTTTTAAGGACATTTTGACAAAAAAAGTATTTAAATACAATATTTCGCCAAAAAATTAACTTAGAATAATCTTTTTTCAAAATGTTCTCCTTTAGTGAAAATTGCTTCTATTATAATATTTTGCCTGTATATAGCTCAGACCTCTGTACAGAGGCTCAACTATGATTTTTGAAAAATTCACATTATATTCAGAATTACAACGATTTGAAATAATTATCGGGGCGTTTTTTTCTTAAAATTTCTCCCCTCTGTTGTCGTAAAACATCGATAAACCCACCTCTAGGTTACATATTTTAAAAATTCTAGTTAAGCCTCTGTAGAGAGTTCTGAGCTATATATAGGCAAAGTATTATAATAGAAGCATTTTTCACAAAACGAGAATATTTTGAAAATGGGTCATTCTATGTTCATTTTTTGTCCAAATGTTGTACTTAAATAATTTTTATTGTAATACTATACTTAAAACAATTTTATATACATTTTCTAATCTAAGTGACACTAAATATCATAAATATTATCCATTTATACGCTTTTGCAAAATCTTGGTTCCGAACGTACTCGGATATCTTAACGTAGATGAAATATTAACGAAAGTTACCGTACTGTCCTTCGAAATAAACACTTCCCATAACTATACATCACTGATATCTGCTATACATGTCCTGGAAACTTTGCAAGAAGTCTTCTTTTAGGATGGAGTTCCAAAGCCTAGTCACGTTTCGTTGGATTCTAGGACTATGGTCAATATCGATAACACGTTTTTCTCACCCTAAATTCTGGGTAACGTTTTGTCGCACTCATTCAGGGTTAAACTGCAGTTAATCAGCTATCATTGACGATCTTTAGGCATTAATTTCCTCACTTTCTCAATGTTTTCATCATTCATGGAGGTCGCCAGTCTTTCACTACAGGGCTTGTCAGAACACTTTCCCTGCTTTTCGAAAACTCTAGGACCATTCGTACACACACTTCATGGACAGTACTTGATCTTCATAAACATGTACCAGCACCGCATAAGTTTCCTTTTGTGTCTTGCCAAGCTTAAAAAAGCTTATGGGTAAATTCCTATTATAGCCCACCCCTTGGCGAAGATTTTTTTCAATTCGCGCCAAGATGGCGCCAAGACGCGTTTTTCAAAGTCGCGTCCAGGCAAACAGGAAAAAACACGGCGTTTTGTCCGAAGGAGCAGAAATGGAAAACATGAGAACCTTAAGAACGAATTCATATTTAGCTTCTAATAATAGAAATTTTTTTAAAACTTACGAATCAATAATTCCATGAAAAATTTAGCTTTTCAAAAATAGGAAACGGAGAGCATTCCGAAAAAAAGAAGAATCGGAAGCTCGAAAGAGAAATTTTTCAAACGTTATGAACAATTTCAGTAACATCTCGTCTTCTAAAAATAGGAAATTAAGAATATTCTAATATAAGTGAAAATTTATAGTCAAAAATGAAAAGTTATTTTTTTAACTTTTAAAAAATAGGCAAGAACATTCCGAAAAGGAATCGAGTTCGATGTAGAAAAAGTGGAATTTTTAAGACGCTAATTAGAACAAATTAATGAATAAATTTTTAATCCTTAACGTAGGAAATTAAGTTCATTCTAAAAAGAACGAATTGATGTTCGATGGAGAAAAATTGAAACATTATGAACAAATTCCTGTATGATTTAGTTTCTTAAAAATATATGAAACACATTCTAAAATTACTCAAATGGCTTTTGCCAAACCACGTACCTTTCCTTACATCATTCGGATCCTTTCCTGCTATCGTACGTCATCTCTATCATTTGAAAAGCACCATCTAAAAATTACCACCTTCTTAACAAAAAATTTAAAAAGAAAATAAACCTTGCTTTCCTCTCGTTAACATTGACCGTTAATTGCAAAGCGTCGAATAAATGGTAATGGTCTTTACCACTCGTACATAGTTAGTAGGGTTGTCGAAGCTAACGAAATTAACGGAAATTACTAATTGTCGATACCTAACGGCCGATACCTGTCACAAATAACAATCTCTCATTTTAAAGGATTAAAAAAAAAAGGTTGCTAGCTTGGCGAACTTATCGCCCAACTTGGCGACAAAAAAAGCACAACAACCGGGAGTGGGCTATATTAGGACCCAATCATGTCGACACTCATTTATGACTGAACGATCTGGAGGCAGATGGTCAACACCTGCCGCTACGCATGTGCAGCGTTTTGTTTCACCAACGTTGTCAGATCGACTGTTCTGACTTTATTCACCGAATTTTATTGTCAGAGATTTTATTTCTAGGTCTCCATCTAAAAAATAGTCATGCAGAACTTTAGACGCTGAAGATTAAACTAAAAGTGATAAATTCGGGGCTGGGTTCAATGAAGCCTCCATTAGGGTAACATTTTTTATTAATTTAAATTAGACGAAAAAAAACATGTATCGTCAACAAAAGTAATGGGCAGAGAACATGGGTGGTTTTTCATAGAGACTACCTTCTTTCCTTGCTTGGTCTCTGCAGAAGATGTTTGGTCGCTAGAGGGCGCTTGGGCTGCTTCGTGCGCAGACAGTAACATTTGTTATGACAAAAGCGGTTGCAGTAAAGATTGAAAAAAGATTGATTTCAAAATACACAGCAATTCAATTTTCAGAAATATTATTGATTTAAAAAGTAAAAACAAGGAAACAGCATGACATGTTATGTATCATTTCAAAACTAGTTAAAAAGTGCTATATGTTTTAAAAGCATCGCGATTTTTCTTGCCTTTTATATTAACATTTATTTAATGAGAGATTAAGGTTTTCTCAAACTTTCCTTTTAGATTTTTCTTATTTAACGTTATATAAATGCACATATTATTTTTAGATGTGCCGTGGGAGTTTTACTGTCCTTCGTTTTCTTTGGAACATCTCTAGACATACTGAGGGAAATATTTCACAAGGCAAAATTAATAACCCGATGCTTCAACAGTAAGTATCTAGCAGCATATAAGAGTTTTCAATTTTGAATTATATATAATTATATCATAAATTTTGTATAAATGTGGAATTTTTTTTTCAAATTTTTGACTGATTTTATCACAGTTATTTTTTTAGAAATTACAGATCATTTTTAATAAGAAAAATAATTTTTTAAAAAATATTTCATTTATTTTGACAGTTATAAATATTAATTAAAATTTATTTAGTGAAAACATTTTGCAAAATTTTGAAAATAGTTAAGTTATTACTTTAGTTTAATTCTATGCATATATTTTGTATTGCTGAACATATTTATCACTCAAGAAATTTTATTTTAAGGCATAATTCCTCTCACTTAAAAGTATTCAGTACTATATTGGTCCAATAATACTAATAATTGTGATGTGGAGAATTATCAATTGATTGTTATTGAAGCACACATAAGAAACCATTTACAAGTATAATACTTAGGTTAAAATTTTATAACTCTCTCTCTCTCTCTCAGTGTTTGAAACTTTTTTTTAACCTTAAGGGAAAATGTGAAAATTAGAACCTGGGGAAATAAAATTTAAAAAGGTTGTGATTTTACTTATTTAAAACATAAAATACATTTATTCACTGATTAAAATACATCGTCTTCAAATATGCAGGGCAGGGATGGTGAATCTTTATGGATCAACATGCCATTTTTTTTGTAGAAATGTTTAATGAGGTATAGACGTGCCGTCAAATAATTTTGACTTGTGATTATTTTGGGAAAATATAATAAAACTAAATACTAACAACTCTAAAATCTTTATTTACTACGTAAAAATACATTTTGCACTGTATTGTGTTAAAATGTTTTAGTTGTAAAGAGTGTTTTTTTTCCAGGTATAGAAGTTTAAGTTGGCATTACTTTCCAAGATGGCGACCGATTTAACAGCTGTCAAGTGATTTATTTTCAGTTTGGTTTGGCAATTCATCAAAACGATCATCAAGCAAGGCGTAGATTCGTCGAATCAGCCCAAAACGAGATTGCCGTTGTTCCCGATTTTCATAAGCGAATTTTGTTTAGCGATGAAGCGCACTTCTGGTTGAATGGCTACGTCAAAAAACAAAACTGCCGCATTTGGAAGTGCCACAAGTGAATGTCGAAACACCGTTACATCCAGAAAAACTGACTGTTTGGTGCGCTTTATGGGCTGGTGGAATCCTTCTTCAAAAACGATGAAGGCCACAACGTTCCAGTCAATGGTGATCGGTATAGAGCCATGATTACTAACTTTTTCATTCCTGAATTGAACAATCATCATGTCCAGGAGCTGTGGTTCCAACAAGACGGCGCAACATGTCACACAGCTCGTGCCACAATCGATTAATTGAAAGACACATTTGGTGGCCGCCTAATTTCACGTTCTGGACCTGTGAATTCGCCTCCAAGATCTTGTGATTTAACACCGCTAGACTATTTTCTGTGGGGCTATGTAAAGTCATTGGTCTATGCGGATAAGCCACAAACGCTTGACCATTTGGAAGACAACATTCGCCGTGTTATTGCCGATATACGGCCACAAATGTTGGAAAAAGTCATCGAAAATTGGACTTGCAGATTGGACTACATCCGAGCCAGCCGTGGCAGTCCTATGCCAGAAATCATATTTAAAATGTACTGCCACAAGATTATCTTTCGAATAAAAAAAATCATGTCAATGGAATAATACATCGTTGTTTTATTGCAATTTAAAGTTCTATACCTCTAAAAAAACACCCTTTACGTGTAATTCAAATTACAGTAACATTAGTGTGACTTTTGTTGTTGTAAATTAAGATGACAAATAACTTATGTTAGGATTGTAAGACAATATCAAAAGAATGTGCTCCCCGACGCCTCGCGCACCACAACCAATCACTCGCGTTTGTTTCTAATACTTTATGGTGAACTTTGTTATTTTGAACTAAAATACAAACCGTTTTGATTGGTGACATGCTCAAAATATTGCGTCACGTGCCATTGGTTCATCATCCCTGATATAGGGAATATTTTATTTCTATAAAACCCTCATATGTATAGGTTTTTCTTACTGTCAGATCCTTACGAACATCTAATAATGAAGACCTCGATATCCTTTTTGTTTCACTCATACTGTGACGGGCTCATCGCGTTTTCCACTAAAAACTCCTCTTGGGTGCTTTGGGGCCGAAAAAGGCAAATTCTTTCCAACCAAATCCAGAAGCAAAGCGTGAATATGCAAATGGGAAACCTTTTAAATAGCGGAAGTTTAACGTAAGCGTATGACCTATTGGGAAGTGATTATGCTAGTCTGAGTTTAAGCGCGTGAACTGAAAGAAGAGAAGAAAGCCGTCGTTGAGTGTGAAGCTATCCGTGACAGAGCGATCAAAATCAAGGTGGTTACTATTCCACGCGAGATAAACAAAAGATATTTAGGATCCGAAAGGATTGCGGTTAAACAAGAGATTAAGGTAGGATAATTTTGTTATCTGTTAGGACTGCGTATAAGTTGAGATTAGAAAAAGGCGGGAAGAAAGTGATTAAAGTCGCGCTTATTTGGTAATACGTATTGTGTGTTTTCTCACGTCGGATCCACTAAGTTATAATATAAATGTTATCATTGTTAGTGTTTAAGTTAAGATCTTAATAAATACATTTTAAGATCATTGCAACGCCTGGTTCTTCATTCACTTCCACACCTCTAGGTCACGAAGATAACTTAGGAGTGAGGTATCACCCACGGGCGAAAACCTTACAATGCATTGGCAGCCAGAAAAGTATAAGTGAGAGAAAATATCCTAATTTACAACCAAAACGTTTTACATTTAGATGACCAACCATTTTAGTATTGTATATCAATGTTGGCTCATTTACAGCAATACCAACCATTGTTTTGGAAGATCTTGTTGTTTGGGGGAAATAATTCTAAACTGTAGATTTGTAAGACTCATTTGAATTCAGAGACTTTCTACCTAAGCACTTTTTTCAGTAGTTTATGTTAGATGAAGTTTGAAAATATGACTTTTATTGCATTCATAAAAGTGATAATCTCAACACTTTTATTTGTGCATGAGAATAATTCTAAATATGTGAAGGACAGGATGACCTGGTTCCTCCTCTTCAGGCACTAGTCAATCCAGGCAAAAGATCCAAAATAAAGAAAAATGGTTAAAACCTCCGTTTCATAAATGGTATAAAGGCAACAGTCCAAGACTTTCTTTATATCTTCCTTGTGACAGACAGTCCAATACTTATTTGTCCCGACTTGCCAGTGGGCACTTCAAAAATATCACTTTACTGGAGGCAATAACAGGTTTCCCATTTGTCCTAAATGCAAGATAGAATAGGCTTCATCTCAGCACATCTTGGACACTGTACTGGAAAGATATCCAGGATGGTCCACTTCTAGTATAGGACTTCCTTAAAGTCAATGGTTTCGTTGATTTGGTCTGACTTCATCTGACCAGACGGGAAATTAGTAACAGCAACAATGTGTGCTTAAAGTATATTCAGAAACTCTTGCCTTATGGTAGTTATACCATATGGTAGAAATGCATCAGTTCTTCATTTGTTAAGCAATAATGACCATAAATAGCCCGTATGGAGTTACTTATAATATCATTCATAGAATTATAGTTCTCTCCTATTGCATTCCCATAGTATAATCTGTAAATTTGTCTTTCAATTTATATATCAGGTGTTTTTTCCTACTTATACTTTTGTCCCCTACCACTTGCCATGATTTACAGATTTTAATTTACGAAGTCTGGCACCCTTTCTGGATATGATTTTCTTCAGATAATATTGCACGGCACTTCGCAATACTGTAAATGTCTTGAGAGAGAGAGATTTGTTTCCATTGCATTTAAAGAACAAGTCACTCTTGACATTTTCCTTATTTTTTGCACAGGATGTATGTAATATTTGTCGGATTTAAACGAGTTTGCTTTGAAATGCTTTTAATATTCCAAACTAAGAGTATTTCTTAAAATAATACATGCCATTTGTCTTTGATAGGTGTTTTAGTCAAGTTTCTGCGGTCATTTTCACTCAACACCAACGCAAATCTACTTTTGAATACTGATTCAGCTCAAAATGGACTCAACACAGTTCATGGAATGCGATTCTTTGGCATGGGTTGGTTAGTTCTTGGACACACATATTTTAACAGTAACGTTCAGATGTACGGTAAGATATTATTTTTGATCAATTAGCTTGATATTTTATTATTATCACATTTCAGGTAGCTTTAATGTACTGCTACCTGAATTCAAATAAATCAGCATTAATAGCTGAAGTTCACAGCATAAAATGTACAAAATATTCAATTAATTTTTCAAAATAAGTTTTATCCAGACGTATCCGTTATTCCTTAATAATGTATAATTGAAACTGTACAATACTCCTACGTAACTCTTCCAATTTAGCTAATTTGAGTCTATATATCTAAATTGCTGTAGTTTAATTTAATTAAATATTAATGTATGGAAAAAGGGTGTGAATCGCCTATAGACCCGACAAAAATCATTCAGTATTAATCACTATCATTACTAAACAAGATTTTAGTAACACAATTCTCATTCCAGGAAATCTTTCGGAAGCTAGTGCTTTTGCTGAAGGATTTTTTTTCCAGATCATCGTCAACTCAACTGTATCCATCGATACTTTCTTTTTTATAAGGTATAGTATTTATATATATATGTATTGAAACATCCAATGTTCTTTTGCACCTGCAAACTTCTTCACTCAGAATTATCCAGTGCTGTTTCATATACTTACGAATCTTTAAAATTTCTTCTAGTGCCGTTCTTTTGTCCTACCTCACCCTTCAAGGTGCTAGTAAACTTGGATATTACAGCATACCACGGCTGTTTTTTCGAAGACTAATACGGTATGCCTTTAAAAATTACAATTACTAGCATTAACAAGTTTGAGATTAAATTCTGGCTTATTGGATAGGTTCTAGAAAATACAGTCGGACCTCTATATAACGAAGTCGCTAAATCCCGAAAAAAAATTCGATGGAAAATTCGTTGTATAGAAGTTTATCTTTCAATTTTCTTTATATAACACATACAACAAATTTTAAATTCATAAGCACTATATATTAAAAAAAGTAATTATTCACACTTTTTGGAAATTAATATTTATTTTTTATATCTTACCTATCAAAAAGAAAGAAAAGCTGCAAAGAAAGTTTCTTGACGCCTTTATCCTCTTCCTGAAGAGTCAGTTGTTTTTCTTTGATGCTCAAGTGCTTACGTTTGACATTTTCGACCTACAAAAAACGAAGTTACCAGCACGAATGATCAACACCAAAAATGAACGGAGACTAGTTTGAGGAGACAGGGTCACGAGACAACTCCATTGATGGTGAAAAAGGATGTCAATGATGTTTCCAGTGAACTGGACGATGGGGGTTAAAAGTTGCACTTTTTGAATGAAACGCCCAGAATTCTATTGCTTTCGGCGAGCTAGGTACCTAATCAAACCAGTTCAAGATTTATGACTACCATAAAATGAGTTAAAAGAAAGAATAACTTGAAACGTTCATAAATACTATAAAAAATTTAAACCACAAGAGAAAAAGTTCGTTATATAGAAAATGCAATCCGCTATTGGGAGGTTATCCCAAAGAAGAAAATCAGAAACGCTCTTGATTCCAGGAAAAAGTTCGCTACATAGAAAAATTCGCTATGTAGAGGTTCGTTATATGGAGCTTCGGCTGTATTACATAAAATGAATGAAATACTATTTATTTTTAACATGTAATATCAAAGTACTTACAACAAATATTATATTTGTAAGTAGTATTTTTCAATAATTAATATTTCAATATTCAAATATTCGCATTGTGATGTAACAGAAAGAAATCCGAAAAAATGTCATAATCTAAGGTAAGAAATCTCTAAATATTTTTAGTCCTATAAATCCTAACATATCGTTAATATAACTATCTATTCTGGTAAGATTTCTATTTAGACACACAGGAATACGCCAGTTTCAATAGCTTAAAAGAAAAAAATAATTCTAAAAAAACCCATAAGAATAATTACTTAATAGCTCCATCCTTCTGTAGAAAAAAATAGAAAAAAATTGCTAGAAAAATGTACAAATCATTCTATGAAAGTATTTTTATTCAAAAACAGTTTATAACATTACATTAAATATTGAGTACTTATACTCCTAAAGCATTTAACTTCAATCCACAGTTTATAACAACACATTAAATTTTAAACAAGTATTTAACTTCAATTCCACATCTCGGAACAAAACTAAAATAAAATCATGAATTCGAAATCAAATGAAATACTTTTCGTTGTCATAATACTAGAATAAATAAAAAATCAGAATAGAATAGTATTCTTTTTAAAAAATTATCATCTGCATATTTTTTAGAAACAATTACTCACATGAAACTGTAAAAAAAATCATCTGCATTATAAAATAATAATTTAAAAAAAAATATGAATCAATTCTTAGCATACTACGCTATCTGCAGCGGGATCCACAAAGTCAGATTCACTAGTGCCATCTGTTGTTCATTTCTTTATTTAAATGCCTGAATGTTTTCCATGAATCGAGTGTGTCATCATATAAATAAACTAGTTCTAGGAACTAATATCTAATTTCCCTAGCCATGTATTAACGAGATAGATTTTTTAGAAGGAATTTAAATACATTTCAATGATTTTATGATTTTATATGTAAGATAAATTTAATCTGCCAAGAAAGTAGAAAGAATTACAGCGATTATACGCTCTTTAATAATTGAAAAAGTTATATAAAACATTATTAATTTGTAGGAACAAAGTTAACTAATTATTTATGATTTTATGTGACAGTTACTTATACATAGCATTTCTTTCTGTTATGTATGTTTAATGTGCATTATAGTAATTCGTCATGTTTCTGCTACTAAGAATTCCATACCACTGTACAATATTCAAAACGTTATTCAAAATTAACAATAGCATTTTTAACATCCTTTCATGATATTCGTCCAAAGTAATGACTTAAATATATGAAATGTACAGATTTTTCATTATCATGTAATAATATAATCTTGTATATCTTTGATTGTGAAAAATACTGTACAAGTAAGAAAAAAAGGCTTTAGCAAATCAATTTACTTTTATTTAGGATTCTACCTACATATATAATGGTCATCAGTGGAACCTTTCTCTTACCCCATTTGGGTTCTGGACCTTTCTGGAACGAGACGGTGGACCCCGTGGTGGACTCATGCAAGCAGAACTGGTGGACCAATCTCCTTTTCATAAATAATTTTATTACCACTCCTGGACAAAGGGTAAGAAATTAAACTAATGTATGAAGATTAGGAAGTAGTTTTATTACTAACCAGTCCACTTAACAAAACAAATAATTTGAGTTTAAAAATGTATTAAAATTAAAATTATTTTCTTTAAATATATTCTTAGAAGTGTTTTTAATATTTTAATTTTTTTTTACAATTTAATTCAGTATTGAAAACATAAGTATGTCTAGTGGATTTGGATTAGAATAGTACTTTATATTTATTCGAAGAAAATAGCTGAATTTCCAAAATTTTTTTTAGAGAACTGAACATTCCACTGAAAATAACTAAAAAACTAAAGTTGTTCAAATAAGCAACTAAAGCTTCAAAATGTTATCTGACTGTATTTGAAAAAATCGTATTTTTAAGCTTGATTTAAATTTTTAAAAAATCCAGTCTACAGAAAATGATATTCATCAAGGAATGACTGCATTTGATATGATAGTTTAAAGACATAAATTTTCAAGCATTTAAATTACTAATGTGTTTTTTGTATGCAAAGATATTTAGATCAAAACCCCCTATACACCTATAGAAAATGATATACACCACAAAGAATGACTGTAAAGATAGTTTAGTTAGTGATAGTTTATAGCTAGAGTTAGTTTAAAATTTAGGCATAGTATATTTGCTTGTTATATTTAAATAGTATTATGCAACACCATTTCAAATACAACGATTTTGAATGAAATACAAACGTGTTGCAGATGCCGTATATCATTTCGTAGGATGGTGTTTCAGGTATGTTGCATTTGTAGTTAGTAACAACGATTTTGAATGATCAAAGTATACAAACGTATTCTCTATTGCATTATGTATCACAGATGCCGTTAACCTTAAAGGAGATGACCAATTCACGCAAGTTGTTAAAATAACGTCTCTTTGAGGTCATTTCCCTTATGTAAGTAAGTGATTTGATCAAATCACCCAACCGGTTTAATGGAAAGAATGAAATAAAAAGGTCACCCATTTTTTAAAGATATAGGGTTTGATACTTAAGGGGTATCGTTAGTACTGCCTCTATGGTTAGGAAGTTCAGTCAGGACGTTTGCATTGGCAAAATGCTGTCCAGGGGAGGGGACTCGATTTCCCAGGTGTCTCTCGCCCCCTCCCGTCATTTCTTTAAGGATTTCACATCATCCCTAAAGTCTATTTCAACACTCACTGCGATAGGATCAATTGACCGGAGATGTCAAAACAAGGTCATTTACATGATAAATAGTTAAATGATTTATACTCAAACCCTACAGGGAACAAGTTGTTTCACTGTGACATTTAAATGATCCAAATTTTATGAAATGAACTAGTACACCAGAACCCGATCTTTTGTTTCATTGGCAAACTGCAAATCGGTCGGCCAAGGGGAAGGAGGGTGGAGTGACACGGCTGGTTGGGGTCGAGGTTGCATCCTTGTCCTTCCTCGGAACTCTGGTAATGTTGCTTTTGAACTTATTGTTTTTTTATCGCTCAGTAACGAGAGTGACTTTATGATTGATTATTAAAGGCCAATTTTAAACTGTTTTCAATCCCATATCTTTAAAAGGGTTGATCCATGCTTGTTCATTGAACCGGGCCATGAACCTCATTTCAAGAATAAAACTGAGTACGTTCAGGTATGGAGCGAATTTGATCAAATCACTCTTAACTTATGGTTGCTGGCAGTTTATAATACAGACCAAGCCAGAGAAATTACCTAAAGATCTACAACTTCGTAAGGATAGATGTTATACGTTGGCATCTTGCGAATTGATCATCTCCCAGTAGGGATTCAGCGATGAAGGTCCTAATCTCGTGTTTCATAAATTGGACGACCTGTACATTTCTTTCAGGAATTGCGATATGGAGACTTAGAGTTATCGCGTTTAAAATGTGTCCTGGAAACTTGAGCAGTTTCACTTGTCAGAAGAGAATGACAACGCAGCCGGTTCAATTATCTATTTGATGCATAAATTTGCTTCTAAAGTACCAAAGAGATCTTGGTGTCATACGAAATTGATCTCCAGACCATAACTCTTAGCACAAGACATATGTGTTTGTACAACAGGCAACTTGGTTCCAAATGCTCACCTGGATTCCTTCTAACAAATATACTGCCAATATTGACATCCAAATGGACACTACAGGGCATCTGCTTTATCCCTCAATTAATCAATTATTACAATTCTAAGTAAAAAGGTAATAGCAAATTTATTTGATATGGTTACAAAACAATTTAAATTTCTGCTGTACAATACATTAAAGCCATATAATGAATACTGCGGTCTTCTTCTCAGGGTCAGATCTTCTTCTTCTTCCTATTGGCTGTTGAGCTTAGGTCTTGAGACAATGCTTTCTGTGGCCACTGCTATCAACAATTACACACAATGGGTACATCGTTACCAAGTGTTTTTTCAATATCACGAAAGGAAATCTACTTTCATGTAGATTTGTTAGTTGGTTTTATTCAAACTCAATTATCTGCTGATACTGTCGAAATCTTGATTTTCGATAAAGTTGGATATCATATATATTTATGTATATACATATATATGTGAAAAAAACATCTTCAAACCCACTTTTATAAAAATTATTTTATATATTAGCTGTCCTAAGTCAGCATCCATTTTATAACTTTTAATCTCGGTTGCTCATGTTTCCTTCATTGTGTGATTTTCCTACTGTCTATGTGTTTTTCGAATGTGATTGATGGATGTAATTCTCTTGTTTATAGAGAATTAGACTATATATATATTATATATATATATATATATATATATAGTATAAAAAATAAAATACTAAGTAAGAAAATTGTATAACCTACAAGGCCAAAGAGGAAAGAAATTGGATTACAAGAAACATAACAATTGAAGATACAGAAATAGACTTTGGACTAAAACGGAGACCTATTATGATTCCTAAAACTATCGCTGTATTAGTCCAGCATATTAGGGTTACGCTGCTATATGGTACTACCTTCCCCGAACAGTAAACATTTTCGACATAATAGAAAAAAACAGAGCCGTGTTGAAAAGTTAAGCCTATTTCTAACATACGTAGATGATAAACCAGACAGAAAAGTAAAATGAAATTAGGAAGAGAGAACAATAAAGTTTCTCTCATAGAGAAGAATATAAAGAAAACATTCAAACATTCTATAAAAAAATGATAAAAACCTACATGTAAAAATGAAAACCATAAAAAAATATGAAGACGAAGCATCTTACGCAAAAATCGCGTGTTAAATGAATTGCTAAAAACATGAGTTTGTTTTGAATGCATGGCATCAGTTTCAACTAATTATCTATATTAAAATTGTATTGTTTTATACAACTGTAGTAGTAACTTAAGTATGTCTATTTATTTTGTGTTTACTAGAATTCATAATTTTATCCCCCTTCAGAAATAATCTCGATAAATACAAAACAGCCAATTAAAAACAATCAATTAATCAATACGCTTTTTCTAGAATTTCAATTTTTTTTAAAAATACATGGTATATTTCTTAATTTTTAGAGAATATCTGAAGTCATATGGTTTTTTTTTAATTTACACAGTGTCTGGAGCACTCCTGGTATATTTCCTGCGATTTTCAACTCTTTATCATTGCCTTATTCATCTTACTTGCTTTGATTAAGTAAGTCTCAAATTTATTTTACCTTAATTAATATTCTAATTATTCCGCTTCATTAAAACAATGAATCATAAAAGAAAATTCGGAGTAATTATGCATTGTGCATGCTACTCCATTAAAATATGAAGTTGTATTTCAAAAATTAATGGGCAGCAAAAAAGGAATGCTTTTTAATGAAGTTAAATAGTACAAGATATGTTAATTAGTTAAAGTGATAAATAGTTAATGTACCTGTCTTATTACGAAATGGTATGTTCCTTTCTTGTTGCAATGTTTACAAGTATTATAGAGATAAATCATTCATTGAATTGTTAACACATAAATTGTGACTTGGGCGAGGTCATTAATGTTTATTTGGATTAATTAAATCGATAACATTTGAATGTTTGAGCTAAATTAAACCATCTCAAAATCTGTATTCGGAACAAACGTTTTTTTAATATTAGGTTTCACATGTTAATATATTTAGGCTTACGATTTCAGTTATTCACTTGAAACTTACATGTTTGAGATTATTAAAAACATTTTTTTTGTAAAAATCGATCAATTGAGTTATAATTTTTTAAATATAAATATTGAGAGTGGCAACAATCGGGAGCTGGTGGTCTGAGCTACTTTGTCGAGAAGTGGGTTCAAGTTCTTGTGACCCGTTAACCCGGAAGAAGGCACGCATTCAATACTAACGTTAGTGGTCGCGCGGGGTGATTGGATTATCAAAATCCCTTTTTTTTATAATTATTTTATTGCACATGATAAAAATCGTAATTTCAGTGAATAATTTAATCAAGGAAAAGTAAGCTTACTTACTTTTAAGGGCTTTTCAATTTTTCTTCGATAATTTGAGAAAAAATCCAATCAAATGTAACTAAAATGTTTCAAATGTGTGTTAGTTTAATAAAAGATACAAATTACAGACACTTTTCACTAACATTACAGGAATGATATTTGCAGGCAAAATTCTCATATTTTGTTTGAGTTATTGTAGTTTTATTGTCCTTTGATGATTGAAAAATAGCCTGTTGAATTTTTTCTTGCTTGTGTCTTTTTGACAGGGTGCAGTGTGTCTTATAATACACTTATGGCTTCTTATCTTTCTTGATGGAGTATTTTAGGCAGCATTTGAAAATTTTACTTTCAACTCCAATGTTTCATCTTTTTTCTCAAATTTACTGCGCTATCTTGATTAATATCCTTTATTCTATCAAGTTCTTCCCTTGCCTGATCCGTTTCAACTTCTTATAACAGAGACTGCCGATCCCGTTTTCTTGTTTTATATTCTGTTCATTTACATTTATAAACCATAATGAGTCATACAACATATAGCTATCAAGACCACTAAGTCACTCACAGGGGAGAATCCTGTTTATAGAAAATATTTTGGAACAAAAGTGGTCGAGCGAGAAACTCCGTCAACCCAGCGGTATTTATATATATATTGTATTGTAGCTGTATCTAGGCCGTGGTTAGCCTAGTGGTTAGAGCATCGGACTCCAGACCGGAAGGCCTGGGTTCGATACCCGATGCCACCAAATACCCTCCGAGTACACACAGAGTACGTGCTCGTTAAATTAGTGGGTCGGAAAGTCTTGTGGGCTGAATCACGAGTGCAGGGGACTGGAGAATATTTCCCTTCCCTTCAGTTCCATGCCTGGATTGTGGATATGGAGATAGATGGTGCGGCCATCTATCATCCCTTCGGTGAATTTTGCCGAGCTCAAACTCGTACTGTCACCTGTATGGTACTCAAGGCCAACGATAGACGTACATGCAGCCCCTTGTCACGATGAATCTCGTAGACCTCGATCTGACTACGTCACACAGGTGGTATTAGAAAAAACAACAGTGGTATCTATATAAGCCGGTAACAGCCTCCGGACTCGGGAGATCACTTTTGTCTAGTGGCATGTTACGTGCTTATGGAACCGAGCGTCACGGGTTCTGTCCTCCGGATATACGCTACCTCATATATATATTCATTTATGTGATTATGTTGCATTCTATTGTATCGATACCATTGCTCCAAGTATTCCGATTATAACATCCCATAAAATATACTTAATATGTTCTTCATCTAATATTTATGAATTTTCCCCCTTCAAGAGGATTAAAAAATTCTAAGAAATAAAGGTTAAAATTCTTCTATGAGAGAGAGAGAGAGAATTATGGGATATTTAATTCATTTTCCGAAATTAATTTTTCCGTTTGTTCAAAAGAGAAAACGGAAAGTTTAAACACATGTTTTGCAGCCGTTGTAAAGACTTGTTTATGAAAAAAAAGAAGGATTAAATATATTTTAAGAAATAAGGCATTTATTCTTTACTGATGCTGATCGTGTAATCTTTAAAAATAAAAATATTTCAGTAAAATATAAATTAAAAAAAATTAGGTTTTTTTACATGCAACATATTTAAATGTTTACAACGACAGACAGAAATCCAGGTGTATAATTACAGTAGAGTCTTGGAAAACGCAGCACTTGATAACCCGGCTACACCCTTACAGGTTGAAAAGTGACTTCGAGAACAGTAGTTCCGAAACGATACAGAGCAAGACATTACGTCCGATGCAGAAATTATTGCTTCTGTGAAACAGTTAAGGAATAAATGCCGGAAAATGAAGATGTTACCACTGAGGACATCGTACAAACTCCTAAAATATCACATAGGGAAGAATTAAAGGCTGTCGAAATCACCCTCTAGTATTTTGAACAACAAGGTGCGTTTGTAATGGACTTACTGTTCTTTCATCGTTTTCATTATGAATCAGTAAAACGCAGAGTGCAATGCAGAAGACAACAAGACATTTCGCATTTTTTTAAAAAATGTAGCTAGTTTTTGAAAAAGTCTCTCGGTCACTTAATTTTCATTATAGACAGCTGCCGGCTGGGTGGCGCAGTTGCTTTGTCGCTGGCCTTCTGTACCTAAAGTTGCGGGTTCAACCCCGGCCCAAGTCGGTGAATTTTCCTGATGCAGAAAATCGACAGCGGCCATGTCGTATAATTATACGGCATGTAAACGATTCCTTGAGTGTCCGTTTGTCTTGGATGCTCTCGGCAAAATTAAGGTCCTGAGTTCAAATTTCTCATTGGCAGAGCTCAGGTGTCTCCCTCTGGAGAAGAAAATGGGCATCAAAATTACTTGCGGTAATTGGTATTGCCTAAATGGTGCCGCACTCAAAAGGGATACCAGCTCCTGGGGAATGGACTAGGTCTGAAAAGGTAGGAATACCAATACTCAGCCCTATTACAGAATTATAGACAGCTTATGTCTTCATAAAGTATTTTATTGGGGTGTATTTGATCAGATAAATTACTGGATACAACGCATTTATTCATTTTCATGCAGTAAATGTTCTGTGCTTTCATGAAGTATGTACTTTTAATTTGTTTAAGAGTGTTTGGGAAGTTTATTGCATGTTGTTTCTCAAGCAAACAATACATTCAAGTGCAGTACAATATTTTCCTTGGAAACACTTGTACTTATTCTTTTTTAATCGCATTCTGGATAACTCGGCCGGGTTTTCACAAATTCGGCAACCCTTCAATCCACATTAAGCCCAGTTTTCGGAACTATTAAGAAAGATATGCATTTTAGTAGCTATATTCAGCACTATATTTTTGAAAGTTAACGTCTCATTGACTTATAAATCAACCATACAACAACTATTAGTTTATTACAAACAAATATACATTAATTTTAATCCAAAATACAAAAAGAAATGATTTATAGAACTATTATCTTCTTCATCTTTTTTAGCTTAGATAAATATTTGACAGTAATGTCAAGTAGGTTCTATACCACAGGGGGGGGGGATCCTTTTTAACATTAGAGGTCACATGTAAATTAGGTAGTAATAAAGGAGATCTTACATGTTAATGTACCTACAAATGCGACTTATTGAAATTATTATAGTTTTTATACAATTTTGTGCATTACATAGAAATATTACAAAAAATTGAGTTCTTATTTATTTATTATGTGACAGAAAAAATTACAATGTAAAACACTTTTTTATTCACATTATATATATATATAAGAACAATATATTAAATAATTCCTCTATGAAAGCGTATACTTGCTAGAAGAACAGTAAAACAAAAGTAATAGTAAAATTACAGAATAAGTAAAACAATAACAAGAATTCCACAATGGCCGTTAGCAATACAAGACGAGTTTTTTACCAGCACATTACCGGATTTACATAAGGTAAGCCCCAAGCGTCTTCTTAGCACATAATTGTTGTATCTCAGTCAATAGATACTTATAACAAGTAATATAAAAAAAAATTTAAGTCAATTCCTACTAAGATCAAAGAAAATTTTTATTTTAGTTACTTTTTATTAAATATAGTTACAATTCATATCAACATGTATATACGTGCAACAGAATCACAACATTAAGCGGTAATTACATGGAAGCAATCACAATAACAGTAAGAAAATAGTTTTTGTGTAGAGAACATATAATATGTGTCGTAGTGTTGCCGTGTTGGATTAGGTGGTGTTCTAACATTTGAAATGTACATTTGACCATTCCTACAAGTAATCATTGAAACATATATGCTTTCAGGCCATTCTTTATTTAACTCCATTGAATTGAAAATTGTTGTAATTTAAAAAATTGAATAATAATTAATACACAAGTAATAGGTTTTATGAAGTCCGCGGATCCCCCTCCACCTCTGTTCTATACTCTTACATCACATCAAGCACGTAAATACATGCCAGTTGTAGTTATAAATTTGTTCAGGAATTTAAGAAGTTAGTATTATGAAAGAATAGTTTCATTCGATGCAGAAATAATGAATATTTCTTTACTTAGTGGATAGCAAACACCAAATTGGGAAAAATGCATGAATTTCTTATCTTTTCTTCGAAACCCAATTTATTTTCCCATGTAATTGCTTCTCATATCCCAATCTGTGTTTTCCTAGGCGTCCTATGCTGGGAATGGCTCTCAACATTATGATGATTATGGTCTCCATGGTGATGACAGGACTTCTCACTTATCACTACAAGGTTCCACCAACATTGTTGGCCAGCTTTCCAGATCCAGAGTAAGAATATGTCATTTACAGAAAATGCAATTGCAATTGTCTCTCACGATATATTCAATCACCGCGGAACGAAATGTAATATCGATTCATGTGTAATTATAGATGTTGGGATGTTTTCAGATATTGTTCACGTATCAGAATGTTGTTGGCGAAATTGCTATGATGAGACACAGATAACATTCTTTTTCTTTTGTTGTTTTAAGATGTCTTTAATATGTTTTAAAGCTGTTTCTTGCTATTTCTGAAATATCTCAATGATTTGCGATATGCAGTTAAGTTTCTCCACGAAAAAAAAATTAGTTTTTTTTCTCATAAATAAAGATTGTAAGGAATATTTCTTTTTCACCAAAGAAGTGTAATGATTATATATAGATTTTCTAGTAAATTGCGAAAAATAATGGCGCGTTGTACAGTAGTTACATGAAAAATTGGATATTTCGTTCTTAAAAAAATGGTATTTCATCATGAATTCTAATTTCGAACGTACTTGAATTTTAGTTATAATTGCGTATTAAATTGGTTTAGGAAAAGGCTAATTTTTTAGCAGTTTAATTCTGAACAGAATGTAAAAATATAAAGATAAAATGTATGAACTGAATTTAAAAAACGTATTAAAAAGAAAAATGCCAAATAAACAAAAAAAAAATGATTGGAAAATTATTATAAGGTGTAAAAATTATTAAAATCAAGTTACTTTTCAGAGGACTTACTATTTTTCAAATATTTTTTGTGTATTTAAAAGATTCCTTGCTTGAGAAGACGATTGTTAGAACAAAAAAAATTGACTACTTAATAAAGGTAGTTGTATAGAGGCAAATCTTTCTGTATTAGCCTGTGGAATGGAAATAATAAATAATATTAACAATTTTTTTTGTTCGATTTTAATTTGAAAATTGTGTTTATGTATTACTTATTTTAAGGGCACTGACGACGCTTGGTACCATGATTTTGAAAAAGCGTATAAATAAACGTATATTATTTTCATATTTAGAATCAGTTGAAGTAGAATATACAAATAAAATTATTTTAAGAATATAATTACAAGAAAAATTATTCAAATGTCATTTTTTGGCAAAAAGATGAAGAAAGAATTGTATACAGTCAGACCTCTATAGAACAAAGTCGCTAAATCCCGAAAAAAAGTTTGTTGTATGAAAAATTCGTTATAAGTGGTTCATCTTTTCAATATTTTCTTTATAAACCACTTAAGACAAATTTTAAATTCATAAACACTATATATTAAAAAAGTATTTATTCATACCTTTTTGTAAATTAATATATATTTATTTTATATATCTCACCTATATAAAAAAAGAAACACCCCAAGAAAAGTTTCTTGACGTCTTTATCCACACTTCCTGAAGAATTGTTTTTTTTCTTTGATGATCAAGCACTTACGTTTTGATAATTTCGAAGCTACAAGAAACGAAGTTACCAGTACGATTCATCAATACTACAAATGAATGGAGACTAGTTCAAGGATACGAGATTCCACTGAGGGGGAAAGGGCATATCGAAGATGTTTCCAGTGAACTGGACAATGGGGGTTAAGAGTTGCCCTCCTTGGATGAAATGTCCAGAATTCTATTACTCTCGTCGATTTCGGCACCTAATAAAACCAGTTCAAGATTTATGACCACCATAAAATATGCTAAAAGAGAGAATAATTCGAAATGCCCAGAAATACTTCAAAAATAGGGAGAAAAAAATTGAATCACAAGAGGAAAAATTAGTTATATAGAAAATACACTTCGCTTTTGCGATATTATTTTATGAATAAAATTGTGAAATGTTCTTGGTTTCAGGAAAAAGTTCGCTTTATAGAAAAATTCGCAATATAGAGATTCGTTATATGGAGGTTCGACTGTATTTTCAAAACAGTCTTCTCTTTTGAAAATGTTTCTATAATAATATTTTGCATATATATATCGCTAAAACTTCTCTGCAAACCTGAACAAGGATTTTTGAAAAATTCACGTTATTTTCAGGGTTACGACGAATTCAAATAATAACCGATGTTTTCTGTTAAAATTTCTGCATCGATATATTAATATATAAATAACTCCACTTCTGAATTATATACTTCAATAATCCTAGTTCATACCCTGTATAGAAATCTTAACTATTTTTAGGCAAAATATTATTATAGAAGCTTCTTCCATAGAAAGAGAATATTTTGAAAATACGTCAACTTTTTTTTCATTTTTTGCCAAAAATTACGTTTAAATATTTATTTTTGCAATGATATTTTTGAGACAGTTTTATTTCTATGAGACTAATTCCGTTGATACTAATTAAAAAAAAACTATTCATTTATTCGCTTTCGAAAATTACTGCTGCGAACATTGTCAAGATCTAAAACATTAACTATCAAGTTAGATGCAGTAAAATGAAGACCTAGAAATAATTTCTGAGTAATATTACTTTATAAAAATTCATTTTGAAGAATATAACTTTAAACTGTAATACAGTCGAATCCCTATATAACGAACCTCTATATTGCGAATTTTTCTATACAGCGAACTTTTTCCTGGAACCTTGAACATTTCACGATTTTCTTCGTAAAATATTCTCTCTATAGCGAAGTAAATTTTCTATATAACGGACTTTTCTTTTGTGATCCTTTTTTTTAAACTATTTCTGAAAAAATTCAGGTTATTCCCTTTTTAACACAGTTTATGGTGGTCATAAATTTCTTGAACTGGTTTTATTAGATCCTAATTTGCCGAGAGCAATAGAGTTCTGGACATTTCATCCACACAAGAAAAGCAACCCTTAACCCCCATTGCCCAGTTCACTAAAAACATCTTCGATATTCTCTTTAACCCTCACTGGAGTCGTTCAATGTCCCCGTATTCTAATTATAAAATAATGTATGTTTAATATTACTTGTATGCTTTAAATTACAAAATGTCCTGAAAATTCATTAATTTTAGTATAAAAATTATTTTCTTAATTTTGAAAATACAACACGATAATAAAACGTCATTCTTTTCTCTTGTTTTCCTTGCAAGTTTTATATATATTGATGGGTAAAATATATAAAATAAACATATATTCATTTAAAAAAATAATCACTCTTTTGAATATATAGTGTTTATGAATTTAAAATTTGTTTTATGTGGTTTATAAAATATATTAAAAGATGAACCTCTATGAAATATGAATTTTCCATATAATGAACTTTTTCTCGAGATTTTGCGACTTCGTTATATAGAGGTCCGTCTGTATTCTTATCCCGATAGTATTTTATAGCCCTTGTATTTTTTTCTAAATTATATTTCTTTTCTGCAGGGAGAGGAAATTCTTGAATCACGTGATCATTAGCAAACCATTCTGTCATCTGGGACCCTACTGCGTTGGTCTTGCTACTGGGTACTTTTTCTATAAATGCAAAGAAATCAAATTGAAGCCTGTGAGTATTTTTATGTTGGATGAAATTTCGGACCTTTTTTTTATTATTTTGATTTGAATGAAAGTTAACATTGTGAGATTCACATTAAACTTGGTTGATTGATTTAGTATGATTTCGTTAAATTTTATTGATTCTACTTCTTGTTCAACAAGTCCACAAAGTATCTCCAAAATTACTTGTGCAAATATGCTGAAATAAATGCGAAATGTTTTTTCTAAATTTTCTTACATAGTGAGTTTTTAAACGGGGTGTCCGGGCTTAAAGCATCCAAAAGTAATGGCTTATTATTACGGAGCTACCCATCAGAATGTAGTTAACTGTTCACCCATGGTTTGGAAATCCCTCCGAAATTTTTTTGGTCTAGTCCGATCGGCCGCACGTGCGCACATTTTTCGGAAATCGCAGACGATACACTTTTTGCACTGACTTCATTAGTAAAGATGTGGACGCTATAGTAAAAGATGCCGTGCGTACTTTGGTTAACGAAGTTTAAATCAGTCACGAGTGTACAGTGACGTGTTCGATCAGAATGGAATGTCTTTACTGGCTTGCCTAATAGACTATTCAGGACTCCTACAAAATGAATCACGCACACGATCAACAATGTCTTCTATCACGAAAACTTAAGGATACTTGCCAGTTTGAGATACCAAAGTACCCGTCTCCTTTTAAGTTCTTTCACATCGGTGCGTAGATTTTGATGACGGAGGGCCGACATTCTTTTCTGTTCGAATACGTTGCAGTCCACGCGAGAAACTGATTTAAATTCCATTAACTAAAGTACGTACTTCACCCTTTACTGTGGCGTCCACATCTTTACTAATGAAGTCAGTGTAAAAAGTGCATCGTCTTCGATTGTCAAATAAGGGCGTGCACGTGCGGCCAATCGGACTAGCCCCAAAAAATCTCGGAAGATTTTCCATTCCACGGATGAACAGTTTACATTCAGGTGTTACATTCTAATGGGTAATTCCTTAAAAATAAGCCATAACTTTTGGATACTTAAAGCCCGGGCACCCTGTATATAAGATACAGATAAAGGATTAACATTTTTAGAACAGATTATTTGCACCCTATTATAATGAAAGCATCATTAGCTGCTGCAGTGGCGTAAGCAGATTGGGGGTTATATTCTAAAAATACGCAGACGATAATGCCGAGGTTTAATCTCTATGGTAAAAATTAAAAATTTGCTTGCCTATGAGGGATTACCCCCCCTCCTTATGTACGCCACTGAATTAGCAATGTCATTGTAATGTGGAACTTTTAATAAGGATTTAATTTAGTTTACGACGAATTTATAGTTAGGGTTTATTTTTTAACTTTGTGAGTTTCTTTCGAATTGCTTGAATTCTATTCCCAATTCTTGTTAAACCGTTTAATTCTCCTTATCTCGCTGATTGAGGCTTATTTTTCTTATACCCATGTTTTCAAGCAGAAAATTTATTGATCAATTAGTTACATGTTTCTAAAAAATAATATTCCATTTTTATTCTATTTTCCGTGTGGAGGCGATATAAAGTACTGAACAATATGTTTTAAAAATCATTTACTCTTCACTGATTTTTTTTAAAAAGAAAATCCGAGGGGAAAAAAAGATTAAAGAGAAAAAAATGATAAAGATTTACTTAGTAAATTATATATCTCACTTATTTTTTTTACTTATTATACAGTATGTTGAGTTATTGATTTCTAGTAACAAGCATATTTTATTGATTTTCTGTTTGCTTAGAGCTTCTATGTTCTCAGGTTTTGATCTAGACGTATTATTTGGTCATAATAGTAGGTTTAAAAGTTTCCAACACCGAGAACCTTCCTGAAAGAATAATAAATGCTATTATAATTAAGGTTTTTAAATGGTAAAGTTAATGAATATTTTTTATTTTACGCTTCAATGGCATTTTATATTCTAGTTAGAAAGTAAGTCACAATTATATATTTGTACCATTTCAAAGTATAAATTTATGATTGAATAATAATTTCCACGACGAATTAGATCATTACACTTAGTAAAACTTCGTATTTTTTTAATTTTCTCAATTTACAGTACCACCATATTATTGGTTGGGGTAGCGCAGTGTCTGTAACCGCAGCTGTCGTATACGGTGTCTTGGAATGGAACAAAGGAAATCTGCCCAGCACAGCAGCTGCACTGGCGTATGCTGCTACTCACAGAACAGCTTGGGCTCTTGGATTATCATGGATTACTATCATATGTGTTGCTGGTTATGGAGGTTGGATAATGGATTTTTTAAAATTTACTTCCACAAGGATCATCCAGAAAATAAAGACCATTTAGTTATAAAAAATGAAAAGCACAATTTTATAGAAAAAAAAACCCGTCATGCATCTTGAAGCTCCTTTCACTTTTCCACGTCATCATTCAATTCCTACTATTAGTTCACTCTCTCCCTATATATATTTATTCATATATCTTGTTCAAATTTTCAATCGTTTATAAAATATCTCTATTCATCCATTCAAGTTCAAATACGTTTTTTTTAAACTTGTGGCGGATGACACTTGATGTTACTACAGTTTTCTCAAAAATTAATTAATTAAATTTCATTTTTTAATTTTAAATGTTTTCTGCGTTATTTATGCCGAAGTTACATCTAGCTGCAACAGATGGCGACATTACGTTTTCCTTACAAAGTAGAAATTGAATTTTTTTAAAATTATATTACTTGTTTCTTACATATAATCAATTTTTACATTTGTTCACGAGCTTCAGATTCCAGATGTTATGCGGTTCTGCCGCCAGTTCACTAAGCCTTGTGTTCACAGCATTCAAAAATGTTCTGGAAGTGATGAAAAGTTGGAGAACGCAGTAAGCGAGTGAGTAAATATTAACGTCGCACTGTTAAGCTACTCGAAGGCTTTTGGCTACGGACCTCGTAATTCTGAACCACCGTCAAGTGACGAGGACGTCACCTAAGCTGACACCCTCTCTCCTAGCTACCTCACCAAACCAATAGAGAATGCAGTGAGTAACAACAGGCTTAATGAACTCTCAGATAAAGTGCATAGCATGGGAATCACGAAACTCTTGAACAAATATAACAAATGTTAAAATGTTGGAAATGGTTATGTAAGAAAGCTTCAAAAAGTATGTAACATAGTGTTTTTTCCAATAAGCATTGTGTTTTTCATTTTTTTTATAACAAAATAGTTATTTTCTGGATGGCCCTCGCATTTTCGTCTTTTTGCAGTGTTTATTATATTTTTTGATGGAATTCTCAATTCTTATCGAAATGTATTCTTGTATAGGTAATATAGTTTAACATTTTTAATGATATTCTTTACTTATAAACATTTATATATCCCGTAAAAATTAAGTTTAACTAAAGTATGCTTTAATATAGAACATGTGATAACAAATGAGGTGAAATTTTTATATAGCTTCTGAACCATGAAGTTTGTCTTTGAAAATTTCGTTTTTACATGTATAGTAGAGTTCATTTTAAAGTTTTGAGTAAAATTAAGTTAAACTTGTGTAAAAGGAAAGAGTATTTCATTTGTCATATTATCTTTACATAAGCAGGAACAAAAAAGTAAAAGGGCAGCAAAATATAAGAAAATCCTTAAAGTAATTTTGAGGTCATCATTTTTATCGCATGGTGCTGAACTTTTTTCTTAACTTGAGCTTTTTCTTCATATGAGATAATAATAATAAAAAAGTCAGAGCATTTTCATAATTCCATTAATTTTTTTCCTCAAATTTATTATTTCTTTAGTATGAATTTCATTTCCTAAAATACAATTCTCCTGATAAATCCCTTTAAAATCTTCAACAGTAACGTGTTAATTAAATGTTTCTGTAAATAATAATATATAAGCATGTGGTATATTTAATAAAATAAATCTTCTTTAATACATGCTCTGAAAATTAATTTGGTTTTATTAATAAAATAATATTATGTGGAGAAATTTTAAATTTGTTAGTAAAATGAAGATTTCTGATGTTCAGACTAAGCAATCTGAATTTAATATTTCTCTATTTTTGAAAAAAATAAATTTGGATAGATTCTAAATATTTTTATTCTCCTTTAGGTTTAATTAACAGTATACTGTCCTGGAAAGTGTTCATACCACTAAGTCGACTTACTTGCATGGTTTATTTAATACATCCTCTTATTCAATACATTCTAACTGGATATATTAGAGAGCGCTTACAAACAAATCACATTATTTTGGTAAGTGATGAATACTTAGATGCACTTTTTTAGAAAAAGTTCCATTTTATTCACTGATTTTATAAAAGAATAGCGAGTAAAATTAGAATAGATATTTAAGATGCAAGTTTTAGAAATACATAAATTTGATAATAATATTGACCATTGCATATAATATCGAACTATGCATTATTTGATACTGAAAATGTAATACCAAGGTGAAGTGAGTTTCAGACACAGCGCACCTCACCGAAAATGCGGATTTTGTAACATATGCAGCTCTCCAACACACGCAGAGTAGAAAAGACCGTGCAGAATGAGCCATATCCATGTTGTAATTTCTGCACAGAAATCATTATGGTTTTTTTTTTGTTCTTTTCTCAGTACTTTTGCAATATCAGGAAATACGGAAAGGAATCTAATGTACGAATGATTCCATAAGAAGCATGGTCATTGGACTGAGAAGTGTTGCAAAACAAAGTTGGCAACCACCTACACCAGTAGTTCTTAAACTGTGGTCCACTGACCCGGGAGATATCCAGCGCCTATTTAGGGGGTCCTCGGAGGTCTCTCATTTAATGTTAAGATTCCCCTCTTTTGCAGACTTTTAATGGCCTCTTTGAAAAATTGAAATATATGCTATCCTAGGCCATATTACTAAATTGCTTCCAATGAAAAACTATTTGAACATGTGTTTCAATCTAGAATATTAATTTAGTTTTAATTAGATTTTTAATTAGAAGTTTACTGTTTTCTTGAAGGGAAAAAGAATTCTTAAAGAAATCTATATTAGTAGCAGAGGCAGTCTTAGGATTATTGTAGAACCTTTAAATCAGGGGTACTCAACCTTTTTTTCTGCCGGGCCGCATACATATGTTAGCTATTTCACGCGGGTCGCATGCATATAATAATTATTTCACGTGGTCCACAACATGAGATTTGATGGAAAGGAGAGGAGAGAAATGCTTTAAGACCAAGGTAACATAGAAAATTTAAAATGTGGAAATTGATCAAAATATTAAAGCTCCTGTTTTGCTTTTTTTAATAATTATTTTTTATTTTTGTCACTAAATTTTTCGGAATTGGAAGCATTTTAGAATCACTCTTTAACAATTTTTGCATCTCTCAGTTTCATATGATTCCCAATAGTATAAAAAATTTCATAGGGTGCTTTTGTTACCGCTGTGACATTATCACTGACAAAACACTTTTTTTGCTTTTGTTAACATTATTCAAGAAAGCCTATTTATCATCTCTTGAAAGCGATCTTCGAGGAAAAGTGTCATTGAATGTATGTGATTCCTGTTTATCGGTATTTTTTTAGATACAACACTTTCGTGACAAACAATTACTGAACCGTGCTTGTTTTTCACTACGAAACAGTTAACTTCCCAATCGTCTTGAAACAATCTACTGATATGAAAGATAGTTAAAAATTAGTTCCACTCATAAAATGGTCGCTACTCCACTATGGTCTGTGATCCCTAATCAGAAGGAAAAAAAATACAAATTATCACCCATACGACATCGACAGCAAAATGCAAAATTGATATATTTGATTTTTTGACAAATAATTTCCCACCGAATTTCCATAAATAAATGAGGTTCTCAGAGCAATGGGTAATGACCGGGCCACTCAAAAAGGCCTGGTGGGCCGCAGGTTTAGTATAACTGCTTTAAATAATTCAGCCATTTGTTGGGAGTCAGGGAGGAATGTTCAAAACCTTATGGATCCGTGATGTCAGACTGATACATAAGGGTGTTCCACGGTAATCGAAAGCTGAAGAACCACTGACCTAGACGCATCCACCGAGCACAAGGTAGTGGTAAAGACACTTGGAACAAGAAAACGGGGCAGGCTTGAGGGGTACTGGAGTGGATAGAGTGATGTCAGCATGCGCGAATCGAATCATCCATCAACAATCGTTGGTGGTCTCTCAAACTACTTCTGCCATCATTTTGCAGCATGTACATTACACACTTGATATTCTTATTTTAACCAGAACCATTACCTGTTAATGGTTTATTGTAGCCTGTGCTTCTGTCTTCCGTTAAGATGTCTGCCACTGAACCCACAACAAACATATACTCCATCTGTAATCGTGCCGTGCTACAGTGAAATGGATGACGGGGGGGGAGGGGGGAATGGCATAATGTAGTAAATTCAGACAAGTCAAGTTTCTGTTTGCAAAATGACAGTCACCGTGTACAAGTGGGACACCGACGTGGTGACTTGTCCAATCTGTGAAGTATCCCACCGCACGAAAATGTGGCATCGTAATTTGGGACGTCACCGCGTGCGATAGCAGGTCATTTCTGATTCGTATTTAGGTCACTATGATGGCTCAAACGATATGTTGATGATGTGCTGTGGCATTTCTCTTCCTTTGAAGGTGTCCAATAGCCTTTACTTGCAGGATAACGCCCTAACATGCACCTCATTCATTAGCCAATGTGCTCTTCAAGATATACATGGGCTTTTCTGGCTCTCCTTTTATAACCAATCAGACACGTCTGGGACATAATTGGACACCGCTTTCATGCACTGCCATCGCTGCGTTCAGAAGATGAACAATGATAAATGGCTGACAGGGAATGGAGAGCCATTCCTCAGGGCACCGTCCGTACTCTCATCGATTCTGTACCTAGTCGTATTGCTTCGTATATCGGCGTTCACAGTAGTCATTCACTGAACTGTCGTTTTTCTCAGTATATATAACGAGTATCATTTAAAAATATCATTATTATTCAATGCTGTCTCTCTCTATCAATTTTTTTCATTTTCTGACCACTCCCTAATGGGGTATTTTCCTTGTTCCTTGATGCATTTTAGTATCTAATCATTATGCTTACAGTTTTAGCTAGTACAAAACTTTTCTTAATTTTTCAAAAAAAAGTTAAGTCGTTAAAAACTAGTTAAATTGTGTTTAAATTGGTTTGTGTTAACTATAATTATTCCTGAACTATTGGAATGTATACACGATCAAAATAACAATTTGAAAATGTTTACAAGATAGAAAAAATAAATATTTTATGTGCTATATATATTTTTTCTAATTTATTAAAAAAAAAATTTTTTTAAGTTTTAAAACGAGTGTTTGGTAATTCTTATATCAAATGCGCAACAATGGGCTCAATTCATGTGACGTCATAGTCACATGATAGTGAAAGCCACGTGATTCTAAACAATCAATTCAAAAACTCATGTGACGTCATAGTCACACGGTAAAAACTATCTTGTGTTTCCAGCTATTCAGTTCACACGCTTCGGTGTTGCCAAGTTTTGCTCATTGCAGAAACTTTCTCTTAAAAAGTACATATGTGTACAAAATACATTTATTTAAAAGTATAAGCATAAAATACGATTTTTTTTATAATTTTAAAAAATCTTTTTCCTAAAATTTAAACATCTTTATCCAATTATGAAATTTGAAATTTTATCTAAGTTTTACAAATAGAACAACAAGTACATTTAGTTAAATGTTTGTTTTGAATTCAGTGGGAACACGTGTTTGTCTTTATCATGTGACATCATGAATTGAGCCCATTACAATAAGTTATTCAAACGAAAAATTTGAGAATTCTCTATGTTTTTAAAATTAATTATATGTAACAACAATAGCAATTAATGATTAACCCCACTTCCGTACAAACATGTAAACGCATAATGTTAAAATGGAAGTGGGTTTTTTTCCTTACCAGCAAAATAAAACAAAATAATATTTTTTGTTTACGTACATAATTTTAACATTGTTTATATTAACCCTTCATATGGTTAATTTCCAAAAACTTGTTTCATCTTTTATCTTTAAACACTCAGGAATGAGCAAAAAAATGACTTTGATGAATGAAGATTCTTGAAAGTTATTCAATTTTATTTAGTTTGTCACCAAATGAATAAAAATCTGTTGGATATATTTTTCCTTTTGAAGTCTCAACTTCAACATTAATTAATTTGTAACATTACAAATTTTGTATTTATTTCAGGCTTACTTTTTCTTTGGACACATTATGACGTCATACGCCTTGTCAGCCGCTTGCTTCTTCCTGTTTGATGGTCCCGTGGAAGCCTTGATACGTCTCGTTCTGGGCGACTACATAGCTCCTATGCCAGAACTGGCGAAAACATCTGCCATCAAAAAAGTACTGAATAACAACAACATCTACAATGAGAAGAAAACTACCACTAAAGCGTGAATCAAATTTTTCTTTCCGTTTCCTTGTGACTTCAGAGAATTCTAGATGCCATTTTAGTTCTGCTATAATAAACATTGCATCAGAAATATGTTTAGAACAAAACATTTTGGTGCAGAAATGAAAGCATTTTGTTTTTAATAATTTCGAAAACTTTTTCGAGTTTTGAAGGCAAAAACTTTGCGTTAGTATCTGAATTGTGTTAAAAGAAGATGAAGGTGAATTTTGATAATTTGTGATTTAGTGTAATTTAGTAAATAATGGTCTATCAATACAATTACAAGAACATACAATGAATTGCTAGTACATACTTATTTAAAAGAATTCGTAAGGAGTACCTTTAAAAATTATATCTGAAGTTGTGGATAATATTTAATAACATAAAAAATCAAAATTTGAAGAATAAATAATTAATATAATATCTAGAAAATTAATATAAATTATCTAACACAAGTTAGATTACATTGGTCTCACATTTTAGTTATTCAACATTTCTTAAATAAGTTTGATATGATTATCCGAAAAACAAACACAAGAAAATAACAAAAAATCATTAATTTAACACGATAATAATTAATAAACTACATTTAACAGTAAATGAAGAATTTATTTAAATAACTTTCAATACTGTATAAGAACGATAAATATTAAAGTTAACGGAATTTTATCAACTATCGAAAGCCTCATGCATGTTAAGAATAATCGTTTGGTTTGAGAAGTTGTATAGTTCCATTTAAATATATTTCTTCATCACATTGAATCATTTTCTTGTATTTCTGACGAAATAACGATTCTTCATTTACGCGAAGTAAGTAATCATTTGGGTTGAAATATTTGTCAATTAGTTCCTTCATTACTTGTTTTCTTGGTGATCATTTACTTATATCATTTGCATGTGAGCATTATAATGACTTTTGTAATTTCGAACTATATTTCTTGAAAATGGCGTTTCGAGAGAAATAGAATTTCACCAAAAGCTATTTTGTTCAAAGTCTTATTGATTGAGTAAATGTTGTAAACTAACATTTTGGTATATTTCATGATGCATTTTTTTAAATTTCACAGTGACATACATTACTTTTAATTGCTTTTTTGTCTTGATCTTGTTAACGATTATTTCAACTACTACATTTTTATTATGTAATTCATTGAAATAATGTATCATAATGTAGATCAAGTGTTGGGTAGAAGTTGTGGAAATTGCTATGATAGATTACAAAGTCAAAATACAGTAATAATAAATACTTTATTTATTTACATTGTTTCTGTATGTACGTTGTTCATATTCGTATTATTCTGAATTAATTATATTAAGAAACTCATTTGTCAATACATATTCTCTTTTAAATCAAAATCATCAATAAGAGCTATTCATTTTAAGAATGAATAAATTAAAAATTATGAAATGTTTTATACATTTATGTTAATTAAGACTGTATATTCTGAATAAATTATCAAAAAAAAATCAATTATTTTTCTACATAAGTAAAATGTGTGCATTTGAATTTATTTATTTGCATTTTATATCATTTTGTTCATCTTATTGTTAATTGTGAAACTCGAATAAAATTTTAAAATTTATTTTTCATACAAAGTTTTTTTCTTTCATCTAATTAAAGTCGTATTATTAATTAGAAAAGATTTAATACAGATCCATACTTTTTTCAATAACGTAAACAGTACTTGTGAAATCTAGGGATTTGGTAGTTTCACTATAAAATGGTGTAAAAGTTAATCATATAATTAGAAGTTTAATTTAAATAAATATCTCTACAAATCATTTTTTCAAAGATTCTTACTTTAGTTGAAACCCGACTTTTGTTCGTATATACGTTACATTCTTTAAACAAAAATTTTAGCTCAGGAAAGGCTCTGTGTTCGTACACAATCTGGGGATTTCATATGTGTTTAGAAATTTAAAGTTTCTATTAAAAAATATGTTAATTTGTATTAATGGATAGTAAAAAATACAGTATTTGAATATTTAATCATTGGCTCATCAAGATATAATTATTACGAGGTACAGGATGATTCAATGTTTCTTTGAAACGGAATTTATCTGTCCCTCTCATTAAATTAAAAACATCTATTTAATTGGATTTAAAGTAACCAAAAATGTCAAAAAAATACATAGAGCGTATTGTCGGCTGACGTTAAGGGGTCACAGGGGTTAATCTTCTTTTTTTTCGAATTTTCGAAAAATATATGTTGTTCCTCATTTTCTTTTGAACATTTTGATACCAACCACGTGATAGTACTACAAAAACTTCGAAAGTTATTCGAAAAATTCCAAACAGCAATTTAGTAATAACAATGTTTAAATGGCTACATGCCAACCCACTTATTCTTGATTTCCGCATGCGTTTTATTTTTCTGTTTTTAAAAAGCCTCATTTTTGAGAAGGAAGCTTGCAACTCAACACATGCTTTTTAAAGTGTTTTGATTCTGTTTTGGTAATCCTAGCACGTTGTTTGCTTATCGAAATTCAAAACAGCGTTGTTTAAAACCGTTTATCAAAACTGAAAACAAAATTCTCTGGATTGAAATGGAAAATACTCATCGTAGACCTTCAGGCAAACGTCCCAAGAAAAGAAGATTTAGAGGGAATCAATTCATGAAGGTATGTTCGCATACACATGTTGCAGAAAGGAAAGACACAAGTAAGTGTGCTTCCAGTAATAAAATCTCAGGAATTCAGACTTCATTAAAGTCAAAAGGTAAGTGAAAACTTCAAAGGATATCGTATTTTTGATTTTATTTCAACTTTTCGCTCTATTTTATCAGTATCATGTTGTTTAAAATGCCATAAACCATTAACAATTAATGAAAAGTCCACTCGTGGTTTATGTTCGAATTTTGAAATACGTTGTAAAAACTGTGGGACAAGCTTTGAAAACATGGGAATAAAAAATAATGCTCCAGAAATTAACAGAAGATCTATTTTAGCAATGAGATGCATACAAGGTTTAGAGTCATTAAAAACATTTTGTGCTGTAATGAGTCTTCCTAATCCTGTTGAACAAAAAATCATATGATGTTATTAATAAAAACTTTCACGTGTTATGAAGGAAGTCGCTGAAGAAAGCATGAAAAGGGCAGCTTTGAAGAAAATTCTTCGTCACCTGATAACCTTTTAACGGTAAGTGGTGATGGTACCTGGAAAACAAGAGGACATTCATCGTTGATTGGAGTATGTACTGTAATAGGGGCTGAAAAGGTTTTGGTAGGGAAGTGTTGTCCTCATTTTGCAAAGGATGCGACAGTTATAAAGGGGTAAAATCAAGTACAATAAATGGCAAAGAGCGCATAAGCTTTCATGTAGAAAAATTATTCTGGCTCTGCTGGTAAAATGGAGGTTGACGGGATGTTGAGGATTTTTAATCGATCAGAAAAGCTTCACAACCTGAAATATTCAAACTACATAGGAGATGGCGACACAAAAACATTCAATGCCCTTTCTGAAAACAAGCCATACGGCGATGATCATCTTATTCAGAAAATAGAATTAGGCCATGTGCAAAAGAGAATGGGTACAAGACTTAGGAAGCTTAAATTAGTATATAGTAAAAAGAAATTATCTGATGGTAAAACTATTGGCGGTAAAGGTAGGTTAACTGATAGTTTAATTGATAAACTTGCGCATTACTATGGTAATGCTATTCGATGCAATTCTACTAGTGAAAAGCCATTTGGGCTGTTTGGGGTCATTCTTGCAGCACTGATGATGAACCGATGCACTGGTTTTGTCCTACAAATCCAAATACATGGTGTAAGTATAATGCCGCAATTAATAATAATTTACAAAATTATAAACACAAACCCTCAGTTGCTAAAGCTGTTCGAGATGTAAATTTGCAGACTTATCTCATCCGGCACCCTGAAGAAATGTTTGAGGTAAGACACAGAATCCTAATGAAAGTTTAAATTCATTAATTTAAATTTTGTCCTAAGACGATAGTCTTCAGATTGCAGAGATTGCTGCAAATCTAGCAACCAGTGTTTTTAATGATGGAAATCAAATACTTATTTCTATTTTAGAGAAATTTGGCTTGAAAATTAACAGAAATGTTTGTGTGTCCCTGGCTGAACGTGACAATCGTCGAATCTTTACGTCACGACAGAGGTGTCTACAGTCATCTTTTGAAGCTCGCAGAGCCAAGAAAATTAAAAAGAGTAAAGAAATTGAGCTGTTTCAGGAACAGGAAGGTAAGTGTTACAATCCTGAGCATTTTAGCGTGTAAGTTTTAAGATTTATTTTCTCAAATTCAATTTTAAATCTTTAAAGCCCTTTTTCTCAGTTTGTGTTTTTTCAATTACGCGCATGTTTATCATACTTTTTGATGCATAAAACTTTACAGAATTATAAATTCTATCATAATCTTCAAATCCTAGCTATTTATAGTATTATAAATTTTTAATTTTTTGAAATATTTCAACAAAAATTGAATTTTTAAAAAAATTTAAAAAATGTATTTTTTTTTATTTTTAAAAATATTATTTTTTATTTTATTTATATAAGATAAGCTAGCATGTAATAAGGATATATTTGACTTTATAAATCAACTTATTGCTAGTAATTAGAATGATTATTGAAAATATCATGCGCGTCGTAAAACTTACTATTTGTTTCTTACAAAACATTTTCTTATTTTTATGTGCTTATTATTTTTAAAATTATGATTATATTTTAGATATTTTATACTTTTTTGAAACTTTATTCCTTTATAAAAAATGTGTGAAAGAATCAAATTATTTCATTTTAATCTCAAAGAATTATTTGTAGTCGAAAATTGTTTGTATTTTGTGCTCGAAACATTTTCAACACCCCTGTGACCCCTTAATCTTCGGACCCACAAACAATGTTTGATGAACATTAAACGTAAAAGGCAGGACGAATCCCAGGATGTCGGCCACCCACGTGAAAAGACTTAATGTGCCTCCCCTCAAGATATTTATTTATATGTTGACTAATACTTAACGTTGACATTATAAACTCATCTGCCTGAATAAGAGAACAAAGTAAAACATTAATAAAAATACAAATAGACAATACAATTGTCATCCAACCTGTATAGTGTTTAGCGACACTGACAACTGTGCCGTAGGGCCTGGGTTAGAAACCCGGAGAAGGCATGGATGTTAGTAAATGTGTAGTGCCTTCGCGGCATGCGGGTACTATAAACAGCCGTCAAGCTACAAGTCCTCTCTTGAGATTGGTGGCAGGGGATGAGAGGCGGGAGGCTCCTGACCCTCCCCCAGAGTGTTCTCCCTCGAAATTGAAGTGTAGCCGAGCTAAATCATACTGTCACCTGTTTGGGGCTCAAGGATAAAGCCAACGATGGGCGTACATTTAGCCCCTTGCCATCATGAATTTCGTGGGCATCGATCTGACTACGTCAGACAGGTGGCATTAGCAATAACCACACAAATAGACAAAAAAAAATAACTTCTTTCATCTGTTTTGTTTTCCTAAATTGTAAGGCGATTATTCAATTGAAAACTTTTAATTTCGCTAAATGCATATTGAATTTAAGCACTAATATTTCTTAGGTAATATCAACCATATTAGATATCTTCGTAACGCAACTTTCGCACAAATTATTTTTGATACATCTTTGTTAAGCATCGATTCATAGTGCGCCGCAGTTGCGTAACGTGCACCCCCGCAACTCCCGCATTGCGGGGGCAGGGCTCTAGAGGGCCCACAGCCTGATTATCGCCAAGTACTTACCCTTTGTAAAATCCAACTTGGGGGGCCCAAAACCTGACTTTGCAGGGGGCCCAAGTGTTCTCCGTTACGCCACTGGTGCGCCGTCATTACCGACGATAAGCAAAAAAAGTATTTTCTTACTATATTGCAGGCTCTGCCATGAATTTTGCTATCAAAGATTGAATGTATGAATAGATTAGGCATTAATGGGGACAATAGACCAACACTCTGTGCACTAGCATTCTATTTTTGTTAAACTATGCTATGCTACGGGGAAATCGGGGCATAAGAGGTGTGACACACACAAAAAAACGATATTGGTCCCATAAATAATTGAACTTACGGAATCAGCTCTTTGTGATACCCTCACCTTAAAAGTAGTCCCCTTCAGCATCTCACACACTTCTGCGTTCGGTGCAGCCATTGCTGGTTACAGCTCTGAAATGAGATTCTTCAAAGTCCCTTTAGGAGATTTTCCATTTTTGCCTCAACCTCTTCAACTGAGGTAAAATGGGTTCTCTTTTAGCAAGATAAAACGGACGAAATAAAAAAAAGTCACATGGGACCAAATCAAGTGAATAAGGAGGATGCTCAATCACAATAATGTTTTTGTTGGTCAGAAACTGCTTGACATGTATGTCAGTGAAGGGCAACTGCCCTTCATCATTCTCCAATGCTGCCCTTTTTTTCTCTTTTTGTACTTCAATCTAGTAGTGTTGATTAACAGTCTGACGACTGATGTGAAAGGGAACCCACTCACATCACGAATTTTGGCAATGTTTTGGTCTGTAATCTCTGACCTTGAGCGCCCAGCAGATTCATTTTCGTGCACACTGACCCTTTCCCCTGAAAACCTCTTATACCATTCAATCTCATGTGCGCGAGACAAAGTTTCATCTACATAAGCCTCGGTTAGTATTTGAAATATTTTCGTGGCTCATTTCTTAAATTTCACAAGAAACGTTATTGATTCGACATTTTTCCGGCAGAATGCAGCTGCAAGTATTCGCTCAATGACGCAGTACTTTCAACCGGCTTGATCAATTAAGGTGAAACGTAATTGATGAAGCCGGTTGAGAGCACTGGATAGAGGCCACATGGATAGAGGAGGTGCTTGGAGGTCAGCAAACTCCCCTCTTTTCAAACTACACACTTAGGCTCGTTTTTCCTTGTGTGTGTGTCCCATCTTGCATTTAGATTTCTCAACATCTGTTTGAAATTCAGCGCATATATTTCACTTATAAGTTTTATTTCGAGAAAGTTGTAAAACATTTTACTTGATTGATAGAACTACATGCGGCATGCTTTTACTCCTTATCTTGGCCACCGGCGTGTGGTGCACACGCTGCCTACCTGCTAGGATCGGCCCTGATAAAAGGATGAAGGCAAGTAGAATGTAGAAAAAAAAAAAAGTTCATATTTTAGAATTTAACTGAATCATAATCCATCATAACACGTAGCTATATATTTTTGTTTTTATGCAAATGATTTGAGTAGATACAAATGACAAAACACATTACCACAATCGAGGAAAGTCTTCTCATAATACAGATCAGGGGTGATCTCTCTTTTAGGTGATTTAATTGCGAAAAGATTCTGTCATTATATTGAGAAAGGAAAATATAACTGAAGGTCATCGAAGTATTGATATATATATAGACACGTATTAGAACTTTCAGAAGTTATCGTTGCCTATGCTTTTAAGGTGACAGAACACCTCTAAAACTCAATCTTTGGTCAATATATCGATTTTTCGTTTTTGGTCTTATATTAAAATTCAATCTTTTATCTTTGTAAATATGTTAAAATTTTGTTTCTATCTTAATTAGAAGCCGAGTCACAGCTTTTTCAATATTACTTAATCATAAATTTCTCGGACCCGAAATAGTTTCTGCTAACCGGAAGTGGCCGAGTTGTTTGTTTACGTTTCTCTTTCATAAAATATGACATGAAATATTATAATTAATATACAAATATTTAGTCAGAAATTAAAATAGAACATTTAAGAATAAATATAAATGTATTTGGAAATACAGTTTTCCTTTTTTATGTGTAAAACCTGGCAGCAAGTTTGTTGTTTTGACTTTGTTTACATATGCGTTTTATTTTCATGCTGAAAGAATTGACAGCGTAAAAAAAGTTTATTTGATTGTTTTATTCTGCTTTATTTTAACTTAAAAATGGTTAAAAGTATTGCTAGAAAGCGCAAGCGGCAATTTTATGGTAATAAATTCACAAACACTTCGAAAAAAAAATAGCACTTCAGCAGTTCCTGAATGTACTGCTAGCTGTTCTAAGTTGGGAAAAGAGAGTTTCTCAACTGCAGAAGAAATGCCTGGTCCTGTGTTTGGTAACAGAATAGTTGACCTTGAACTTATTGTGGAAGCTTTTTCTCAACTTTGCTGCCCAAAATGTTTTGCTGAAAAAGTAGAACTATTCGAGGATTCCAGATATGGATTGTGCTCCCATTTTACACTAAAATGTAAGTGTTGTGACTTTTTTTTTGCATTTGCTTCATCAAAAAAAGTTGTAAATGCACCTGTCATAAATACCAGGCTAGTATATGGTATGAGGCAGATAGGCAAAGGTTTTGCTGGGGCATTTAAATTATGCTCAACATTAAATTTGCCTCGACTAACCAAAACTGCTTACAAAAATCAGGAAGCAAAGCTTTTAAAAGTGGTTCAGGAAGTAGCTGAGGAATCCATGATAAAAGCTGCTACTGAAATTGTGGAGAAACAACAAAATCTCTCATCCGATATTGTAAAATGTGGCATATCGGTGGATGGCACATGGCAACGAAGAGGCTATACATCTATGAATGGCTGTGTTGCTGCAATATCAGTTGATACTGGTAAGGTGTTAGACATAGAAGTTATGTCGTCCTACTGTCCAACATGTAAGAGACTTCAGACTATGCCAAGAAACTTTGAATATGAGTCGTCAAAAGCCGACCACATATGTCAGTGTAATTTCACAGGCTCTTCATCAAAAATGAAAATTGTGGGGGCTTCCCGAATATTTCTTCGATCTGAAAAAAAACCGCAGACTGCAATACACTCAATATTATGGGGATGGCGACTCAAAAGCTTTCATGAGTGTGAAAGACACTTACGGATTAAACAGTGTGACCAAGTTTGAGTGCATTGGCCATGTACAAAAGAGAGTGGGTTCGCGTCTGAGAAAACTGAAAACTAAAACTAAAGGACTGTCTGGTAAAGGCAAATTAACTGATAATTTTATTGACCGACTTCAAAACTATTACGGAATTGCTGTTCGCAGCAATGTCGGTAACTTATCTGCCATGCAGCAAAATGTAATTGCTGCGTTATATCACTGTGCATCAAGTGATAAGAAACCGATGCATGGTCAATGCCCAATAGGGAAAGAAAGCTGGTGTTATTTTCAGCGGGGGGTGGCAAATGGAACAAAATGTTTCACAAAATATGCTGGTTTATCAAATGATGTTTTAAATAAAATTAAACCAGTATATTTAGAACTATGCGACAAACAAATATTAAGTAAGTGCTTGCATGGACGCACGCAAAATGCCAACGAGTGTTTTAATGGAATAGTTTGGCAAAAAGTACCGAAGGAAGTATTTGTTTCGCTCAAAACAATTAAATTTGGGTCGTATGATGCTATTATACACTTCAATGAAGGATTAAATGGGTGTCTAAAAGTTTTTAATAAAATGAATATTGAAAATCCTGGGGTGTTTACCTTACGGGGATATAAACATTTAGATAAATGCAGAATCCGTGAATCAATTCATAATGCAGACCCCAAAACAAAGAAAAACAGGAAAATATTAAGAGCACTTAAAAAGAAAAAAATTAGTGTTTTAGAAGTCAAAGATGGGGAGAATTATAAATCTGGTGCATTTTAATAAAAAAGTAAGTGTTTATCTTGTAATCAGAATAGTTTAATGTTATTTTTGTCGTTTTCTCAAAATGAATTTTTTACATTTTTTCTTACCGCAAAACACAATATCTCAAAAAGTTATGCTTGAATGATATAAAATTTTTATATGTATGTTTTTAAATACTTATACAGGGAATAGACCATTCATAAGATTTTGTGTTGAGTAGAAATTTTTTTATATAGCAATAAAGTAAAAATTACAATAGCTTTTAAGAAAATTTCAACGTATAGAAGTTCGAAACACAATAAGTTCCCACGTAATGGTCATATTACAAAAATAAGGGTCTATTCTCTAGATAAGGTTGTATGTTATATTATTCAATTTACAAAATGTCAATATATTTATTTTATTTTCAATTATCATGTTTTGCGTAAAATATTATTTTTGCTTATTTTTTTATAAAATACCCATTTGACAGTAAAAATGTGCACTAATAAAACTTTTCTTGGGTGTTTTTCTAATTTTAGAGACCCATAAGGTCATTAAATATGCATTTACTGGCAAAATTCAGGTTAATTCAAAAATTTTCTTCAAAAGTGTATAAACATTTAGATAGATGCAGAATCTGTGAATCGATTCATAACGCAGACCCCAAAACAAAGAAACACAGAAAATTTTTAAGAGCACATTAAAAGAAAAAAAATAGTGTTTTAGAAATTAGAGAGGGAAAGGATTATAAATCTGGTGTATTTTATTGATAAAGTAAGTGTTTTTCTTGTAATCAGATGAGTTTAATGTTATTTTTGTCGTTTTCTCAAAATGAGTTTTTTCACATTTTTTCTCACCGCAAAACACAATATCTCAAAAAATTATGCTTGAATGAAATAAAAATTTTATATGTATGTTTTTTTAATACTTATACAGGGAATAGACCTTTCTTAAGAGTTTGTGTGTTGAGTAGAATTTTTTTTATATAGCAATAAAATGAAAATTACAATAGCTTTTAAAGAAAATGTCAACGTATAGAAGCTCGAAACACAATTACTTCCCACATAATAGTTATATTACCAAAATAAGAGTCTATTCCCTAGATAAGGTTATATGCTATATTATTCAATTTACAAAATGTCAATATATTTATTTTATTTTCAGTTATGTTTTGCGTAAAGTCTTATTTTTGCTAATTTTTTTTTTATAAAATACCCTTTGACACTAAAATTGTATACTAACAAAAAAATTTCTTGGGTGTTTTTCTAATTTTAGAGACCCATAAGGTCATAAAATATGCATTTACAGGCAAAATTCAGGTTAATTCAAAAAATTTTCTTCGAAGGTGTTCTGTTACCTTAAGCACGTAAAGAAGCAAAATAAATCAAGAAATCTTTCTAAATTTGAACTCTTACACTAAGCAAAACATTTTGTTGATAGACTTAACTGACGCAACAGTTAATCTCCTACAGAATGTAATATCAGTAAAAAAATGCATACAAGATAAAAATAACTTATTTTATATTTTATACTATCTATAATTTTTTGTGCGTTTCATATTTTATATAGTTTCATTTTTTGCTCCACAATATGAGTTAAAACTGATTCATTTATGTTTCCACATACAAATAAGACTCTAAAAATTTTACCTATTGAAATAAAAACTTATTTCAAAAATTTTATTAGGTGGTAGAAAAATTTCTCTTTTTAATAGTTTTTAGATCAAAATGTCTTTCTTTCTGTTTTCTTTTATTACTGCAGAAAATTCTAGTATCGTTTCTTAGGCGAGATGACTTAAAAAAAGCGAATAAAGTGGAGGATGAAACCCTTCGTTATCAGTTTCAATGCACAATATCTAGGTTTCGTAACAATGAATTTGTGTCAATCGGCCATGGTAAGGTCTTCCGTTTGCTTTTTGAACATTCTAGAAAATTACACCTTCTCATAATTCTTTTTAATGGTATTTAGAAAAGAGTAAAGGTTAAGCAAAACGAAATGAATACAATACAAGATAATTTTAAAAGTTAACAAACCGGAAGTGCTTTTACTGTAAAGTGCATGACTGTATACTTTATGCTCAAGTAAATCTTTTTGTTGTTGTTGAATGAGAAAATAAAGTAACCCAACCAGCCTCTAGAATTTGGAAAAGAGAATAAATTGCAAAAAAATATTGGACCTTTTGTAAGAGAAATTTTTTTTTCTTCCCATTAACTTTAATGTAATCAAAATTGAAATATATTAATTTCTTACGTTATTTTTTATCGATGTTCTGTTGATTCTCATTCTTTTCGAATAGTTATCTTCCATTTCTTATCACCAGATGTCAGCACATGAAATTTTCAAATCGTTTAAAAAAATTTAAAAATTCTTTTGGACGATTTTTTAGAGAGATCAAATAAGATTATATTTTTAAAATTTGCCACTGTTTTCTTTTCTATAACTGTATTCTGATTGATGAAGATATCTACTGAGTGGAAGAGTAATGCACAGTTTCTATAAGGTTTCAAAGTCCTCGTGTTGGCGTGATGAGGAAATTTGAAGAGAGGGGTGCTATCATCTATCTCATCACTTGATCATTGTTCAAAATGGCGAGGTCCGTCTGATTCAGTTTAAAGCCAGTGATTAATATTTTGGGGAAGAAAAAGCCACATATTACTATCGTGATTCCTGGTTGTAGTAGGTGCGATTCTTTTGGTGTAACATAAAAAACCCTAATATTTATGAAAATAAGCATATTCTACCTTAGATATCTAAAGCAACTATAATAATTTCTAATATAAGTGCCCACAGATATCTATGGAAAATATGTGTGTGGTTTGTGTAGAGGGGTATTTTGTAGTAATATCATTGAAATAATTTAGGGTAACTTCTAGTAAACCGAGCGGTGCAATTGATAACGAAATTCCCCTTGATAGCGTATCTGTCAAGAAAATCAATAATAAAAGTTTCCGCATATGTATGAATTGTATTCAATTTTATCTTGGAAATTTATAAATATGCTGAAATTTGATTTAAAAAGGAATATTTAACTTCTGCAAAACGATCCTGCTACGAGGGAATAAGTAATGCTAGTATATTTCTACAGTAGAGTAGTCCCCAAAACTCAGCCTAATGTGGACCGAAAGTTAACCAAGTTTGTGAGAAAATGCTGGAATGTGGAGAATGTGAATGAAAAAGAATAAGTACAAGTTTTTCTTCAAAAATATTGTACTGCTCTTGTATGTATAGCTTGCTTGAGAATACAATAGACAATAAACTTCCTAAATACCCTTAAACAAAGGAAAAATATGTACTTTATGAAGGTGTAGATTATTTATTGTATGAAAAGGAAAATTAATGAACACACATAGTATACAATAATTGACCTCACAGGAAAATACTTTATGAAGGCTTAAAGCTGTATATAATGAAAATTAAGTAGCTGACTTTGCAAAAACTAGCTACTTCTTTAAAGAAATGCGTGGCGCCCTATTGTGTTCTGTACTGCACTCTGCGTTATGCTGCTTCATCACGAAGATTACGAAGGAACAGTAAGTCCGTTACTGACACTCACTGCTGTAAAAAATACACAGCCTTTAGGCTCTCACTATATGATATTTTAGGAGTTTGTACTGTGGCCTCAACGCTAACATCTTCATCATTTTCCGACAGTTTTTCAATAATTGTGACACACACAGCAGCAATAATTTCTGCATCGGACATTATGTCTAACTCGATAACGCTCTGGAACGGTACGAGGCTTTGACTGAGTTATTGGGTTATCGAGTACAGACTTTTCGGGACTCTTCTGTATTAATAATGCGTATTTAAAGTAAGAATTTATCCAATAAAACATTTTCCGGCATAATTTTGATTATTCAATAGTCATTCATTGTGACCTTTAGATACCTTATGTGAGGTTGAAATAATTTCATTCTCATCATTTTATTTTTTCACTGTGCTCATGGCATATACTGTACAATAATTTTCATCTATATGTTTATATTTCAAGCCTCGTCATCTCTTTTGTAGCTAGTTTATGTGATAAAATGTACAGATTTAAGAACTGAGGTTGACAAACAGCAGTCCACCAAGACAATAAAAAAATCATATATAGAGAAACTGTTCTCTCTCTCTCTCTGTGTATTTAGGTCTTTCTATATTGTAATCAAATTTCTTTTGCATTAAGATCAACAAGACGAAATATAGATGCAGTTGGTTGCAAGCTGTGATGAGAATTTCAGCAAGCAATCTCTCTCCTGATTTCAAGAATTTGTAGAAAAATGTAAAAGGGTACATTTATTAATTAACTGCGATCGCACCTATAAATGATATGAAATTAGCCCCACAAATAAATTGAATAAAACTCTCGCTGTATTGTTTAACTGATATTTATTGATTTTTATAGCATAATTTATATCTTTTCTGAAATGCAAATTAACTAGTGAATGTGATGCGGCGTTCATATAAGTTAACTTACATGGTTCCCAGATTCGCTTATTAAACTTCTAATCCGCATCATGTAATGAGTTCATCTAATCTAATTAGAATTAAAATAACAATATAACAATTAATCAATCTCCATTAAGTAAATTAAATATTTTAAGTTTATTATTTACGAATTAAACTTTACAATAATACAATGAAAAGAATTTAGAAATAACATTTCCAATTATCTGAATTGGGCGAGGCTGGATAGGAGGCTGAACTGGCTGGTCGACGGGGTCCGCAGGGTCGATTGGAGTTTCGCGAAGTTACTTGATAATTACATTTTAAAAAGCAAAGGGGGTCCCTCGAAAATTGTCGTGCACCCCTTTTTAAAACCGACATGTTCTCCTCAAATAACACTGCATTGCACTCTTTGTTAGCGCTTCCGACTGGCTGAACCCTTGAGCGCGAAGTTACAGTTTTAAAAAAATTTATGGATCTTTCGACCCGAACAGGGTGCGGCAATCCCTTGACAATTCCTTTTCGAAAGAATGTGACAACATCCGGTCACTTCCACAATGTCTCTTTCCAGCCAAAACGATTTCCCGCCCCTGGTTTAGATCGATGTTTTTCTGCATTCTAGAAACGCTATGATTATTTGATTAAAAATATTTTAATACATAAAAAAAGTTTTATATAAGCTACCATTTGTTATAATACAAAGGATGCTACAAAATTAATCGAAATGCAAGTCTAACTTCACAGAAAATACTTTTTGTATTAGACACCCTTTAATTGGTTGCCATCGAACCTTAGCCAAATTACAAAGGACTAGATTCAATGAACAACATGACAAGAAATAAGATGTAATGTTTAGTATTTATTGACAATTTTCCTTCCTTAATTGTACTCTAAAAGATCCACAAGGATTCAATCCCTTTTTGCTTTCGATCAATTTGTCTATATAATAATATTTTATTAAATAAATTCCAGTAATTGAGTAGAAATAGTAATGTCTATTTTGGAACAAAAAAATTTAATAATACTCACTCAATAAAATTTCCATTATTTAATTGAACTGAACGGTTGACAAAAAAAAGGAAACTTGAGATAAATACGTAACCAATTGGCGTAATGTACATTCCCGGGGGGCCCAGGATTGAAGGAGGCCCAAAGCTTAATGTTATGCTTTTGCAATCCTTTGCAAGATCTGGCTTGGGGCCCCTAACTTGACTTTGCAGTGGGGCACAAATGCGTTTCGTTACGCCACTGTACATAGCCATAGTTACAAAGCAATCTCTCCCTTAGCTTGATGACTAGTTGAACAGGGACAAGTTAACAGATAATTTATTGCAGCAGCTTGATACATTGAAATAAAAACGTTTTGTCAAGTAAAACACATCTGCATTTGAATTTATAGATTATATATACATTTAATTGTGTTCTATTTGAAATCCACCTCTTCAAGAAAGCGTTACAATTTTTTTCATGGGAGAGCTTTGCACAAACTTGAAAATTTAAAAGTGTTTCTAGTTCATTTCCTTCTCAGGGACTCTAACCTTCAAGGAGCAACACAAGTTCAAGTAATTCAATCAAGAAACTAATTTCTCCTGACATTCTACCATTACAGGAATAGTTTCCAAAATTACTTGGAAATCTTTTTAAGTCCTCATCAATCACTGTGTTGAAATTTTCAAGAATGTATAGTAAGATGGGAGGGACCTTCGTGATTTTAAATGTGCTTTCTTTTTTTTACGAAACATGTTGCTTCTTAACAAATGAGCAATGACAACTTAAATATGTAGGGAGGGTTTGAGTGTATATTAAATATTATTATGGTATAATAAGTATACATTAATCCCCCTATCTTAACCTGGCTTCTAATTACAGCAAAACTAATGAATAAAATGTTTTAGTGGTAATTAACGTTAAAAAAATTCAGGCTGATATCCAAATTTAAAAATAAGTAATACCTATTAACTATTAAAGAATTATCACAGAGTTCTAGATTCCCAATTCTGCTAAAATGCAAATTCCATGAAAATTTTAAGCTCACAATAATTGTTAGGTTCGTAAAATTTAAAGAAAATAAAACAAAAGCACACATGATTTCAAAACTATATATTTCAAGTTTTCTATAATTTAACTTATAAAAGATATTCCGTAAAATTCGGCGTTAACACGCACCTATTTTGCCAAGCTGCATTTTTTAATTTTTAGGTACATTTGCCGTATAACGTGCACCCCCTTTTTAACGAAGAAACCTGAAATTTTCACGGGTGCAATTCTCTTATGTTTCGAAGTCATTTATTCGAAATATTATCCCAATTTTGAAAAAAAAAGTATACTTCTAGAACTACAGCCCTTTAAGTTCATTATGAATGTCATTTCTTTTAAATAAACAGAATTTCCATCTACAGATATCTAATTTTTTATGCTCATTTCATTTTTTATGTATTTTTTCATCATTTTCATATTTTCTATCATTTTCATAACCGGCGTACAATGCGCACCTCGAAATTTCGACCTTAATTTTGTGTTATAAGTGGTATTTTTAGTAAGTGAATTTGTTTTGTATTGAAAAATTACGTTATTAGGAAAAAATATATTTAAAAAATGCATGTATTTTACTTCGACAAGATATTGTACCCAACATCATTCGAAAAAGATTTCGTCAAAACTTCAATGTATATAAACAATGAAAAGTTCGTTGTATTAACTTTCAGGTAATGTAATACAGTATTTTTTACTATAAGTTGGGAAACATGCATTGCAAAAGGACAAAGACTTTTCCCCATTTATCTTAAATGTTTCTACAATCGTTTGACACTGTATCTATCTTCAAGATCTAATCACTTGAATTTCGTATTCTACGCAGATACAGGAAGTCAAATTTGAGGGAAAAGTCCTATTAGATAATATCTGACATCCTATGTCGAATGAAGTTAAAAGAATTCTTTTCCTCATTTAACCCTGAACAAAAATAAATAAAAAAATATTTAAGGTATTTCCGCTTTTTTCAAGAATTAAAATATCTATTTCCATTTTTTACAGAATATAATATTTTAATGTTAAGAGGACTTGGTACCCTTTGATCACCTTTCTTTATTTATGTACTTAAAAATTATATTTTAGCATTTTATACAATGTTTTTATTCAAGAAAATGATACGAGAGGAAATTTTTCACATACCATTCACACAATTTTAAAATTTTAAATTCCTTGAAGAAATTTTGGAAAATTTTAAAATTCTACTCCTTTTGTAAAAATTAATTTTTTGACCTGAAATTTTTTTATAATATTCTTATGGATATTCTAAGAAACTTTAGGGATCGATTTTACAATAACTTTATTCGTTTTCGAGAAAAAAAAAGTTGATATACAGGCTAAAAATCAACGAAAAAGCCAACATGTCTTACATTTTTTTTAAAACTATTCAGTTTACAGCAAAACGGATCCCTAAACTTATCACATGCTTTATTTTTAACACGCAGGAAAAAAATGGAAGTGATTGATAAATAATTGTCGAAGGAGTAGCATTTTGAATGCACTAAGGTTTCGAAAAACACAAACTGAGAGAAGTCACTTTAAAGTTTACAATTCTGAAAAAATAATTATTATAAGCTTAATTAAACTTAAAATACCACTTTAAAATATTAGTTATACATTTTTCTTTAAAATATAATTGCATTTTCATATTTTTTTCAACCCATACATTTTTATAAATGATCAACTTTTGGAGAGTACTAATTTCACAAGAAAATTCAAGAAAAACGTTTAAAAAAATTTTTTTTCTGTCACGACAGAAATTTTAGCTGTTTTTCTTCTCATAATATTAAAGTATTACATTTGTATGAAAAATACATCAGGAATAAGAACTGAAATTATAAAATTATTAATATAAAATGTCTTAATTTAAAAATTTTACATGCACACATTTCACAAAGAAAAAAATGATTGTATGTATTGCCTCGGAAATATTCTGCTTTATATATTACACATTCTTTTTTTAATGTTATTATTTCACTTTATAAAATAGATTTTTTTTTATCAAAACGCTTTTTTTAGCTTTGTTTTCTAAAAAAGGGGCGTGGCTGAATTGCCTAAATTGTTTTCAAATGAAGTTTTATTCAACTTCTAACTTTCCGACTTGTACAAGTGATATATCAATCGAAAGGTAATAATTCAAAGAATAAGATTAAATGAAAATAAAAAATAAACGATAGATCTGCGATTTTTGGGGTACCAAGTCCTCTTAACATTATATTTTATGATGATTTTTAAAGATTTAAACCTACAGTCGAACACCTATTTAACCACTTCATCGGGACTGATTATTTTGTTCGTTAAGTCGGGGTTATATTCGTTAAATAAGGGTCCAAACAAAATGTAAATGTTTTGCAATCATCTTTAGGAAATTCTATAATAAGCCACTGCATAAAAAATATCCATAGTTAGAAATTATACACTTTTTATTCAACAGCCAAAAACACTATTAGTGAATTATTACGCATCAGTTATAATTGGAAGCTTTCAAAGATTCGACTGCTTTTCGACTTTATGCAGAGAGGAAAATACCGCGTTATTTACATACTGCGGCATAAGGTATACTTTCACAGTTTTCAAACAATATAAAGCATTAGGAAATTAAACGGTTTTGTGATTGGAGTTTTATTTTAAATTTCTGCAACAGAAACGCTTTTCATTGGCTCCGACAAATCAACAATGTCTTCAACTTCAGTTGCACAGATAGGCGGTCCGTCATCAATTTTAACAAAATCATTGATATCTTAAAGTACTCCCTGCGTTGTGGAGCGGGAGGAAATCAGGAAGGAATTTCCTGTCCAATTCAAAACTCTCACGATAGTTTACCCTCATGACTCCTCTGCACCTGTTAAGTCTAAAAATGGGCTTCATCCTTTTCCGTCGAAATTTGCTGCAAAAAAGAAAAATTTTCTTCAGTTGCGGACAAAAAAGATGTCATGGGGGAAAAAATCCAATTTTTTCTAATACAAACTAATAAAATAATTGTTTCAGTTGTTGAAATAATTCGTTAATTCGAGGTTTATTATTCGTTAAATAGGGGAAACAGAAAAATTTGTTATATCACGAAGTTCTTTAAGTAGATGCTAGCTAAATCAGGATCCGACTATATTTCGTTAGGTTTACAAAAAAAAAGTTCTTCATACATCTTTCATAATATTCTAAAAATTCAAAATACTATCCACCCTTAACTAAATATTTGTTATTCTACCCTAAATAATAGAAGTATCAAAGAGGCTGAATTATAATTTATCTGGTAAACTATAGATTTATTTCAAATATTTCAGTTATTCTTCTGTGTTTCTATGGAAACGTACGAAGAGAAATTAAAAGAAGTAAATTATTAAAAATCGTTAAGGTATCCGAACACGTTCATTTAAAAAAATAGCATACCAATACATTATAAATACTTCTTTAGGAATTAACATCAATAAATATTAGTACTTAATTAGAAATATTTAATATATATGATCTAAATTTATATGAGTGAAATTTTTGCAAGTATAAAACACAGTAATAAACTGATATCAATTAAAGTATTACCGAAATAAACTTCATGCATTTATCTAGATTATGTATTAAAATTTTAACGTTTTATTAAAAACAAAAAGTTTAGAGCTGATTGAATAAATACTATAATAAATGTGACATGCTTATGAAACTATTATTGAAACTATAGGACATAACTCAAAAAATAGTTATACACAGAAGTGGCATAGCGTACATACCCGCAACCCCGCACCGCGGGGCGGGGGCAAAGCCTGGCTGCCAACAAGTGCTTACCCTTTGTAGAATCCAACTTGGGGACCTAAACCTTGACTTTGCAGGGGGGCCCAAATGTTCTCTGTTACGGCACTGAAACACAGGAAGAACTATTTTAATATATTCCTTAGAAAATAATATAAATATCAGGTTCAAAAGTTTCATAGAAATACATTCCTAATATTTTGAAATATCAGATTCGCCCTGATAGATTTTGAACAAACTAAATACCCATTTCTGGTATGTAAAAGACCCACTTCCGATCTTTCTAACTTTGTGTAATTTATTGTAATTCAGCCTCTATGTTAGCCGCGGTAACCTAGTGGTGAAGGTAACGGATTCATGGCTGGTGTGTCATGAGCTCGAGCCTAGTACCGCTGAAGACCCGCCGGGTTGGGTAGCGATTCACGTTAAATCTTTCGAGAGCTTAAACGTCCTCCCGGGGTGTGGTGTGGAAGTTAGAACAGTGGGTTTGCCATCTCAGGTGTCGTCCTCGTCTCTTAACCATGGTTCAAAATTACGAGGTCCGCTTCTAAAAGCCCTTGGAATAATTAAACAGTGCTACGATAATATTCACTCACTCAACCTTTATACGACATAGAAACAAAACAATATACGTTTCGAAAAGCCGAAAGATTACTCTATTAAAGTGGTTATTTAACTGTGGTCCCCGAGGACCCCTGGGGTCCGCAGAACTTCTCTAGGGCAGGGATGGCGAACCAATGCCACGCGTGCAACACTATATTTTGCGAACGCCACAGATCAAAACGGTTTGCATTTTAGTTCAAAATAACTAAGTTCACAATGAAATATTATGTTTAAACGCCAGTGATTGGTTCTCGGTGCGGCGAGAAGTACACTCGTTTGTTATTGTCGTGACTTATTTACGTCGTGGACTGTAAATGTTAATGCCGCGAAGTTTGTCTACGTATAACATAGTAAATTTTGTTGACACTACTGTATTTTAAAGTTTATTTGTAATATATTTAACATTTCTAACCGTTATTTTTTTTAACATGTCTAGATCAGCAAAGAAACAATAAGTGCTAGATAGTAATTATAACCGAAAATTTCAAACTTGGTGGACCGAGAAATATAGCATGATTAGTAAAGGCAACAATGCAGTGTGTTTTTTATGTTCTGGAACAGTTGCATGTGGAACATCATCTGCAAAACGGATTCCTGACACATTTAACTGATTGAAGAAGCTGGTTTATGCTATTTTAACCATATTTTCATTTACCTATATGCTTGGTAGTCATTATTTCCAGAGATGAAAAACATTAAAGACTCTCTTAGAAATCGTTTGGCAGATGACTACAATTTAGCATGCATTCTGCTAAAAGTAACATCTTACAATCCTAATATGTTGTTTGTCATCTAATCTGCAACAACAGAAGTCACAATAACGTTACTTTAATTTGAACTACACGGATAACTGAAGCATTTGCTGTTATGCTATCCAAAAATGTATTATTTTCGTAGTAAATAACGAGTTTTAAGTTTTTTGCTCTGGTATTTAGTTTTATTATTTTCCCTATAATCACAAGTCAAACTTATTTGATGGCACACGTCTATACCTCAGTAAAAATTTCTTTAGAAAAAGTGGCATGTTTTTCTATAAACACCTGCTCCAGGGTGTCCGTAGAGTCTTTCATATAAAGTTGAGATTTCCCTCCCTTAAAGACTCTGAAAGGCTTCGTGGAAAAATTGACAGATGTTCCATATTAGACTAGATCACTAAATTGTCCCCAATGAAAAAACACTACTGGAACATGTATTTTGATCAAGAATATTTAGTTGGGAAGAAATATTGAAAGTCTTGGGAGACCGCGACGTCATGCTGATACATAAAGGGGAACCACGAAAAACGACAATTTTTAAGGAGTCTATTCAATTAAATAAAAAAAAATACAAAACTGTGTGTTTCAATCAAAATTGATCATTTCAAGGTATTCGAGTACCTTAAAAACTAGTGATGATTTTGAAATACAGTCGACCCTCTATATTGCGAATTTTTCTATACAGCGAACTTTTTCCTGAAACTTTGCACATTTCACAATTTTCTTCGTAAAATAACCTCTCTATATCGAAGTGTATTTTCTATACAACGAACTTTTTCTTTTGTGATTCAATTTTTGTTCTCCCTTTTTTTTAAAAGTATTTCTGAAAAAAATTCAAGTTATTTTCTCTTTAACACATTTTATGGTGGTCATAAAGCTTGAGCTGGTTTTATTACATCCAAACTCGCCGAGAGATATAGAGTCCTGGTCATTTCATCCAAGAAGTGCAACCTTTAACCCCCATTGCCCAGTTCAATAAAGAAACATCTTCGATATCCTCAAAATTTTTTTTCACCCTATATAATAAAAGAGTTTTATTTATTGTAATTGTATATTCATCAATGCATTTTTTAATATTTTTTGCTTTATTAGATTTCAAAAAATATCCGGTTTCTAACTTTAAAAAGATAAATGATGAGGAATTGATCATGTTTTTCAATAGCTCGAATTTAAAATATATGTTTAAAAAATGTAAATATAAGTTGTCTGAACTTTTAAAATAAATTTTTTTCACCCTCGTGGAGTTGATTTTAATTACTTATTCCCGTCTCCCTGTGTTCTAATTATAAAATAATGTATGTTAATATTACTTGTATGCTTCAAATTATAAGATATCTTTAAAATTCATTAACTTTAGTGTACAATTTTTTTCATAATACTAAATATACAGTGAATTCTTCGACATTATTTTTTCTTGTTTTCTTAAAAAAAGATATATAATTTGTCTAACTATTGCAGATTCTTTGTTACAGTTTGAAATTTTCTTTTTTTTGATGAATAAGATAAATAAAATAACATATATTAAATTTTAAAAAAGCTGTGAATAATTACTTTTTTTGATATACAGTGTTTATGAATTTAAAAGTTGTTTTATGTTGTTTATAAAGTATATTAAAAGATGAACCTCTATGTAACTAATTTTCCATATAACGAACTTTTTCCCGGGATTTAGCGACTTTGTTATATAGAGGTCCGACTGTATTACGTTTTCAAATAATTAACCCATCTGCGAAACATATTTTGCCGTGATATTTCTGGTTTTTGTGCAATTTATTACTTAAGAAAGGAACACATATCCGGTTAAGAAAAGATGTCCCTTCAAAAAATATGGGTAAAGAGTTTCTCAACCGAAAAACATAATTCAGTATAATCTGGCACATTTTCAAGACAGAATTGTGATGGAAAATTACTGTTTTCACAACTGAATAATGATTTAAGCCTGTCGCTTTCGACTCATAATCACTCCATTTTAGTATACTTATTGGAGCACAACAGTTTATCATCGTTCTCAACCCCTATTAGAAGATTTCAGTAACTATAAAATATTAAAATTAATGCCCTTACAAAAGCAGATTAGCGTAATAACATTTATATTGCTCAAAAATATACATTTTTTAAAAAATTCTTTAACGGATAAAATGAGTAAAGTTGATTTTTATGCCTCAGATGTATTGCTTATGTTTTGATAGAGTAGTGTGGAAGATTGATAGTAAAACGTGACTATATAATTTTCTTTTTAGATAGGTATATTATGAAGAAAAGAGGATTTATTTTATGTTAAACAAGATTATGACAGATATCTTTGGGATTATAATTTTTTAAAACTTTTCACAAAAAATTCCTACCATTATTTCACTAACTTAAAAAACTTAAAGTACTGTGACTATCCACCTTAAGTAATATTTAAAGATGGAATGTTTTGTAACATAATTTAAATGAAAGCCAGAGTATCGTAAAATTCGCGTTCAAATTATATATTAGTGTAGATCGCGGTTATATGGAGGAAAAAAACATGTTATTATCGAAACCTACCTAAGTCTACAAGATGCTCAATAGCAGTGTTCCTCAACCCAGGGGCGGCTCTAGGGCCGGACAATCCGGACCCCTGCTCGGGGCGGCAAATTTCAAGGGTGGCATTTGGATCGAATTTGAAAAATATTTTTTTTTGTTACAATGAATTTGATATATTTTCTAAAATATTATTGGGTGTGAATTTGGTATTGCATTTAACGTATCTTATATATTTTTTTTAATTTTGTATTCTGTATATTTAATGAGAGACAGTTTTCTTTTGCGTTTAAGCTGGAAGGATTTGAGGCGGGCAAGAATGAAATTTAATATGTTTACACATCTTTCACTTGTAAATTTCCCCCATCCCGGAGTAAGGTCCCAACGGGCATTCCTTTTAATCTTACGATGTCCGGTGTGAGCTATCCAAAAGAGGACAAGGGTAATAAGAGGTTCTGATAGACAGCGAGCAACATGAGATGTTTTATTTTAGTCCTGAGTGTAGTTATTATAAGTTAAAACAAACGCTTGTGATTTACACCATCAGTAGACTATTTTTCGAAGAAATTGGCCTACTGAAATCGGCAACTCCTTCTCTTACATTTCATTCGTTTGATATAATAACAAGTAATTAGGTCCTTAATTTCGAATTATCTTGAATCTTTTAAAACTTAAAATTATATATATATATATATATATATATATATATTATATATATATTTTTATTGAAATGATGAAATGAACAAGTCGGCCATTTTTTCAAAGATATGGGGTTGAAATTTAGGGGATCGATAGTACTACCTGTATGGTTAGGAAGTACAAGGACTCGAACCTCCAGGTGTCTCCCCCCCTCCCTGGACAGCATTTTGCCAATGCAAATCCTGACTAGTTCATGGTTTGATAAAATCCCTTACTTTCATCATGGAAATGACATCGAAGAGACGTTATTTTAACATATCCCGTCAATTGATCCTATTCCTTAGGGATGATATGAAATCCCTAAGAGATAGGGGAGGGGGATACACCTAGGGGTCGAGTCATTGTTCTTCCTAACCATACACTTAGTATTATCAATCCCCTAAATATCAACTCCATATCTTAAAAAAAAATGGCTGACTTGTTCATTTCATCATTTCACTAAAACAGTTCGGGGATTTGATAAAATCGCTTACATAAGGGAAATGTCGCCAAGCCAGTATGGGGGCTATGACCCTCGGCTTGTAACCGAGTGGGTTCGGGTTCGAATCCCGAGTAAGACATGCTTGTGCTTTCTTCGGGAAAGAAGTCGGTCTTTCGTCTGTAACGGATTCCCGTCTCGAAAGGAAAGCAGCGCACCCTTTCTTGTTGTTTGCTGGGATCATCAACTGTAATAAATGTGTATATTCTTTTGTATGTTTGTATGCATTCTGTTATTCTTCACTTGTATTTCATATGTTCCCTGGATAAAAAACACGTCAACACCAACATAAGGGAAATGACCTCAAAGAGACGTTATTTTAACATCTTGCGTGAATTGGGATTCAATGAAAGTCCTAGTTTCATCATTTTCCTGCGACATATACATTACGAGATTTCATAATCCCAATCTCTCTTCCCCCGCACCGTAGCAACAGTCTGTTCCATCTTCCTTTTATCGTGCAGTGCCATTTCCACAGTAAGCTTTTAAAAAAGGTTTTAATGCTATAAAGAAACTGCTTGATGTATCTGATGTTTTTCTTTTGTAGCTATTTAGCATATGTCCTCTCAGGACAATAAATATTAAAAAAGTACAAAAGTGCTTGTTTTTGTTTAGTAAAAATTACTTTGACTTTTTACCATTAAAAAGTATAAATACATAAACTTCATCCTTCTTGTGGTAATACTTAACATAAAAATAGTTTTCCCCCTTAATCTTTATACCAGAGAACATCTTTTCCGCATAGGTATAGTGTTTGAAATTCTTAAAACACTTCTTTGATCCACTCTACTAATCATATTAAAATTATGCAAAAAGTATCGTACTTTTTCTTAGGGTTAACCATTTAATTTATCATTTATAAAACTTCTTGATGTGACACATCTTTAGCTTTGGTTAATAATGACTGTAAAATTTCCTACATTTGATTATATGATGAAGAGATGAAAATAAATTTATTTCTATAAGGAACTGTAAACGAAAAACAACACACTAAGAAAATGAAACTATTCAATCCTACGAAAAATTTACTAATGAAAAGTAATACAAATGTAGAACTTAATAAAGAAATTGCTTAAGTAAATCCTATTTTTAAAGGCATGCTCTTATCCTGCCATCCCTTTCACTGACAGTATAAAGATTCCATTAAACAATTTCGATTTACAATCATAGCCTTAACCTCAGATCGAGAGATAGAGAGCACGCGCCTAGGAGATTCAACTGAGAACGAGGCTAGCTTTGACAAAATACAAAGAAAGTCTTGCGAAAGAGTCTTGCAGAAGAGCTGTAAAATAAAAAAATAGAGAGATAGAGAGATATATATAGAGATTATATTTCGTTCTGAGATGTTGTACCATCTTTAAAACCTATTTCTCTCTCTCTCATTGTTTACTATATATATTAATTATTTTATACAATGCTATCATTAAATGTAATAACATAAACCAAGATTTTTATGCGAAAACTGCAAAGGCAGCATTTTTTTGCAGACACATGCAATGACCTTTTTTTTTTCTTAAGTTGGATACAATTTTGTTCTTGTCTCTTGAAATATTTATGATGCAAATTATGAAATGTTTTTTTAAAAAAGAATGTAGGATATATATATAAAATATGTTTCCTCACCTAATGCATAAAAGTATAATAAAATAGAATTTTAATTAATGTTGTAAGGTATATAAATCCTAATTCCATTGGGAGCCTTTGATTTCTTGAGGACCCACTCATTAGAGTGAGCTGAACTTTAAAGTTATTGTGTGGAATTTATCAATTCATGTTGTAAACGATTTCTCCCTGAAGTCGCTTCCTCATTGTCCTGCCTACCTAAAGATGTGGGAGGGAACGAAGCATAACCAGATCTCTCCATGATAAATCTAATTTATTATTCAATTGTAATAGTAAACCACAAAGTAAACTACAAAAGAAAGCTCTAGAAGTGATATAAAGAAAGCAACGACCCTAAGCGAATAAGCGCACGCAATCAGTATAATTTAACCTTAATCAATCCTAACCTATCAAATCCTAATCCACTAATTTAGTATAGCAGAAAAACTCCGTCCTAAAGTAAAGTTGCGTAAATCTTAAATCTCACCTTAGTAACGCTGCATTCAGATGCTCCGCTCCTTCTGCCTTACAATTACCAAACTCTAACATTATGTATAGCTAATTTGCATATCAAGGTTTCTTCTTGAAAGGGATGGGTTTGAATTAAACGAGAATGCTAGTCCAAAGATTCCCCAAGAGGATTAGTTGGTGAAGGTCACGTAAAGACCCGTCACAATGTGTTATCCTGATTATTTGTGAGTAATCAGGGACGTTTTAATGCATAGGACAGCTGAACTAGGACTCAGGGCCTCGGCCCTGAGTTGTTCTCGACTTGACCTCTGTTAGATCACGATCCGAATGTTTTAATCAAAAGATATTATTTCCAGACATGTTCTCCGAACAACCCGAAATATTGATCTATATGCCTCCTGGAAACTATTGCAAGATTGCATGTTATGTCACATCTGCATATCCAACGTCCGTGTCTAGGCTCCGGCTTACCACCATAGAATATCGTTACTAATTTCGTCGGAAAGCAGCAGTCAATAGGGTTGCTTGGACAATGAATTATCAATATAAAATTAAACTAATAAAAAACAGATTAAAAAGATAATTCAGCGATGTTTAAATTGTATTATTTCGTAAAATAGGCTTAAAAAGTTTGATTTAAAGACAAAACAAAATAATACATTTCTCATCGTGCTTCAATCTCCCCCCTCTTTGATTCTGAAATGTAATGGACAATCTATGAATCGAATAAAGAATATAAATTCTTTGGTTTGAGGCAGATGTTTCAAAAGTACACTTTTATGTAACAAAAATATATAGTTAAGATACATTTCTCTCATTTTTATGACTTCATCACAAAGAGAAAAATAGGTAGTCTCTGATTATCTTTTTGTAAGATCACACAATCAAACAAAGTATAACTTATTTCTACTATTGTTAAATTCGAACAGAATAACTCAATTTTCTTTCTGTAAATATTACCGATTTTCGAACTCTTCAATTAATGCTTCCTCTAGCAACAAATTTTTACAGCTGTAAATTTTCAATAAATATAATTGCATAGTAGAGAAATAATTCGGGGGAAAAGACCCTTGAAATATTTGTGATACACAGGGGGTGTATGTGTAATAACTCTCTTAGTCAACACTAATTTAAATTCTTATCTTATAAATGTGGGAGACAACAAGGGGTCTAAGACATTTGTCTTTCTTCAGATTTATTTAAACTTAACAAAAATTAATTAAAAAAAAGGTAGCTATTCTACAATTAGATTTCCATGACGTGACGACGGGAACGCCTGCTCGCGCACCTCAGTCTCTTTCTCCGCTCTTTTCTCAATGGTCAAAGTTTTTGTTTCACATTGGATCAGCTGCGCCTGCGGGCGAAGACTGCGTGCTTTGTTTCGTTGAGAGATTCAATTGGATGACGACTCCACAACCGATTCCACAACGGCCAACCTGACCGTACGCTGTCCGCAGCGGTACTTATTTCCTTTTTTTTTTCATGGAGACCAGAGGAGAATCTGAAACATACAAAAAAGACGGAACAGACAAGGACTATACAACAAATACACAAAGATTTAACATAGCATAATTTTGCTGAACTAGACAGTTTCTCCCCACATCTTCATGTGGTCTGCTGCTGTGGATGTAGTATTGGCTCAATATCATTCAACGATATTGGAGGTTCTGGAAGAACAGAGAGAATTTCCCCATCATGTGAAGGCACCTCTTCGACATCCGGAAAGTTCAACAGGGAAACACATTGTGTATCACAGACATGGCATGATTCTGAGATGACGATAGTACGGTAGGAAAACCAGAGTTGGTAACCACAACGGTGTTGTAGGTTTCTAAAACAGAAGACAACGTGTACGTTACCGACGGAGAGTTACGCTGCTTCTCAGTTTCTGACATGCCACTCTCGGGCCCAAACCCGTTGATTTGCGGAATGTGGTTCTGATGAACGGAATCATTTATTTTGCTATCTTGGTCTTTATCAGTTCCATCAGGCATAAGAACGCCCTTTTTAATAAGCTCTTCTTTGGTTGAACGCATCAATATTTTCCTCTCTAGAGTTCTGGACGTCTGTTCAAAACGATCGCTCTTTTTCTTCCGCTTCCACTTCCAGGGCTTGAAGAGCCTCCGGAGCATCGCGAACCGACTATGTTTACCCTCCATAGGTGAAGGGGTGGGCGATCGGGAGTTGGAGCCCACGGAACTCGTTTTCATGGCACCATTAACTTTCTTACACAGTCCTATAGGTGAACAATAATCAGAACAACTTTCTCTTATTCTCTCTCTTTCTCCTTGTTGTAACCAATTATCAATTTGATCGTTTACCTGTAATTTCTCAGAACAAGATAAACGTCTGGCTCTTTGACACACACACAGGAATATCATCTTTCAATATAATACTCATTTTTAACTTAGTACTCTTAATTTTATTAGGTTTATAATTCTTAATTAGAGAACTCAAATCATTTCTAACATTAAAGTTTTTAACATGTGACAAATCATAACTAGAGTTTTCTATCACATTTGCAAAAGAAAAAATAGAAAAAGCACCTAAAGAGGATTCACTTTCATTCAATAAAACATCGCTCTTTGCGTGGCTTATTTTCTTTATTTCAGTATATACACTGGGATGTATAATAAATTCTTCGGTCAAGGTCGGTGATATTGCCGTTCGAACACTTAAACTGGGAGAGTGCTGAGTAAGAGAAATATTTATTGGTGCAATTTCTACCATACGCTTCTCGTTAAAACATGAGCTTAATGTTATCCTTCCTTCGGAAGGTTTGTTCAATCTAATTAGTGAGGAATTTAGAACTGGGATCTGGCAACCTGAATCAATCAAGGCTGTTACGGGCTGATTTTCTACAAAAATGTTTACGTATTGGAGCTGTTATGCGAACTCATCGCTTTTTTGTTTTTCGCTCTTGACTTTCAAACGATTCGCGTTTTTTCTATTATGGATGTGGCCGTTAGATTCTTTAGGCTTAAAACGCTTCTCACAATCTCTTGCGTAATGAGATGAATCACCGCATATATGTAGCAATTTTTATTTTGTCTTTCAAGATTTTGGGGATAGCTATCTTTAATCTTTGGTTTATAGTTTCGTGGTCTATTTTTAAAGGGGTCTTCGGTATATCCACAAGCAATAGGAGTTTCCTTACGTGATCCGCTTCTAGATGAAATATAAATATCGCACTCTTTAGCTAAATCAATAGGCCTAAACCAATCTTCCGCTTCTCGAATGCCAATATGAGTTGCTGTTTCCTGATTTAAAGTTTCAAATAATTTATCAGAAATTAAAAGATCACATAGAGATTCAAAGGAATTAAGTTTTCTTAACGAACAATAATATTGGAAGTTTGCCGTCAATCTTGCAGCAAATTGGATGTATGTCTCGCCTGATGATTTTGCAGCATTTTTAAATGAGTTTAAATACTCGCGAGGAGTTACTTGGAATTCTCTGAGTACTATAGATTTTAGTTTTTCATAGTCAATTCATTCCTCCTTTTTAATATACAATAAGACATTATGAGCTCTTTCGCCCAGAAGATTTATTAAAATTTCAGATTTATATTCGTCATTTATTTTCTTGGTTAAAAATGCGCGTTCTAATGATTGGAAGAACAGATTAAAATTTTCAGATCTGGTGGGAACAGGAAGAGATAAAGTTTTAATGTTTTTGATCATATTTTCTATGTTTGTTTCGAACTGTTTCTCTTCGACTTTAGCTGCAGGATTTAAACTTAATGCTTTATTTTTAGCCGTTTAAAGTTCGACTTCTTTTTCTAACTGTGCTAACTGTAGTTTTGCGAGCTCAATTTTCTGTTTTTCTAAAGTTGCCTCTCTTTTGTTTCGCGATACCCTCTCATCTATACAGTTTTTAATTAAAGTTTTAACGAAATCTGCATCACTTCCAAATGTACTACGCTTCTCAATTTTAATCTTTAGTTTAGCTATGGTGTCCGTACTCTCCACAGTACCGTCTAGATCCTCAACAACTCTTATGAGATCCTCTTTAAGAGCGTTTTTATACATTTTAGAAAAAAATATGGAAAGATCCTACTTTTTTTTTCTAGATCCCTTGTTGCTCGCACGTACGATGTATCCAATAACTGAAGAAAAACATTGATTCTCTTCTACGCAGATGAACACAGATCCCAAAACGTCTTCGCAGGTTATATCGTTAGACGAAAAATAGTTCTTGAAATTGTTAAAATTACACCTCTTCGTAGGTGATAAATCAATAGTTCCGACCTCTACACAGGCGGAATATTCACGCTGGGTTCGAATGAAAAATTCAACCTCTACACAGGTTGAGCAAAGCTTCCGAAAAATGGCGGCGCGTCTCCTCCACGGACGCTTCTTTTGTTCACGCGTTCCAAACTTTGATCAAAATCGAAATTTTATCTATCCCGGCCGAGCCCCCATAATTTGTGGAAGACAACAAGGGGTCCAAGACATTTGTCTTTCTTCATATTTATTTAAACTTAACAAAAATTAATTTAAAAAAAAAGGTAGCTATTCTACAATTAGATTTCCATGATGTGACGACGGGAACGCCTGCTCGCGCACCTCAGTCTCTTTCTCCGCTCTTTTCTCAATGGTCAAAGTTTTTGTTTCACATTGGATCAGCTGCGCCTGCGCGCGAAGACTGCGTGCTTTGTTTCGCTGAGAGATTCAATTGGATGACGACTCCACAAACGATTCCACATAAATTTTAATTTTTACCGAGTACCATTTTTTCTAAATATCAGTCTCTTTTCAACTCCTACGTTAAAGATTTAAATCCAATGTTAAAAAAGATTTATATTCTACTATAAGAAAAGGAATAGCTTAATAGTTGTTTACGTGTGTTTTACTCACCCCCATTGACTGGCTAACACCAAACTTTTCCCTTAGACCATGTATGCAATTCTAAAAATCAGAACTATGTTACTTCAATTAATCGCGTAGTTGTAATATCCCCATTATTTTCCCCATTGTTCTGCCCTAGCTGAGAGAATTTGAGGATTCATCTATTTTTTGTCTAAATTGTAAAGAGTGTTTTTTTCCAGGTATAGAAGTTTAAGTTGGCATTACTTTCCAAGATGGCGACCGATTTAACAGCTGTCAAGTGATTTATTCTCAGTTTGGTTTGGCAATTCATCAAAACGATCATCAAGCAAGGCGTAGATTCGTCGAATGTGCCCAAAACGAGATTGCCGTTGTTCCCGATTTTCATAAGCGAATTTTGTTTAGCGATGAAGCGCACTTCTGGTTGAATGGCTACGTCAACAAACAAAACTGCCGCATTTGGAGTGAAGCTAATCCTCAAGTGTATGTCGAAACACCATTGCATCCAGAAAAACTGACTGTTTGGTGCGCTTTATGGGATGTTGGAATCCTTCTTCAAAAACGATGAAGGCCACAACGTTACCGTCAATGGTGATCGGTATAGAGCCATATTACTAACTTTTTCATTCCTGAATTGAACAATCATGATGTCCAGGAGCTGTGGTTTCAACAAGACGGCGCAACATGTCACACAGCTCGTGCCACAATCGATTTATTGAAAGACACGTTTGGTGACCGCCTAATTTCACGTTTTGGACCTGTGAATTGGCCTCCAAGATCTTGTGATTTAACACCGCTAGACTATTTTCTGAGGGGCTATGTAAAGTCATTGGTCTATGCGGATAAGCCACAAACGCTGGACCATTTGGAAGACAACATTCGCCGTGTTATGGCCGATATACGGCCACAAATGTTGGAAAAAGTCATCGAAAATTGGACGTCCAGATTGGACTACATCCGAGCCAGCCGTGGCAGTCCTATGCCAGAAATCATATTTAAATGTAATGCCACAAGATTATCTTTCGAATAAAGAAAGTCATGTCAATCGAATAATACATCGTTGTTTTATTGCAATTTAAAGTTCTATACCTCTAAAAAAAACACCCTTTATATATATTGCTGTGCTTGCATGCATGTCACTTTTCCACTTGCAGTGTAAGGATTCAAAATTAAGAGAGGAGGTAAAGTCAGGGAAAAGTCCGCCATTTTGGTTGTGTAACCTATTTTTGAGTTCAAATAAACTTCAGTCCACTAAAAACAGAAAATCTACTTATCGTGTGTTTAGATATTTTACTGAGCTACCCAGGTCCCTGTTCAAATATATACCGAACAGCCACTGAATTAGGGATAACAAGGACTACGCAAATTGTGTAGCGTTGCGCAATATTTTTACGTAAATGAGGGTGCTGTGGTGACTGCATATATAGTGTGGTTACTCTAAATTAGTTAATGAAATTGCCACTATAGTTAAACTTCCGGATTTAGACGTCTTGGATAGGGGACAAATCGTAGGTGCGGGGCGCATAGACCCTTCAATATTCGAAATCATCAGCTTGGATTTTCAAAGATGATAATGTCAAGAGAGAGTATACCAAGAATACTTAGATGGTGGACAAAAAAACTAGAGATCGTTCAAAGTGCAAAGGACAATAAGCCTTGACAATGCGTGGTGAGGGACGGCTCAGGCGTATTGTACGTAGCCAGCGAAGCCAAACATTAGCTCAAATTACCACCTAGTTGAATGAAGGTGCCAGTCGTACAGTAGGTAAATGGACAGTGCAATGCTCGCTTCCCCGTATGGGTTTCGGGAGCGTTAACCAACGAGAGTACCATTACTCAATGCTTACCAATGTCTTGCCTGAGCAAGATAACACAGAGACTGGAGTACAGAGGACTGGAAACGAGTAGTATGGAGTGACGAGTCTCGATTCCGACTACTTAACGCCGACGGGAGGCTGATAATACAGCGTCAGGCTCATGAAGCCATGGATCCTGCATGCCAGGTTGGAACTGTACAAGGGCATAGTGGCTCAATCAAGGTCGGGAGTATTTTTTCTTGGCACTGTTTGGGATCTTTGGTGCGTGTACCGAACTCCCTCAATGCAATTCTGTAAGTAGAGTTGCTGGGTGATCCCTTTCATCCGTTTATATTGTTCTATTATCCTCACGGTAATGGAATTTTCCAGCAAGATAACTGTACCTCTCACAAGTCCCGGTTGGCTACTGGCTGTTTGGATGAACATTCCTTTGACCTTTCTGTCATAAATTGGTCACCTAGAAACTCAGACTTAAACCCTATTGAGCATCTTTGGGATGTTTTGGAACAAGGCGTGGAAGGCCATCACACAGCACGAATGAACCTTACTGAATCATGGACAGCTTTAGCCAATATTTGAATGTTTCTAAAAACTTGTTGAATACATTCCTCTTCGTGTGGCAGCCATTATCAAGGCCAGAGGAGGCCTAACTCGTTACTAGTTAGGTATGCTTAATTCAGTGGCACTTCAGTGTATATAAACGTACATAGATATGTAATCTTTTTTGATATGTCATACAAGGGTTCTAAATAAGATCGTGGTAACTTATTCCAGAAAATCACAAAAGACTGGACATGTTGTTATTTAAAAACACAGGGCTTTCTTCCGAAAAAGAAGTCTGAAGCATAGAGGGAAGATGGGCGAGAAGACTTTGATAATGGTCGACTGTGATCTTATCCCTCAAGACAACGAGAGACCCCGATCCTTGGGAAGATATTACGCCTTACACTACCACAGAATGTCCTTCATGTTTCACGGTCGGAACCAGGCAGTCAACATGAAATGCTTCTGTCGGTGTTCTTCAAGCGAACACACGCCCGATGGTCAGGAATAATGTAAATGAGTATTCATCAGAGCAGATGATGAATTTTTCACATTGCAGATATGTCAGTGTAAGTGATCTGGACACCACTGTAACCTCTTCATAGCATTCCGTGACGAAACTAACGGTTTGGGACTAGTTACTATGCCATGAATGTTCACAGTATGCAACTCCCGTTGAACAGTGTTATACAGGGTTCTGAAGGAGGATACTGATCTCGGTCGTTATCTGTGGCTGTGTAGTCTTGCGTTTTAGGAGGAATATGGTCTTCAACACCCGTCTGTCAGAGTCTTTCAACTTTGACTTCCACCCACTGTTGTGCTTTGCAGAAGACACCTGATTCAGGTTTGTTGTAGGCTGTCATAACCCTTGACGGAATGTTCCTTGAAATACCCACAGAATTGGCTGTTCTGAACACGGGTGCTCCAGCAATGCGCCTACAACTACCATACCCTTTTTCACGTGGAAGAGGTGGGGCTTATAAACATTTGCTTTACTAACAATAGAATTTTTCTAATGCAACTCCCAAACTGTCTGTAATATTTGACTGATACTTTACCTTTCGCCGCTACTAGATAGCGCACTGTTGTGACACGTGGTAGCCGTTTATTGGATGGTCGAAATGCGACTCATTTTTAAATGGGTGTTCCTATTATTTTGTCCTATACCTGTACGTTGCAATCCTGATATGATGTGGAATGGTTAGTTTAAGGTTTGTTTAAGTTAGCTTAAAATAGTGCCTAAAGCATATGCAGAAGTTATACACATATTAAAAACTTATCTATTACGTATAGTCAAGAGAGAGTTAAGTAAAATTTTTAAATTAAATTTTTTTTATGTATTGAATTATGTAGCACTACACACATGTCTCTGAATTTCTTTTTCCGAATTTATAAGACCTATTTTTAAATTTAAAATTTAATTTTAGCTTAGGATGTTAATTAAAGGGTACCTTATAAGGTGAATAAATAAAGATATCCCTATAGTATAAATTAAATAATAAACAAATTTGTTTTCATAAATTTTTTAAAAATTCAAAATGAAATTTGTGCCGAAATAAAATTTAAAACTCTTTATAAACTAAGAATTGAAAAAAAAGAAATTCCATTTGTAAGTTGTTCGTTTCGTAAGTTGGACATAAATAAGTTTTATAAGATGTGTAGATAGCATATTTCATATTTTAATTCAACAATTATATAAAAACTAAATCTGCAGAGCTAAAGAAATGAAAAAAAATAATAAGTAAAAAATAATTTTAGAAAACTTTCATTCACGGTACATGAATCTTTCTTTATTCATTTTGAAAATATGTTTTCTAGAATTTCCAGTCGAAATTGGTTGAGATAGAAAATTCTTTTCTAATCGAAGTTCACAGAGCGGTTTCAGAAAGATAAGGAAAGTGAAAAATTCCCTAAGTATGTTTCAAAACATCATTAATCCGATTAGTTCAATTACTTCCCAGTATTTTCAAACGAAATAGTGAAAGTAGACAAATATTTATTTCTCGGGAAAAAAATAATTTTGTTATTAGAAACACACAATGAACGTGTTCTCATCAACAAAGAATTAACGTTCTTCGCAAGGTATCCCCAAACTAATATTTTAGAAGATTACTTTGAAAATATATTTTGAGCTAGTGTATATATATATATATATATATATATATATATATATATATATATATATATATATATATATATATATATATATATAGTTGGCACTCAAAAATATGTCTTTCATACATTTAAAAATATTTTGAATTAAAAAGAACGCTACTAATTCATACTAACTAATTATTAACAACTAACGCACATACTAAATTTTATTTTGTAAACCCTCACTTTATTTTATTTTTCTTTGTTTTATATTTTGTATTGTTTCGTTAAGAGTTTGGGCTTAACTATTGAATACTTGGAATAATATAACTGAGTTACATCTATTAAAGCTAACAAAATTATAAATTAAGCTAAGATACGAATTTTATTGTTGACTTCTTTATATATATATATATATTTTTTTTATCGTAGAACACAGATACCAGACATAATTACCTAAGTACTATTGACTTAGAAACAAGTAATAGTCATAAATAAATGAATAAATGGTTTCAACGGATTACAAAAAAGTTGAGTTATGCATGATTTTTATAGGATTATATTTTTAAAGATTTATTTTTATAACCTCTAAGAGTAATTTTTCATTGAAACTTGAATTAAATTGAATTGATTTTTTTGTTTCTTACGTACTGCGTCATTGCAACCAAATTGGCGCCAAGCGAATTGCATTTTGATATTCAACGAGGATTCCAACATAAAAAAAATACCTATCAGTCATATTTTGGTGGAAAATGGCGTGATTCACGTGGCTTAAATTTGGCTGCGGTGACGCTAATATTTAAGAACCAATATTTTAAATCTCAAATTTTTTGTTCTCATTGAGTTAGGGAATTTATTCTTTTGTCTCCGATTAATATAATCAGTATTTTTATTTTTATGTTGTAAATTTATAAATTATAAGGCCCAGTGGCCGAGTGGTAGTACATCGCGCTTCCACACTGCAGGTCCGGGCTCTATTCCTGGACTGGGCGACTCAAGCTTTCATCCTTACTGCAGTGGGATGATAAATGAGTACCAAGCTTGCTTGGGGACTTAAACACTGGGGATCTCGCTTCAGATTGACCACCTGATCGGGATATCTGCACATGCATCTCAGCGCCCAATGGTCACGTATACTGAGATGGGCACAGTAGGCCCTAGCCCTCATGGGTTGTTGCGCCACTGAGTTTGAGTTTAAATACAAATTATGATAAACGCAAAAATATAACTCATCAAAACATGGTGGCAAAAACCATCATTTGAAAATTTTTCAATTAATTTAGTTTGACACTTCAAATAAGTATATACTCGTACGTGCAATTTTTCTGTTAAAACATAAAGCTGTTTAACGAAACAACTTATCAAAATCCTGGCATAAACATCCTATATATAGATAACAGTTTTAACTATTTAATTACAAAATTGTACTCAAGCAGATTCCAGGTTATTTGAATACTGTTCCAGTAAAATCATTCTAAGGCATAAATAACAACTACAAAAATTGAAATATGAATAGTCAAAATCATTCTGGTAATGATTTTTTTATCGAGTATTCGTTGATTATTGATTAAAGGTTGTCATAGTAATGCATGAAACCGGCTACTTAGTCGGCATTGCCACTCACATATTGCTTCAAAACTAATAGAAATATAATTTATAAAAATTAGTATCCTAAACATTTTGAAACTGCACTAATATACAAAAACAGAGAATTTTTATTCAAAATGAAACACTTTATTTTGACTAAGAAATATGTAAATCTGAAATTCTTTTTTATTCTGTTTAACATAAGGCAAAGCTATACGAAACCATAAAGGTACAATTATAAATGTTTCGTGTTAAAAATAATCTTGTTTCTAAACTAATCTATTTCCATGGAAAATTATTGTCATTGACAAAGTGTTAAAAAATCTCTTTTCAGTTATTTTTTTGAATAAATAAATTTATAAAGTAGCATTCTCACAGGATCTTTTTTCTGGACCTTTTTTCTAGGTTAAGCCCAAAAGAGTTATTTTGATGAGATGAACAACATCCAAATAATCCCATTTGATCTAATCTCAAAAACTCTACTGTACATCATTATTCTTAAATTGAAACCAGGAAATACAATGTATGTAATGAGAGAAATATGTTTTAATTAAAGCTGTATTATATCACATTTTTAATTGAGCATCGGCTCCTTTTTATGCTTTTAAAAATGATATCTTTTGACTCCAATTGAGGTTGTCAGTTTCATTTCTTTCTCTTTTATCGGTGTTAGTTAAATAAAAAAGAATATCATCTGCATACATGTGTCACATATATTTGGCGATCACGCGAATTCGGCTACCACAACAATCGGTTTCGCATAACTGTTTATAGATTTCCTCAGGCTGTGTAGGAAGTGAGGGGATGTGTCCGGAACTAGAGAGGATTTCAGCGCCCCGGGCCTGAAGGAAGTAATAAGAGCAAAAGAAAGAAGTTACTTCGTTGCCGGTTGAGAAAAAAGAAAAACAGAGAGGGGGAAAAAGCAGGGCAACAGGTTATTAGCCCTTAAAGACAATCGTTCCTCTAAGAAAGGTAAAAACATTAGCAGGGTTGCCATTTTTGGCAGTGAATCGCATTTAAAAAAATAATGCTTGGAATATCAATACAAATCTTTAAGCCTCTAAGCTTTTAAAGGAATGAGAAAAAGCTTTTGAGAAGATTAAAATACTAGTGATTAAAAAAAAAGCAATTACAATTACATAATTTTTTTCAACTAATGTTATCTTTTGTGACTAGAGAATGAGTAACAAGCACTACATTCTGGGGAACATTTTACTGCATCAGGTATCAGTTGTTATTTCACCCATTTCCATTTTAGTCCACCCACAAACAGTCCTTAAGGCTTGTCTTCACTTAATGTTACAGAAAAAAATAAAAACGTAGGAATTCCTTTTCATATTAAAAATATATCGACTACATATACTGCCTGGTATGTTTCAAAGCATAGGCCAACTATGCCTGGGTTCAGATCTCGGCTTCAAAGGAAGTCTCGTTTTATTCTTGATTCGACCTTAATGTGTGATCCAAACAGTTTTAATCGTCAAATAGTATTTAAAGATATATTCTCCGAAAAACTGGGTATTTCGAACTGCATTCTAACTGCCAACAGTGGCAAGACTACATTATCATACCATATCCGTCGTCCATGTCTCTACACCTAGGTTTACCATCATACACCACCATTACTCATTAACTCGAAAGGAGGCAGTCGGTTGAGTTGGTTTGGGCCACCTAGGCTTATGAGATTGTGAGTCAGGCCCATTAAATTGTTACGAGTTACTGTTTGTACAACGTATGCTATATATTGTCTAGTTAAAAGGATTACAGTGGATGAGGCCCTCAAGAAGTTTCAAGACGACACTGTATACAATATCGAGCCTCATTATGACCATTTTTACTTCAGATGTAAACAACACACAGAAAAAGAAATACGGTAGACGAGATCAACAGGCGTGGTTGGAAAGTTCAAATCGTAGGATATCTAAGAATATATTTTTCGTTGCTGTGATGAGTAAAATGCTCGACTTATTTGACTTTCTAGAGGCGAAGATCATACCTTATAACAATTATGATGCATTCGCTTGATGAGTGAAGGAAAGTTCAAAAGAGAGGTACTACAAGATGGAGCAAAAATAGATTGATCGGAAATACAGTTACAACTCTACAGTTTTCCCGAACTCATGCTGCAAATGGGAAAATTTATGAGCCTCAGAAGGAAGCGATCCCTCTTCTCTAAAAACGCTGTTTGCAAGACCAGCATTGATCTGTGGGAGGGAGGGCAAATTGCAATTACCTTCTTAAGAATACCTGAAATATGCTAATTTTTCTTTTTAGTAGACTTTATATGATTGATTCGGGGTCATGACAGACCAGTCCATCAGGAGAACATCCTTAGTGCCGAGACATTCGTCGGCTGGTGTAAATAACCATAAGCACAACAGAAAATAGAAATACTTTTTCCAGGCAGGAAAGTTATATAAAGCAAATATAAATTTATATGGTTATAATACATAAAAATATCAATCATATTTCATTGTTAAAATTTTAAACTCTCAATATGTAAATACTCAGGTTTCCTCTGTAACATACAAGAAAAAAAATTATTTGCCAAGGAAAGACGAAATGTAGAACATATTATTCAGTGAAAAAACATATTGATTCAATAGAAATGAACAATATCTTAAAATAAAGTACTTGTTTGTTCTAGTGTATTCAAAATGTGAATTTAATACTCATTTTTTGAATGAAAATTTACTTAGAATTTAGATGAAAAATCCTTTATCACACACACACATTAGGTAAAAGTAGACTTAAATATACTTAAGCATTTCAACTTCCTCTCTCTCATCTTTAAAATTAATTTTATAGAAAATCCGAACAATAAATGAAATGTTACATTGGTTAATTCAAGACAGATTTTTAATCTCATAATGTTAGTTTCCCTAAAATTGTTCAATAATAGTGGATCATCTCCCTTCTTGCATAGATTTTCTAATTCGACAAAATAAGTTGTACACAATTTTCGAATCACAAAATGGTAAAGCTTGTATTTTAATTTTTAATTAAATTGCTTACAAGTATTTAAAAAAAAGTGCAGCAGTGGCAGGTAGTGAATAATATAGCATATATTAATGTAAAGATCTTAAATTCTTATCGGGTAATTACTTCAACTGTCATTTTTCTTATAGTTAAACATCTTTCCATTGAGTAAAATTATTATTTTAAAACACTACAAAAATTTAATTCGAATAGTGGTTAATAAATATATAGAAAAAAAAACTCGCAAATGTGAATACCTAGGTGTAAAAATATATTAGTGGATTTTTGTACACGATTAATTTTATAGGTAAACATTACCTTAAGGCTTATAAAAAACAGCAATGGAATAAAAATGCTGCTTTTATATTAATGTCATTTTCTACTCATTCTCTAATAAATAGCAATACTGTTAACGTAATATTTCAATTAGCATTCTACAACAATTATATGAATGAAAATATTTAAGATTGATCAATTTTCTAAGATTCATAGTTTTAATTTATCTCATTTAACTCAAGAAATAGTGATTGCGACAAGCATCTGTATTTTTCATCCCTTTTATTAAAAGAGTACATTTAATAATGTAAATACCTCTCATTAAATATTCAAAAAGTTTAAAAATTCATCTGAAATTTATTAAGTTGGTTGGTTTTCATGGGCTACTTTATATAATTTTCGTGTTGCTAAGCGAACCATCTAAAATTAATAAAAAAATACAGATTCTGTAACTAGATTTTACTATAACAGACATAAATAAATATCAGTATTTTAAATATAAACTTTTTTTAACAACCAATTTTAATTAATTCAACAAATTACAAGTTTTATACTTGTGTATAAGAATTTCTTAACATAGTTTTGAAAACAAATTTTTTTCATTCTTTGAATTGAGTAGTTAATATATTTAAATGCAAAGCTATAGTAAAATAGTTTCAATTTTTATGTTGTATAGATATTTAATTTTTCTAATATTTTTACTTAAGCAAATATGAATGAAATGTACAAGTATAGCTTGATATACATTTTAAAAATAATTATTAAGAGCATTTTTGAAAACTTTCATTTTTTCATCTGAATATATTTTCATAAAAAATTAATTAACAACTATGAAGTGACTTAAAAAATTAAAAAATATATATATTATTCATCAAAATACATAATTCTAAGCCCAATAAAGATTGCTTCAACATATATAAATTATATTAATACTTTTGGTTTTAAAAACTCTTTACTTATTAAACAGGAAGAAAAAGTGACTTTGACTTTTATTTGCTTTGACCACGCAATCAATTACATTTTATTTCTTTGACACAGTTATTATTACGTTATAAATTAGTCTTCATTCAATAGGAGAAAGAAAAAGAACAAACAGGGGTCAATAAGCAGTAAACATCTTGGCGTAAAAAAATGAAACCGCTTGGCGAAACCTGCTTACCTGAATTAACCTATTCTTCAGGAAGCAAACATGTCTTCTAATAGAACAACTGTCAGTTTCTACTTTTTAAAATCCGCGGCCGAATTCTAAGTTTTCCGAGTAGCAGGGAAAATGACTTACTGTTCCTCAACTGAAAAGTATTTAGTTTCATATAAAAATAACTTCAGGATTTGCGAAGAAGGAAGATTTGTTCTTGCTATTCGGCAACTAGAAATTATTATGGTTGAACTTTATGGAACACTGTTTCTCTCATTCAAGATGTATTAATTAATTTTATTTGAATTTTGTGTTGTTATTTGAGTTTGAAATTTAGATAGCTTAAAAAAAGCCATATTCTCGTTTTGGAAGTTCCTTTCTATTCCAGTGATGTGTTCCATTTGAAGACGTTAGAGAATTCTTTTTTTTTTTTTTTTATCTCAAAACGTGTCCAACGTATTAGAATAGAGCTTTTCATTAGACCGTTGAACGCGGTTACCAATACAACGTTTATGTAAAAGAAGTTCACCTCAAAATTATTATTGTACAACGTACCTATTTACCTCAACTAGTAGTTTAGAACCGTTGCTATTCTTTTTTCACATTACTAAATCAACCAAGTACGATCAGCTGCCAAGAAGGAAAAAAAACATCTAGCTCCCGATAAATTCAGTGCCATCTTTTCTGGCATTTACTTTTATAGCTAAAAAACAGTGAACACTAAAAACATGAAGTTACTAGTAGTACTTTTAGTTCTTGTTTGCATCATACATAATATAAAGTCAGAAGAAGGTTCTGTAAATCCAGCAGAGTTCAGTCTGCATGTCGAATCATCAAGTCCTGTACTCACCAACAAGACAGACTCTTCTTCAACTCATACTGCCAGGAGAACAATACAGAATCGAGCTCGACCATGGACACTCCAGACGAATCCTGTGCAAAATTCCAGTCCAGGTACTCCAAAAGCTGAAAAATCCACGAAGAACAATATGTCCGAAATAGAAATGGTGCATGAGAAATGGCGGGTATTTGAAAAGTCCATGAAGAAAGTGATTGATGGAAGAATGAAAAAGGCTTTGCCGATGTTTTTGAGGATGGGTTCCGATGCTAAATTGTCAGGAGAATGTTCGAAAAGCATCATGGCTTTGGTGACTGGTATTCGAGGATTAAAAAGCTGGGCATTTAGAAGTAAGCAATTTATTCTCTTTATTTTTTAATCTCAGAATGCATTAGAACTGTAAAAAGGCTACTAGTTCTGAAGTTGACCTATCTTTCTTTTTTAGGATTTTGTATAAACGCAATAGATATTCCATCAAACATTATTTTTATAATACAAGATCCATTACTTTTATGAATAAAACATACTTCAGAATAAGAATATCAAGTAAACAAAACAAATTTTGTAAATTATAAAAACATAAATATAAGATCAAATGGTGAATTTACTTTGTAATTAGGGTATATTTTCTAAATTTTTGAAAAGTTATATAGTTTCTTCTCAGTTTTCACCAGTTATTAAACTGCATTAAAGATTCTAAATTTAATTACAAAGAGGTAGGTGTTTATACAATTTTCAAGACAATATTTTTGAGCTTAATTGTTTTTTGTATGAAATATTCTGTATAAAAGATAAAGAATAATAATGAAAGGATGATATAAAACTATGAAAAATATAGTACCCTAAATTTTGAAAGGATCACTTTTATAATTAATCTAAGATGTTATAGTTAATAAGATTTTGGATTACTCACACTCTTTTTCATAACCTACTCATTTTGACAATTTTTCTCACCTATGTATATCGAAGAAAACAATACTATCAGACACACTTCATGTGATTTTTAATAATTCCTTAATTATTAATTCTGTAAATAATAAACCATTTTCCTTCCGTTACTTCTTTTTTCTCAGTTCTGTGCAAATCATAGTATATCTGAAGTTTACATAGCAAAGATGATAAATAAATAAAAATTAATATTTAAACATTAGATAAATTCTTTTAAAACGATGATTCAATAAATTTGTTTTACTTTTATTGGCATTGTACATTTTAAAAAGAAATAAGGTATTATAGTATTAGCTGTCTGTTACATCATTTTAGCACCATTTGCACAATAATGCTTAACATATACATCTCATATTAATGAATTTCTTCCCCTAATTTGTGTATAGACATGTTCTTTGTGTATACTGGATATTGATATCTTATATACGTACATGTAACAAAGTAGTATTTAATACAGTTTAATTTTTTTAAAGAAAAATTATAGGAATCAGTACAATATATAAATGCACGTGGGAAAATTACTTTTGTCTGTTATTATATTCATTATAATAACCAGCTCATTTTCAATGAATTTTTTTTAAAAGGATTTTTTAAAAATTACTTTTATTATCTGTATTATCATAAAATAGAGGGATTCTTATACAAATTATAAGAATTTAATGCTTTATATTTAAGATCATAATTTAATATATAAAATTCTACTAAATACTCTCAATAAAAAATATCTTTTTTTTAAAAAGAATTAGTAGTAGCTATACAACGAATGCTGGTGATGTGTGAATTTATAAGTGGTAAATATATAATCTGTAGCAGAATTGAGACTTAAAAACTATCTGTGTGTTACAAGTGATTGATTTTTTTATTAAAATTTAATCTATAATGTGATTACCAAAGCTTATTAGATAATTAATAAAAGTAGAACGCAATTAAGCTGATTAAATTATTTAGAATTATACGCTTGAAGCAATATGATTTTGATCTAGAACCGGATTGTGTGTATAAAAATTGAGTTTCATATGAAAAAAAAAAAAAAACTGAAAATGTAGAACATGCTTATCTGAAGGGCGGCCTGAACATAAATTAGGAAAATACTTAAATTTACACATTTTTATTTAAAAAATAAATGTTTGCAGTATTTTTCATATATAATCAATTCGTTGACACTTATTTTGAAATTAAAATTTAAATAAAAATATCTTAGTATGCTATGAGAATTTACGTTTCGAATTATGTGTGTATCCACTCGACGGCAAACTTGTACTTTCAAAGCTTCAAATGGAATGCATTGACCTGCAATGTGACATTCAATTGAAAGAAAAATTGAGGAATGTTCCTTTAATGGAGTTTTATAAAGATTATCTATCCCGCAATGAATATTCTAATTTTCACAGTCATGCTTTATTATTGTCTTCAGCTTTTGGCAGTACCTATATTTGCGAACGATTATTTTCAAGAATGAAGCATACAAAAACCTAAAATAGAACAAAGATCACTGACAAATATCTTGAAAATGCATTAAGAATTGAAACTCGTCTAGTGAACCCGATATAGATTTTTGGTTGTTTAAAAAAATCATCCATTTCATTAATTTGAATTTTTTCCCCATCTTTTTGAAATCCAAACTAAATGCAACGAAACTTTTAAAAATTTAAAATAAATATGTACCTATGCATATCTAATTTAAATAAAAAAAATTATAATAAAAAAGAGTTAATTTATTTTAACAAAACTATATAGAGTTAATTTTTATTTCAATTTGTTAAAAAAAATATTGTATGTGGGGCCCAGCAGATTTTTTTTGTGTTGCTATATCAAAATGCCCTCAAATGGTTATAGTTTAAACACCCATGGTGTAGAGCGTTGGAAAAGCATTTTAGAAAATATTGCACAAAGAAAAATGGCAACGAATGCTGAGTTAGTTTTTAATATTAATTGTGTAATTATTATTGGGTCTGTAGGTGAAGTAACTATCTTATTTACATTGAATAAAAGTATATTTTTTTCAAACGTATTCTGAAATATTAATTATAATAAAATAAATATTGCTGATAAATTTAATAACTTTGTTTCGGAAAACAATTATCACATAAGTTTTAAAAAGTAAACACTAAAATAAATATTTCCTTGTTAAATTAATATTGTTTAAAAATTTTTTTGCAATTTTTCCAATGCAGAAATTCTTTGGTATCTTACAAGTAAAATTAAATGATTCACTTTTTTTGTTTTTGTAAAATATAGTACATGGCTATTTTTTATTTCTCATTAATTGAAATTCCCTTTAGTTTATCTATGAAAGAAGAATTTTTTTTATTTTGTATAAAAAAATTCATAAGATATTTATAATATATTAAATTTCTACATTTCTATACAAAGTACAAAATCATTACAGCTGTTAATTCTGGCTGTTACAGTGAATTTTCGCAAACGATTTGTTTCATAGATTTATTCCTGAAAAACAGTCCAATAATATATTTGAATTTTAGTTACTAGATTAAATTATTCGAATAAATAAAGCCTGGGACATATTTAATTTTAAAACAAAACAGTAAGTGCTCACACCTGAACATGTATGCAAACATCGGAATTTTTATCGTATCGAATTTTCTCATTCCACCATCAAATCGATTCTACAGAAAAAATAGAAGTCACGCAAACAACCGATCAAATATGAATCCCATGTCTAGGATTGCCATGCAAGTAAAGTAAAATAAAGGAAATATACTTCTATTACTAAATGAAAATTGCTCTCTTGGGGATACATGGAACAAGGCACTGGAATATTTATCGTCTGATTATTCTTCTGGTGCTAGGACGAAGCACTTTGTATTTATGCTAAAAGAAATCGATATATATATAAAAAAGAACATACTTTTAGACCTATTTTATTCAAACCAAAAGCGTGGAAGAGTTAGAATTACTTGAGATTTATATATTCTAAATTTAGGGTTAAGCTACTAAGGATATAGCGTTTAAATTATAGAAATTTTTCTGCTACATTGAATTGAAATATTACGTTAAAAACAAAAGAATAAAATTCGAAATTTGTTTAAAACTGTTTTTTCTTAAGTTATAGAATATCGTTCAAGCGTAAAATGAGCATTTCTGATTTCTATTCACATGATAAATGAAGTGTAACAACATGACAAATAAAATAAATGATTTTTTAAACATCTTCCTTTTTTGTATTGTCATTGAAAAATGATTTAATTCGGTATTTAGAATTTATATTAGAAATAGTTTTTAGAATTAAAATGTGTTTTAAATAGTGGAAGAGAGAATATTTTTTTAAAAAAAGAATCTTTTACGCAAGTGTGCTGGCAACAAGATTAAAAAATTAATATAGATCAGAAATTTGTAGCTTATTTTTGAAATTGTTGTTATTGAAGTAGATAAAAAAATGAATAAATCTATACATTCAGTTTCAAAGCCGCTTTTACATTCATATTTTGTAAAAAAACAATGGTTATAATAAAAAATATCAAATGCATCTATCAAAAGAAAGGAAAAACATGGCAGAATTAATAAGAGAATAATCGTATAAATTTATGAAAGATAGTATAAAATATCCAAAAAAAAAAAAAAAAACTACAGAGAGAAATATAATTCTTGTCTCATATAAAATAAATATTTTCCAGAAGCTAAAACATTGCAATAAAAGTTTTAAATATAGTCTCTATATATGTCTACTGTAAGAATTCGGGCTTGTTATAGGTGCTTCAATATAGTGGTTTTACAAGGGGTGGTGTTACTTCCGGTATTGTGCTTAAAATTTATTGTTTTCTCCTTCAAGTTCAGTAACATAGAACTTTTATTCAATTTTTTCTTCCTTAATTAAAGTATTATGTAATAAAAGATTTCGAAACTTTACAGCTAATAAAACATTATTTAATTAAAGTAGTATATATAGAAAAGGAAAGCGAATTCTGCTGAAAATACTGAACATTGTTCTAAATGTGTTTGAATTTAAAAGTGGATGATATTGTAGGATATTTGAGAAAGGATACGCGCCATGCAAAAAAATTGCGAAATTGTGATTTCAGACTTTCAGATTCAAGTACAAAACCTACCTATTAAATTCAAAACAATTTCAGCCTAAATAAGTTTTTAACACGGTGCTTCTCAAACTTTAAATATTTTCGATCCAATTTTCAATTATAATTTTCTGCTCCTCTCCCCTCCCATATAAAAAATGTATTAAGTGCAATCATACTACATTTTGAGTAAAGCTAGAATTATTAATTATAAACTGCACAAATTATCAAAACGTTGTTGTTATGACTTTGTATGTTACTTTTAAGTAATAGATATTTTAAGTAAGTTACTTTTAATTAATAGATATTTTAAGTAAGTTACTTTTGAGTAATAGATATTTTAAGTAATAGATGTTTTAAGTAATGGATATTTTAAAAAAATTACTTTTAAGTTATAGATGTTTTAAGTAAGTTACTTTTATTTAACAGATATTTTAAGTAAATTACTTTTAAGTAATATATATTTTAAGTAAGTTACTTTTAAATAATAGGATAAGTTTTACGTTACTTTTCCTTTCTACATTTATTAGTACGTTAAATCAGTGTATATTGTATTTTATTTTTTATTATGTCAGAATGTATGCATATTTTGTTTTGGGTTTCCTATCAGTAAATTGATAATTTAAAAAATAATCTTTTAATTTCGACTTTTTGATATGCTCGTGCTCCCTCATTTTAGGATTATCACGCTCTTTAGGGGGAAATAAATCTTTGTTTCACAAACTTAAGCATAATTGCAATTCCTTATAGATAGATTTCTACATTAAAAAAAATGTTACACGATATTTTGTAAAGGCAAGGACTTATTATGCGTAACCATTCAGATATCATCTCTCAAAGGCTGACCCCAGGTGTGGTTCGAATCTTCCTAGAAATGCCACTGTGGTTTCAAGATCACTGATTAAATATTTGTGATCTTGAACTATTTAACGTCACTTATTTAACCCATAGAGGGCCTCTTGTGTCTGCGGTTAAGGTAACACAATTGAGTACAAGGTCATCTGTGTTTTTGTAGCTTCATAAGATTCGTGTCCCCCCTCATAAATAAGTGTGTAAAATCCTCAATCATCTTCTGCTTAAAATTTATTCTCGTTCTACAATGCCTTAGATCAGGAGTACTTCGTAGTGGTATTGTAGAGAGAGAATGCTGTCTCTTGGCTATCAATTATTATCTTTTGAGTGAATTCAATTCTTGCCTGTAAGGAACCTTATCAATATGTTTTTGCTCGTTTTCATCAAATAATTAATAGCAAACATTATGTCAACATTTTATCGATTAATTAAGGTAGCCGACTACGTTCGGAACCGTGATTTTGCAAAAGCGTATAAATGGATGATATTTATGATATTTAGTGTCACTTAGATTAGAAAATGTATATAAAATTGTGTTTAAGAATATTATTACAATAAAAAATTATTTAAGTGCAATAATTTTACAAAAAATGAACATAGAATGACCAATTTAAAAAAAATTCGCCTTTTATGGAAAATGCTTCTGTTATAAGGATATGCCTGTATATAGCTCAGACCTCTGTACAAAGGCTGAACTAGAATTTTTGAAATATGTAACTTAGAAGTGGATTTATCCATATTTTACTACAAAAGAGGAAAGAAATTTTAAGAAAAAAAACGCCGATAATTATTTTAATGGGTGGTAACTCTGAAAATAATGTGAATTTTTTTTTTTCAAAAATCCTAATTCATACTCTCTGGGGAAGTCTTTACTTTATATAAGTAAAATATTATTTTTCTAGAAGCATTTTTTTATAAAAAAAATCGTTTTGAAAAAAGGTTATTCTCAAAGTTAATTTTTTGCTAAAATATTGCATTTAAATAATTTTTTTGTCATAATGTTCTTAAAACAATTTTATACATGTATTCTAATCTAAGTGACACTAAATATCATGAAAATTATCCATTTATGCTATTTTTTTAAATCACGGTTCCGAACGTAGTCGGATACCTTAATAAGACATTTTATTAATGCTTTTACACAGCGGTACTGTTGTTCATGTTAGTAATGCCACTTGCCTGACATAGTCAGATCGACGGCCATGAAATTCATCATGGCAAGGGGCTAGATGTGCGCCTGTTATTGGTCCTAGTCTTGAGCACCATACAGGTGACAGTACGTTTTGGCTCTGTTCCACACCAATTTTGCGGGAGAACACCCTAGGGGAGGGTTAGGGGCCTCCCACCTCTCATCCCCTGCCAACAACTTCGAGAGAGGACTTGCGGCTCGACGGCTATTTAGAGTACCACCATGCCGTGAAGGCACTATACATTTACAAACATCAATGTCCTCTCCGGGATTCGAATCCAGGTCAAACGTCACAGTAGTCAGTGTCGTTAACCACTATACCGGATGGGCGACACACAGCGGCTCTTAAACATTCGATCACCGCAGCCCTCTTTATGTATCAGCCTGACATCGTGGACCCCCCAAGATTTTGAACACCACTCCAGAAAAAAAGTGGATAGAAAGATTGAACAAATGTGTAGCTGATAGTGGTGACTATGTTGAGAAATGAGTTTACAATATGTAAGAGTAATGGATTTCCTTCCTTCTGATACCTTTGTTATTATTTTAGCTCGTCGGAAACTTATTTTACACTACTGGAGACCTTACTTATCAATCACCCCTTGTACATTTCGCATCGTTAGGGCGTTCAAAATTACGTTGCGGCGATTGGTATTCTACCTATATGGATCCGCACTGAAAAAGCGATACCAGCTTCCGGACAGTGTCGCAATGGTAAAAACCAATCCGTGGTCATTTGGGGAAATTTTTACTTATGTAAAGCGTTGGATTTTATAGGTTAAACTAAATCGGATAAATTCGGAGCTGGGTTCAACGAAGTCTCATTTAGTGTACCAATTATTCATTTATTTTCGATCGTTTACCCAATGACAACAAATTGCATTAAAAAAATTAATGAACAAAGAACATAGATGGTTTTTCATTGCGATAACATTCTTTCCTCATCTGACTTGTACTAAAGTAAGTGGTCGCTAGAGGGCACTGTTTGGAACAGTCTCATTTGCAGTTATTATTACAAGAGCGGTTACACATATAAATTTTTAGATGCTTTTCTTGGTAAAAATCCAATTTTTGAAAAATTTTAGACAAAAAATCGGTCTATAACAAATTTTACTGAACTACAAGTACCAGTAGTTGCTATTTTTATTGACATTCAGTTAATTTGTTAAACAATCCATGGGGTGATTGTAAAAGGCTCGATTTATAGAGTGCACGAAAACAATATTTATTTCCTTAGTATTAATATTTTGAATTTTTATTTCCTTTTTATCCAGTTCTAAATTTAAAACGAATTAAAATAGTATTTTTATTTTCCATAAGCCTCGTAACTTTTAAAAAAGAATGCTAATTTTAAAAAATTTGCTTTGCATATTTTGATTCATTTTTTTAATAATATATGCTCTTTGTGTGTGAAAAATAAAAATACATTCACAATTTAAGTATACAATATAGATTTTATTACATACAGAATATATTTTTATGTATTTTGCAATTCATTATTTTTAATAAGTTTAAATCTTTTAATTTACTACAGAAACGCACGAAACAAGTGCATCTCTTAAAATTAGGATGACAGTAAAAGTATATTCTAGAAAAACCTCTCTCCATTAAATATCAATGTTTCTGGAGAAACTCTTCCTCAATATAATTATCAGTTTTTTACGCTAACAACACTTCCGATAGTTTCGGCTGAGAGAATGAGATTAAAATTACAAAATAGGATTTAATACCGTTTAAAACTCCCCCTCCCCTCTTCACGAAGAGCTTTCTTTATAATTAAAAAAAAATAATGATATCTTCTTGGACCATATTTCTCACTCTAAATTAACACTTGGAAAAGTATACACAACACTATAATTAAAGAAAACTCCAGTTTTCTTGAAAGCTCTGTCTTGAAACAAGTTGCAAAACATGAAGCACAAATTAATTTATGAGAGATTTGAGGCCTAAAAGGGACATTTTTTAAGGGGAGTTAATTTGAGTGATTGAAAACTGACTGTGTGACCCATTTCAGTAATGTTTTATTGCCCTCTCCCTTAAAGTACCCCTAGAATAATTTATTTTCCCCTTAAGTTCTTCGGTGGGTACGCAATAGGGCTTTCGAATTTTTTTTTCTCCACTAGCTGAAGGAAATGGTAAAAATTCGTTATTTTTAAAAGAGTTCAACTATAAAACATTACTGAATTGAATCATAGACTGTTTGCAAAAGCAATTAACTTTACAACTAATACCTTTAAAGAAAGATAATTAATGTTTCTTCGAAGATTTTAAAATTGAATATACGTTTCCTGTTCCTTGGGAAAGTAATTAACATATTTAATTTAGAAGAACTAACTGAATCGTTTCGTGCATTTTATCAGAATTTTAATTCGTAAATCAATCTTCATTCTAAACATTCATTATTTTTTGCTCTTTCTTCCTTAATCAATCCTTATAGTGTTGGTTCTTTATTAGTGAATGCATGCTTTCAAATAAATGTAAACTTTTAACATTATTTTGTCTATGTAAGATGTTTATTGCATTTCTCTTAAAGATATTTTACAATTTATTTCAAATACTTTATGAACACTGTGTAACAATGAACATTTAGTCGTGAATCAAATATCAGAAATCTATCTTACTCAATAATATACATTTTTATCTTTATTCAATTCATATTTTAGCTCACACTCTTTATATATTTATTTATCTTGATTGAATTTTCAGTCATTAATAAAATACATTTTAAAGCGCTCCATTGAGCTGAAATTTTATGTACATAATGTTTTTGGATGACAATGCAGTAATTTAATTATAATTAATAAAAATTAATTGATTAACACTAATTATTCAAAGAATTACAAATGCTGCCACTTTGGCATCATTTTTGGCGACTTGTGTCAAAACTTGAAAAGGTTTTTTTCTCACATTTTAAAGCGCTCATTTGAGCTAAAATTTTCTATACACTATTGTTTTGGGTAAAAATACGAACATTTAACTATAATTAATTAAAATTTCTTGACTGAAACTAATCATTTAAAGAATTACAGATACAGGCCTCGTTAGTTTCATTTTTAGCGACTTGGGTCAAAACTTTAAAATATTTTTTTCTCGCGTTTTAAAGCATTCAGTTGAACTGAAATTTAATGCACACGATTGTTTTGGATGACAATACGATTCTTTAATGATAATTAATGAAAATTAATTACCACTTAATATTGCGATTCTAATAAAAAGTAGCTTAAAAATAAAATTTTTCTTCGTTGATCTAAGCAGGAATTGACTTAATTTATTATTATTATTGTTCCTTGTTTTTTTTATAAGAATCTGTAGAAAATACTATAAAAGATAAAATCTTACAAATTGCAACGTTAATAAAAATCTTATTCAATCTATATAACATTGTATATTTTAAAACATGATACAATAGTCCCAAAAACTCGACCTAATGTGGATCGAAGGTTGACCGAGTTTGTAAAAATGATGGATCGAGAATGAGATTAAAAAGGATGAGTAAGTACGAGTGCTTCTTCAGAAAGTATTTTACTGTCCTAGTATGTATTGTTTTCTTGAGAAACAGCAGACAATAAACTGCATAAATACTCTTACAGAAGAAAAGTACGTACTTTATGAAGGCATAGAGAACTTACTATATGAAAATTAATGCATACATAATCTACAGAAATTTACCTGATCAGACACACGTCAGAAAAATACTTAATGAAGGCTATAATGTCTACAATGACAGTTAAGTAGCCAACTGTGCAAAAACTGACTACTTTTTTTTAAAGAATTGCGTAATGTCCTGTTGTCTTCTGTATTACTTTCTTCTGTGTTCATAACAAAGACGAAGAGGTAACAATAAGTCAATTACCGACGCACCTTGTTGTTCAGAATCCTGGCGGTTCGACAGCCTTTAGTCCTTCACTATGTGATATTTTAGGAGTTTGTACGGTGTCTTCAACGTTAGCGTCTTTATTATTTTCCGTTATTTTTCATTAGCTGTGACAGCAGTAATAAGTTTTATATCAGACTTAATAACTTGCTCGGTATAATACTGGAATCATTGTTCGACGTCATTTTCATCGGTTTCTACGAATCTAGGTATTCTTTTCAAGAAATCGAGTCAGTTTACATTTTTTGCATAACAGCCTGGTTTGCACAAGGGATTTTTCGACATGGAAGGGCCGAGTTATCCAGACTGCCGGGTTATCGGGTGGCGAGTTTTCGGGATTGTATTGTATTTATTTCGTGTTGATTATGAATTGTCAATTCTCCCCATAATAATACTTCTCTAACGAACATTATTCATTCTTAGAGGTCAATTCAAGTTTTGGTATTCGCATGAACAAGACCGTTTTATCTATAGGGCTAAAGTTTAGAAATTTAGAAGACATAACTTAAATGACGACTCTGAAGTAAAAAAAAAAATGATTGGGATTAGAAGTCCTAAATTAAAGCGAAGAAATCTAAGTTACATTTTATTTTATTTCTTATTATTATTTATATGTTATGTCAATCAATACTACTATTTAGATTTGAATCAAGATATTTGGTACATTTCTGTTTCACTGGCGCAAAAGATAAAGTCGCCAAAAATTATACAACCGACACAAATTAGAATATTACCTCTGGTAGTTTTTCACCACCACATTTTTAGTACAAGTCGTAGTCTTTTCTTATCAGTTTCGTCTTTTTCATAATACATCCAAAGTGGATGAAAAACCAAAGAGAACTAATATTTATTAATATTTTTTATGTGTATATTGTGCTTTGCCGCCAATAAAGCCAATTTGGCGAAATTTGAGCCGGCGAAACGGAAAAGCACCAGATATTTGATTCCATTTTGTATTTTATTTATTGATTCATTTTTAATTACTCGGACCCCTTTCCATATTTACCTTTGAGGCTCTGAAATTCTACATCCATCCCTGATTGTAATATTTAAAATTCGAAACTACTATAAATTCAACATCTCGATATAGGATGTCATTTTAGACTCAGATATAGAATTCTATTAAATAGTCATAAATAATCACAAACATGTTACGAAATTATTAAGCGACATACTAGATAAATAAAACGAAATCAAAAATGTGAAAAGCTAAATTAATTGGATTTGCATTAGAATTACGAAAATAGAAACATAAAGAAAAAGTAAATTAGATTACAAAGTAGGAATACGATATAATGCACATAAGAGAAGAAATAAAATTATTGATAAAAAAATATCTGAAAATATGACTGAGAATTTAATCATAAATGTATGTAATTTTTTTAGAAGTATGTACATATAATATATATATATATATATGAAAGCAAACTTTTTTAATATTGTTATTTCTCTTTAGAAATAAATATCAATTAAAATGAATTATAAATAGAAATAATTGACAAACATTCTTGATTGAAGCGTAAAATTTCTTTTCTAGAAGTAACAATTAAAAATAGCTGAAGTCTTGTATCAAATCCATTAAGATACATCTCTATTTTTAACTTTCTATTTCTTCGACAAATACAGCATCGCGAAATAACCAGAAATAAACCACAAACAGATATAAATGCATGAATGAGCTTTGCACTTTATTTTTATAACACACCTCAATTCCTTTTCCATTCCATTTCGAACCTTTGGATAGTCTAAAACTCCGTCTTCGTGTTTGAACATGTTCTCATTTTCTGTTGTGTGCTAGTCAGGCAAACGATTTCTTTCTAGAATATCATAAGTGGACTCAATTATATGTTCCTGGAAGAAAAAAAAAGAAGAAACATGGCCAGTTCCGCATTGTGAAGAAACATTGCCCTTTTCTTCGATTAATGTGATACCTAATGAATAATGGGAACACCGGCATAATGCTGTAGGCATAATGTTCCACTTTCTTCAGCACGTGAATATATATCTTTTTTTTTTCTCATGACTACGACTTTTTATTGGGCGTGCATACTCACGTGTACGAAAATACACGTGTTGATTTAATTGCACGTGGTCGTGTTTTCCTTTAATTTTGATTAGGCAGATGTTGGACAATATTAGTACAGCAGAGCATAACTTGAACATACATCTGAATATATGGATCGAAAATCATTAAAAATTTAATATAAAAAGATTCGATTTATAACGGAAATTATACACATACATTTTACTTTTACCAAATTTATCAATAATGGTGCATATCATTTTGATTGCATGTTTTCATAGAAAGAATGTAACAAAATGAAATAATGTAAAAATTTTAATCAATAATGTTTGCAAATAAATTGCGATAAAAGTATAAAAACATTATCTGCCTCTCGGAATTTTATTTTATGTAATTCAATTTTAAAATAAAAGTATTTTATAAGTATTAGAAATTTTATAAGATGAGCTACTTGTCTGGGACTTTGGAAAATTGTTTTAATATATATATATATATATATTATATTTAGTGTCATTTGAATTAGAATATACATATAAATTGTTTTAAGAGAATATCATTATAAAAAAAGTTGATCTAAATGCAATGTTTTGGTAAACAATAGAAAAAAGAATAACGTGTTTTTAAAACATAATTCTTTTATGAAAAATGCTTGTCTAATAATAATATTTTGCCTGTATATAGTTAGTACTACAATATCGAGATTGACCTAAAATTTTTGGAAAATTCACATTATTTTCAGAGTTAAGACCAATCGAAATAATAACCCGTGTTTTTGTTAACATTTCTCTACTCTGATGTGTTAAAATATGAATAAATCCATTTCTAAGTTATACACAGTATTTTACCCCGAACTTATCCCCCGATAGGAAGGACAGAATGATAAAAGTGTAAGTTGAGTTTGCGTAAGTTGAGGTATGATTTCTCATATAAATGCATATAAACTATTTTTAGTTGGGGCCGGAGACGAAAGAAAACAGAAATTTATAAAATAAAATGTTTGATAAAAAATATTAGATAACACAAACACAAAATCTCAAATTGAAGTTATTTTGATGCAGAAGGTTTCATAAAATCTAACTAAATATTCTGCCGACTGAAACATATTTTTCCCTTGCAAAATGTTCTAGCAGCTTGTTAGCAATTTTCTTATTCCTTGTTTTGTTGAAAAAAAATAGGCTCTTCATTGGAGTTCGTCTTTTCTAAAATTTGTGTAACCCTTTTTCAATTAAACTAAAGACTTTTGTCAAATTCCCAACCGTTATTCGATCTTCTGATTGTGCTGCCTCTAAAGATTCAAGTTCTTCAATGCCTTGCTCTTGTTCATTCATTTCTATGAGCTCATCCATTTTAAGCTCCTGATTGTGGGGAATACAGCAGTTACAGCGATAAAAAAATACTAATCGACAAGATTTGAAATTCGCGTCACTCCATGTTCACGTAAGTCGAGGTATTACTGCATTTCAAAAAAATAAGTTCTGGGTCTAGCTATACATAGGCAAAATATTTTTATGGAACTATTTTCCATAAAGGTAAAATATTTTTTTAAAATATCGTCGGCCTAATTATCAGACTGCGTAACTCCACCGGCGTTACTGATTTGATATAAGAGTGCAACGCGCAAAGCGCTTTTAGGCACGATTCCTTAATTCTTTTGTTTTGTCTACGCCACGCCTCAGTGCGCGCTCCGCTTTTAATCTAATCCTCGATCAGTATTCAGTATATATAATCACTACTTTTTTTATTTCATAATAAAACCAGATTTCGAAGGGAGAGGTGGTGGCAAGATTTTAACATAAAATAAATACAACAGAAAGTAATATTAACCCTCTAACTGGACACCTTCCTCCTGAAAAGTTATTCCGAAAGCGTTTAACTCTTATTTTGCGATTCCCTTCAAAAATGCAACAGACTTTTTTCCTTTCCCCCTTTTAGAACTTGGGAGGTCGAACGGGGAAAATTTTACGACCCAGTTCGGTCGCTTTGAAAAGTAAGAACCAAGAGATCAATCGTTTACAGCTAGCTGTCAAGTTGCCTTGGGCAATCTTCTTTGATAGCGTAGATATCCTCTCTTGATTAATCTTCTTTGAAAAAGATACGGTGTTTCTTTCTCCTATATGTTCAGTCACAGTAAAATTAAAAACGAAATGAAAGGTAAAAAAAAAGAGGAAAAAATGAAATAAATAGTATGTTAGAAGTTGAAAATTAATTATATTTTCTTCAAAGAAAATTTATTTTTCTGTCATTTTTAAGAATTAATATATATATATATATATATATATATATATATATATATATATATATATATATATATATATATATATATATATATATATATATATTTGGTATTGCGATTTGAACCAGAAAAAAGCATCCTGTATTCATTTTTGAATATGAGAGTAAGAAAACACGCTCACTTTCCTGTTTTTTAAAAAAGTAATGAGGTAAAAAGAGCAAAGGCCCTATCTCATTTTTAAACAATAACAGAATAAATAATACATACAATGATTATATTTATGAAATAAAACCGATCTTTCTCTATTCAGTTATACTTTTTAATCTTTTAATTTAAAATAGCATAAAAAGGATTTCAATACTTTTAATTTATTTTAATTAAAATCATATAAAAGATATTTTTATGTTAACTGAATATTTTTCGGAAAAAATTTAAATTTTCCTTCCTAGTGTTCTCTTTTTCGAACTTCTTGTATTAAATAAAAATTCCTTTTCTACATCGGCATTTGTGATGGACATAACACACATTCAGTCAATAATTTTTAATTTTAATGGGGGATATACTTCTTCAAATGCGCATGACAGTACTTCTAACCATTTTCTACTCAAGTTAAATTTCTTATCTTTCTGTTTCTTTTATTACAAGGAAAAATGTCACACATCGATAACTACATTTTCACACAATTCAGTCATTACAAATTCTATTGTGAGAAAAGTTCTCCCTAATTAATATTGTCTTTAAAAACAGTACACTTAAAAAAAAATTTTGTTCAGTGAAGTTAACCGACAGTTCCACAATGTATTCATACCAAATTTTTAAAAACAAATTTAACACTTGGAAATGTATCCTGTATTAAATTTTTCAGTATACACAAATATTTCCTGCTGTAGGGAAGATATAGTATGAGAGATGTGGTGTGCGGTTGTGAAAGAATGTTTTCGTACGTGTAGACTATTTTTGAAAATTTAAATATCACTGAAGCTGATCATATAACTGCAAATGAGCCTTATTTTAATGTGTGCTGGTATCAAAGTAAAACACTTTACAATATTAAACAGCCTATGGATTTATACTCAATATCAAACTATTCGCAAAATGGCTTACAACTTCTATTCAAATTGTAAAGAAACTGAACTATAAATATATCTTACTGCAGTCAAAAATATTCATAATGTGTAAGTATCCTGTTGCTCCACTTATTTCTGTACATTTTAAAAACTGTAGCTGAATGCAATTTTTTATATTTATAAACGAGGCATAACAGCTCACACAGTCGTAAAAATGTCCTTATCATTTTTAAATATACTACTATAAAACGTATATGGATTGTAAGATCAGTTGTAAAATCCTAAAAGCTTTTAGAGGAGCTAAAAACATATAATTTTGGACTGATCAAATTTTTAATATAATACACAAATATACATGTTATTAAGCAAATACATTTGAAAAATCAAACTTCCTTCTGAAATAAACGTAATTGAAAGAAAAATGTTTAATTGCAAATGAGTGGAAATACATGTTTATCTAAGGGGTATCCCCAAAGTGAGGTAATCCTCAAACTTAAGACTCAAACTCAGAAGCACAACAATCCATGAGGGCCAGGAACTACTGTGCCCATCATAATACACGTGACCATTGGACGCTGAGGTGCATGAACAGATGTCCCGATTTGGTGGTCTGTCTGAAGAGAGACCTTCAGTGTTTAAGACCCGAAGCAAGCTTGGTACTCATTTATAGACCCAATGTAGCGGGGATGAAAGGCCGAGTCGACCTTGCGCAGCCCGTTAATAGAACCCCAGACCTGTGGTGTGGAAGCACTATACACTTTCACTCAATCCTATTCGGTGAAAAATAAAATTTAATGTTAGAATCTTATATAAATCCCTAATGAATGAAGGAGTCCAAACTTTTTTTTTTCATGTAAACTGTTTAGACGGAAATGGTTAATTATGAACATTTCACAAGTTGCATAAATTAAAATTAACCGTTATAGTTAACATAAATTTTTAAGGGTACAAAAGGTGCATTTCGGCTGCACGAATTAATTTTAAAAGGAATACGGTTACGAAAAAGTAGTACAAATCTATCTAAAGTAGGGTTGGTTACCTTAGATATTGTCAAACACAACAATGTATTGGAAGCCAATTCCACAATTCGTTGTTATAAAAATGTATGGAAAATTACAAGATTTATTTTTGCATTTGTAATTTTATATATATATATATAATTTTTCCTGGGAGCTTTAAAAGCTAGAGCGGCATCCATTAAAAAACCGCGGTTCTCTCTCTGTTTTTCCAGATCGCCCCTGACTAAGCCGACTCTGTCATAGTAAGTGAAAATGCCGGATTTTGTCTGTCAAGATCATTTTATAGCAGACTGCATTTTTCATGTATTTTAGATGGTCGTTTTATATTTTCTACATCAATATCTTAATGTCTGAATTTAAAATTACATAAAATTCTTAACATTCGCATCAATGACCATGATAATTTTTATTAGTATATGAATGTGTCATCAAACGATTACATGACTAATATTAACACATTATTTTAACCATTTAATTGATATCAAGTATAACATAACGCACACAAATTTTCTAAACTTTAAAATAAATATTTCGAAAACTACAGATATTCTCAAAATTTTTTATTCCTACGCTTTAGCTTCTCAGTTTTGCTTCTCTATGTAAGAATTTATTGTAATTGTATATTCATCAATTTTTTTAGTATATTTTTTGCTCTTAGCATGCGGTTTTCAACCGAATTGTATGAAATCTTCGAAATATATTAAATGAATGATTGAATATTAACGTCGCACTGTTCAGCTACACGAGGGCTTTTGGCGACGGACCACGTAAATTTGAACCATGGTCAAGTGACGTGGACGACACCTGAGCTGGCACCCCTCTCTCCTAACTACCCCACCACACCAACGGGAGGACGTTTCAGCTCTCGACAGATTTAACGTGCATCGCTGCCCTACACGGCGGGTCTTTAGTGGTACTGGGCTCGAACTCGTGACAAAGCAAGCCACGTTCCGATACCTATACCACTCGGCTACCGCGGGCGAAATATATTAAAAGATACCAAAGAAGCTATATAATAAAATTTGAAATTTTTATTATACTCAAACAATTGCTAAAACTTATGGTAAATAATTTTTAACTGCGCGATGCATTTTTTTTTTTTCGAAATTTCAAATGGAATATCTAACATAAAATTTCTAGCTTTATAAGGTCGAGATTTCAAAACATATCCAGATTTTAATTACTTATTCAGTTAGCCTTTAAAAAGATAAATGTTGAGGTATTTTGTATAAATAGATATTTTTGAACAATATATAATTCGAATGTTTTTCAATAGCTCGAATTTAAAATTGATTTTTATGTTTATTTATATGCATATAAATGTCTACTGTAAATGTTTCCGTATATTTTTGATTACCATTTATTCAAACATTCCAGTTATAAAAAAAAATGTGTGAAAATCTTCATTCATGTTGTCTTTGATGTAAACTGAAGTTCAAACACTTAAAATTCAAATATAATTCGGTGTATTTTAACAATATATAACCAGGCACTGTAGTTAAAGTTACCTGAACACTAAGGCTTTGAAATCTAAAAAAAAAAAAAAAACTAATAAATCTTAATTAGTTTTTTTTTCGTTATTTTTATCAAAGTGTAAGAAAAATGTTTCAAATGATTTGATGAAGTTTAAATTTATTCATTTTTAGTGGTTGGAAAATTGAAAAGGTTCCAAATTTTAAAGAGTTTGATGTTTTATTAATTTTTTTTCGGTATCTTATAATAAAATAATCATGTTTCAAAAACTGAAAGCTTTGAATAAGAAAAATGAAGCGAAAGAATATACTTAAAAAAAGATATAATTTGTCTAACTATATAAAAATAGCAGATTGCCCTGACACGCCCCAACTTGTTACAGTTTGAAACTAATATGAAACCAAAATGGAATTGTAACATATTTTACTTATGCGTTGGGACTTTTGGAAACTTTTAAAATACAAGCTATAGCAAACACTTCTTGGGTTGTAAAGAAATTTCTCCCGATTTTTTATGATTGGGGTTGGGGGGGTCAAAACACGGGGTTCCCTGCGAGCCATAAAACTCCTGCTGTGTTGCTTCCTCCGTCCCTCATTATCTTTCAAGTTGTTAAACCTTAAAAGGGGAAAGGATTTCAGAAAAGTGCGGCTAATCCGCTTTTGAAAACGTTACTTGAAGGCAGAAAAATCCGTGCAGTCCATTTTCGAAGCCTCTCTAGTAGGGCGGAAAAATCCGTTCTGTACAGTTGGAGGGTTAATGTATTACACTTCCAGATATAAATTATTTATACTATTTTAAGCGTTCATAACACAAAATTTGAACAATGTGTTACTTTTGCTGAGCGGAAAAAAAAACCAAAACAAAAACTAACATTAATATACGTTATCCCCATGGCAACCACATCGCAAGATAAAAATATCAAAGTAAATCATATTATAATATTATCACCTATCTTGGCGGACTTAAACAACAACTTGGCGCCTAGCCTTACTGTATCAAATTAGCATCCCAGATGGAGTTACGCAGTCTAATAATTAGACCGACGATATGCTGTTCTTACTTCATTTTCTTGACAAAAAATTACACGCAAACATTTTTTTTTTGTAATAACATCCTTAAAACATATTTATACGAATATTTTAATAAATATGACCCTAAATATTTTTTTAAAAATTGTTCTTTATGTGCTTCTCTCAAATCACGGTTCCCAATGCAGTCAGTCACCTCAAGTAATTTAAAAATATTTAATTTCATCAAATCAACATTTCGTAATATGTTATGCTTAATTTGAAATTTGAAAAGTTCCTCTTCGTCTTTTGCCAGATATTAAATCATAATCAAAAATTTCAAATATTAGTGCTAAAATTAACGAATTAAGGTTAGATAAATTTTGAAACTGAATACTTATTACTTACAGAACGAAAATAAATTTATTTCTAAACGAATTGGAAGCTATAATTTGTTAATGAAAATCATAATATTCTGCATATGTAAACTGTAAGTATATTTTCTCAGTAAGTTATCAAACATTGTAGTATTATTTCACTACTAAAAAGTTTGATTTTAATAATTGAGAAATTATTTACATTTTTGAAGCCTTAATCTTCAAATTTAAGCTTTATAAAAAATAATTCCCTATAATATTTATAATACAACTTTATTCAGAATCTATACTTAAAGATTACTTAAATAACAGTTATTCTCTTTTAATTTGATAACATTTAATTATTTTCTACAAGTTATTGAGTAAATGAATAATAGCTATATTATAAAAAAATTAAGTTCTAAAGAATTTATTGAATTTTTTTTTTACAAAATAAATAATTTTTATAAGTGGTGCGTTTAAATAACAATATTTATAACATATACACTATATTTGAATAATTATAATCTCAGTTTAAGGTTAATTAATTTAACTATCAATTAATTTACATAAGGTTTCTTTTAAGTGGCAATTTTAATTACCAACTGCTTTCGTATTTTATATCTGCATTTCGAGCGTAGGTTTTTACTATGAAAGTAGTAAATCTTTTCTATGAATTTTAGAATTTATTTTTCTCTATCTTTAATCCTTTAAGCGGCTCATTTCCCCCCAAAAGACACATTTTTTTAATTGCATATAGCTTAACATAATGCTTAACAGAATGCGAAAAAGGAAGAATTTTGTTTTATTTTACAATTTTAAAATCTTCCCACAATTTTTGTATTTTATAATTGCGGAACACAACCCCCCAAATGTTATCTTTTTATAAATACACACTGCATGCTTTGAAGCAGCGGTCGCCAAACTTTTTGACCTCACGAACCAGTAAATTCATAATTTAAATAGTGTGGACCACTAATAAGATTTAAATATATATATTTTAAAAAATTGGGATCTAAGAACACACATAAAATGTACCTAGGTAATAAAATGAAACTATTAATTGTAACAGAATTATGAAAGCTTTAGTAATAAACCATAATAAAATAAACAAAACAATTAAAAAAATGGCTTAAGTGTATCAAACTTTTAGCGTTATACGTTACTAGAGTAATGGATGTTCCTGCTTACTCGAAATAAGATTATGAATAGTTAGATCCAATGCTGTAACTGCAAGGCATTTATTTCATCTTCACTGGAATCGGCATCATGTTTTGATGGCTGTGACAGACGAAAAGGCCTTTTCACATAAATAAGTTTTGGATAATTAAATCAGAATTTTCATCGCCAGTTCACTAAGAAAAGGGTATTCACAGACATTTTCTGGGGCCCAGATTCATTTTTTCTAAAATCAATGAAATTTTCTCGGACTTTAGCGACCATTTTCTGTAAAGCCAATATGCTTCATATATCTTATATTTTCTGGGGATCAATGAAATTTTATATACCTCCACTATATAGCGATATATATATAAAGAATATATATATATATATCTTATATATATATATATATATAAAAGAATTTCTCTCACATTTACAAACAATTTCCATGTTCATAACTTTTTTTCAAAGGGTTGAAGATTTTGTGTGTATATGAGCTTATATATGTGCACACACACTTTGAAGCATGGTGTAATACTAAGTCTTACATTGAAATGGTGACAGAGATAACATCGGCTTTTTTAAAATTATTTTTCCATTTTCTTTCCTTCTCAAGCAACAAATTGTACATTGCCTTACCAGTTCTTGTTCTATATCGAATATTTTCAAGAACCTAAATCCTGCCTTCAATGAAAAAAAATCCAAATCTTCAAACCAAAAAAAATCCAAATCTTCAAACCAAAACAAATTCCAAATGAGAGGTTTTTCTGTACCATGAACAAACGGGATCTCTTAAGGTATCCGACTACGTTCGGAACCGTGATTTTCAAAAGCACATAAATGGATAATTTTCATGATATTTAGTGTCACTCAGATTAGAATATACGCATAAAATTGCTTTAAGGACATTTTCACAAAAAAAATTATTTAAATGCAATATTTTGGCAAAAAATTAACTTAAAATAATCTTTTTTCTAAATGTTCTCCTTTTATGAAAAATGCTTCTATTAGAATAATAGTTTGCCTGTATATAGCTCAGACCTCTGTTCAGAGGCTCAACTAGAACTTTTGAAATACATAACTTAGAAGTGGTTTTATTCATATTTTACGACAACAAAGGGAAGCAATTTTAAGAAAAAACCGCGAATAATTATTTCAATGGGTGGTAACTCTGAAAATATTGTGAATTTTTCAAAAATTCTAGTTGAGCCTCTGTAGAGAGGTCTGAGCTGTATACAGACAAAATATTATTATAGTAGAGCCATTTTTCACAAAAGGACAACATTTGGAAAAAAGATTATTCTGAGTTAATTTTTTGCCAAAATATTATATTTAAATACTTTTTTTTGTCAAAATCTCCTTAAAACAATTTTATGTATTTATTCTGATCTGAGTGACACTAAATATTATGAAAATTATCCATTTATGCGCTTTTTTAAAATCACGGCTCCAAACGTAGTCGGATACCTTAAAAACACTCTTGCACCAATAATCTTACTATAAGAATTAAAATATATGCAAATCAAAAATAGAAGAAAATATCAATTCCCACACAGCGTACGAGCAAACCATTTGTGGTCAGTTTTCAGTAGCGTTTACGGTGTAAGGGAAAACCAGTTAAGGGTTTAAAGTTTATAATTCAAAAGTAAAGACATTTGTAATTCTGGCGGGAGCAAAAAAACGAATTTAGTTACATAAACTTTGAAAACAACATTGTTTGGAAACATCATTTCCTAATCACTGAATGAGATTACTGCTCTTTGGAATTAAGCAATATTTGAAACATTTTAAAATAAATGTGCCAACAAAGATTTCATAATAACGTATTTCTACACAAAGAACAATTATTACACTAAGTCTCTTCTTTGTACCTATGATAAAGACAAAACATTGAGTTCGTGTTCACTGCAACTTTCACATCTTACGAAAATGTTTTATATTTTTCCATGTAATAATATTTCTGTTCCCAAAATGTTACTTTTAAATTGAGGGGAAATAAAATCAAGCGTTTATTCTGATATTACGTTATTCCTTATATTCTGATTTCGAAGATGTATGTTTTGAGTATTGAAATTCTGTTTAAAGTTTAATAATTCAAAATAATATAATCTTAATTTTTGCATTTCATTTCTTTTTTTATTTTTTAATGTTAGATTATTTCTAATTTTTTAAAATTATGCTTGAAATTTACAAAAATTAAATTTATAAAATTGTGTTCAGAAAAAATAATAATAAGTATAATTTTATAATCGAAAATATATTTACAATTGGGGAATCGATTAAAAATACCTATCGCTTGTTGTAGAAAAATATCATAATCAGAAATGTATGAAAGGTGGAAGTATTTAAGAATGGTTCACAAAAAATATACCGATATTAAAATTTTTAAAAAATCGTTTTAGTGAAAAGGCAGATTTTTTAAACAGCAATTAATTCTATTTTTAAAACTATTATGTAGAGTCATATAATTTTGAAAACTCGTAGAGATAATAATCTTTCTTTGAAATATGCATGAAAAAAAATATATGTCTGTTTTTTCTAGTTGTTTTTTAATTTGATTCATTTTGCATAAATTTATGTGGTATAACTTTATAATTATACTTCATTATAGCGATTATTCTTTCTAAAATGTTACAAAAAGTCTAAGTATAATTCCCTTTTCAAAAATATTTTTGAACAACTAAAATTCTTTTCAACTGCCATTTGTTATTTTGACCTTAATTCGTCAGTCTGCAAATATGTTAAGTAAAGAAACTATTTTAATAACAAAGATTTTGAATTGTAGAACGTTTTACTTAGGTTGATTTTAGTACATTGTTTTTTAAAGTGCCATTTATTCTGCTAAGTGTAGTTAGAGTAGAGTTCTTTTTCTTTAATATGTATAATTTACATAACTTGTTATTTCTTGAGATTTATTATTACGCTTCCACCTGCTGGAGCCTTCCCATGAGTCATACGAAAGCCATTGTTTAAATTAGAAAAAGTTCAATGGTTTATTTTTACCTGATTTTAAATTATGTGGCAAATACATAGCAAAAAGGTGTGGAGACCCCCTGGGTCTCACCTTGAACACCAAGATTAATTTGAGGCAAAGAACCACTAAGAGCCATTTTGAATAATAATAATACTTATTTATTTTATTTTCAATTTCTCAAAAAAAAACTCTAATAACATAATACTTTTATGTTACGTCACATAAAGGGATTTGCCTTTATACTAAATTAAATTACGAATGATGCAATTAATTAATAACTACGCTCAATATCAATTAAGGTCTACCGAAATAGGAGATCCGAAAAATACACGTACTCGAATTCTTAACTTTCATTAACTTTAATTTGACTAAACTAACGCTTATTTTAAGCGTACGAAAATTATATTTACCGCTGGCTATATCAGCTTTCTGGTACTTCCGTAGAATCACAGCAATACTTCTTCAATATCTTAATTGTCTTAATATCCTGGAATACTCTAAGATTGAGGTCAAAGTTGCTGGCTCAATAGCCTTCCGTCATCTACAATGCTTGCTTACAACGCTCGACTTAAATACCTTATCTAATTTGCATATCCCGTTCATGTTTTTGGAGTTGATTGGAAATAAACGCGAATTTATATTCCTCAAAAAGACGCCTAAGAAGATTAGTGGAAAGGTTCCGTACAGATTCATCACAAACCCCTCCAAAAAGAAAACGGGATTTATTCGAAGGTCACGAATGGCCTGAAAATAAATTACGTAACCAATTCCTAAACTTTATTTATAGTCCCGACGACTTTAATATACATATCTAACAATCGGATACTTTACAAATTCTTCTTCCTTAAGGGAAAGAAAAAAAATTACGACCTAAAACTTACCTTTATAAGACGTGACATTTAAAGGATTAATTTTCCTTACACCACATCCATTTGGCTAAGAGGCGAGGGAACAACCACCGAAATGGTAAAAACCTGCCTATGCGGTTTCCTTAACTACTTATGATACAACTATACAACAATATTCTGACTTACACTTTGATTCTTTGCTCACTATACAATGCTCAGGGTCAGCTACCCTGAAATGAGAACCTCTTTAAATTTTGTGAAGAAACAAACATCTATAGCATATACAAATTCATTCATTTTTACATAACATTTTTATATACACCAATTGAAGCATCTGGCTCCTTAACATTCCCATTTCATGCTTGCTGCGCTTGTTAGTATTAAATGTTAGCCCTACCTAACTACGCCGCGTCCCAAGTCACCAGATGTGAGACAAATTATACACATACATATGCATACAATTTCAAACATTTTTCAATAAACCAATAAAACAAACAACCAAAGGAATTGTTGCATCTTAGCGAAGTCATACATAGAAGTAAACAAATGCATTCTTACAAATGTTTTCTCCATATTTATACAAAAAAATTAACACAAAAGCTGATTTTTCTCATCAAGAAAAAACACACTCATTGTGGTGTCCACTTTTGCTTGGCTTTTTAAATTAAAAATCTGCCCGTGACTTGCTTCATTGCAATAATTCTTCCGACCACTTGTTCGAAAGTAGAAAAAAAAGAAACGATACAACCTGATTTTTTTTGTCCTCTATTCGCTCCTATCCACCGGATCGCCGTCTAGGGCTTCCATACTGAGGCTCCTTCTCCTGATGTTGTTCTGCGGGATACTCTCGATTCCGATGCTCCTCCGCTCCTCTGGAATTCCTTCGGGCTGTTTTACTCGGCTACGTAGGTAGTAAGGACAAGGTCTCACTGCTGTCGCCTGTTTAGACCGGACTGGTCTCCTCTCAGCTGCCCTGTTGGTTCCGCTTGTAGTTGTCCTTGTCTCCCGGGCCTTTTCATACTGTCCACTCCTTTCTTTCCTGCTCCCTTCTGTAGGTGGCTTTAACAAACGTGTGGTGCATTTTAGCCAGGTCTGGCTCTTGCGCCATAAACCTTCACAATCACTCACTCACTCACTCTGTAGGTGGCTTGCCCTGCCTGGAATCTATTTGATGCAATGGACTGTGATCCCTTGGTGGGGTTATTAGGTCTTCTATATTTATATTTTCTAGATGAAACCGAGGGCGGAATTGCTCTCTTTATCCCCTATGTTGGTTCAGGGGTTGGTCTTTTCTGGTCCCTATGTTCGGACCCCTGCAGAGATCTTTTTCTGCACATTTTGGACCTCTTTATAAAATCAATGCCGAAAATGCATTGGTACTGCATATTGTTAAGAATGTGAAATTCCCCTGTTTTCTGGAATTCTCGGATCCGAATCTGTAATTCGACCCGACCTAAGTGACAACATGGGGCTCCCTGGGCCGTCACTACTCTATCTTTCTTCTTTTGACGAGGTCAATACGAAAAATATTTGCGATAGATCTCCTCTGATATGAAAGATTTCTCCGCTCCCGTGTCCCAAAGGGCTGTAATGAATGTCTCATTTAAAAGAATGGGAACATACGGTAAATCTACTGGAGTCATTCGTAATGAAGATACCCTAATAGATCGGTGTTCCGTATCTGGAGGATTTTCTGTACATCACGATCGATCACCCCTATACACGTATCGATCGCTTAAAAGTTTAAATATCTGTTTTGATCATTCTGACCCCTGAAAGTACTATTCCTCGAACCACCTTGTCGACCACCTTGATTGTGGAATCCATGATCAGATTGACCATCTCGGCGTCGACCATCAAATCTCCGATTATCCGCAACACCTTGATTCTCAAATGTATTGAACTCTCTCCGTGGTCTGCTATTGTCCGAGTATCCATTGTTACTTCTCGTTTCCCTCCAATTTTCCTGCCGATTCCTGTTAGGGAAACGATTGTTCTCGCTTGGATTTGTATCTCGGAATTCCCAACTCGAACCTCTGATCTTTCTATTTAGAAACCTTTCCTCATACTTATCAATTATTTGTAGAGGGTAAGATGTGGTTTGCGGATGCCTAACCTCTACATAATCTAAAATCTGAGGTTCTAACCTACTAATAATATGATCGATCAATTTTTCTTCCGTCATTTCGAGTTTTAAAATTTTGTGGATCTTTAATAAGTCATACACAAAATCAGACGGTTTTTGATTATGCTTTTGAGATGATGCGAAAAAACGAGTTTCTAGTTCCGACCTATTCCTAACCACGGGGAACTATTCTGACAAAGCTTGCTTTAAGTGCCCGTAATCCGTCGCCTTGTCTTCAACAACCCTATAACCTAGAACCTCAAACCAATCTAGTGCCCGTCCTGTGAGATGACCCTTTAAATATGCACAAGCTAGTTGTGGGGGTATCTCGTAATATGTTAAGTTATTATCTATATTTTCCGAGAACTCTGCCACGTTCTCCCACCCCCCGAAAAATACTGCTCAGGGATGATTCGAAAATTAGATCCGACTCTAAACTCGGGATTTACTCGTTGGGCGCAACGAGTGATTTTCCGCTTTATATATGGTACTGGACTATTCTTCTTTTTGTTACTATTTCTTCATTAATTAAATTGAATGAATGAATTAATATTTCAATAAACTGTATTAACATCAAACGTCATACACTACAAGTTTAAAAAAATGCATTTGAATTTGAATGGATGAATCGAAAGTATTTAATTAACAATTGAAGATTTGAACAAGATATATATATATATATATATTGTATATATATATATATATATATATATATATATATATTGTTCAAATCTTCAATTGTATATATATATATATATTATATATATTATATATATATATATATATATATATATATATATATATATATATATATATATATATATATATATATATATATATATATATATATATATATATATATATATATAAGGAGATTGTGGACTAATAGTAGAAATTGGAGAATAGTAGAAAAATTTAGAGTATCTTTCAATAATATTTAGATTGATACTAATGTTTATATTACAGTGATTGATTCAAGCACTAAATTTCCATCCGGAGTCCTGGACGGCACCCTATCCGATTTTGGAGACTATGACCAGTGCCTTAATATTGTCAAAGAGGACAATAGGAAGAGAGTCCAGTTTACAGGACAGTATTGCGTCGTGGAAGCAGCACCCCTATTGCCACCAATGCCCCATCGAGTGCAATTCAAAACTGTCGTCTTGGATGTTTCCAATTTCTCACAACCCGATTCTGTGAGTAGTTCATTTTATACATTTTGTTTTGTAATTTGTATAAATGTATTCAAATTGTTTTTTAGTAATTTAAATAATTGAAATTCAACCTATACTAATTACTAGTTTGTATTTCAGGTTCTATCGGATCTCGCCTCTAATATAAATATGTTTTATCTTATGAAACTGCGACTTGGTTTATGCATGCCCTCCACTTGTTCAGTCACAGATGTCCAAGAAATTGCTAAATTAGGTAAGTACGCTCACCAAACAAATATGGGGATACATAATCTCTCAATAGTTACTGGTGTATTCTAACGCCAGTTTGTAGTTACAAATTCGTCAGAATGATTTGGGGGATGATTTTTTCCTGATATAAATTTGATATCTATTTTGATGCTCGTTCTTTATATTTATTTACAGTCAAATACCAAATATTCTCTTCTTCATTAATTGTAGTACATTTTAAATTTAGGGGATAGCATACAGGGTGAACCAAAAGTCTTGGCATACTCAAACTATTATAATTAGCCATATGCTTCTCTGGAAATATTGTAAGTACTATTGTGAATGTGTTTTTACAAATCCATTTACCTCAGTAAATTTCCACCTGTTCACCCCTTAGTAGCTCGGAAAATGTTCAAGTGGTATTCTAGTTCCCATCAAGTGTTTTTCAAGATGTCTTGCACTCTATGAGTATGCAACCTAAGCCTTTTACGAAGAATTCTTCACAAACTCGAATGCAATATTTAAAATTCACGTGATGCTTTACAATTTAATTTAATAGGATTTTGTTGAAACGATTACTGAACGTGTTCTAACAGTTGTATGGTGGTGTGATATCTATATAAACTAATACAAAACATCATGCGATGACCATCGTTTTGGTGTGGTCGATAAAGTACTCGCGTTTGGAACGGAAGGTCCCCAGATCGAATCTCCCTTCCCTCATTGGTGACCCTGGCCGTGTAAAGGAACCGCACGCTGCAGTCGTGGCGCCATCTATCCACCGCAAAAGCAACCAAGCCGTCAAACATTGCCGCAAATAAACCGTTACTTCTCAAAGCCGTCTCACACAAATGAAGCAATTCTCAAGCCATCACGCACGATGACGACGCAACCCATAAAGTGACGCAACTGCTCACATACTCGCCATGAATATGGAACCTTTTGTTCGCCTATTTGCCGAATCACACCGCTATCGCGATGATGATCGTTTTGGCGTGGTTGATAAAGTACTCGCGTTCGGAACGGAAGGTACCCAGATCAAATCTTCCTTCCTTCAGTTGTTTCACTTACACTAGGCATGCCACTTCTAGGAAGATCCTTCACACTGCCGTTTTCTTTGAACATTTCATATTATCGATTTGTTAATTTTGCACCAGGAGGTTGCTTTCATAACAACGTCGAAATTTGCGCTGAACATTAATAAAAGAATTCGTTTCGTAAAACCAAAGCACACATTGGGCAAGAAATGATGTCATCCTTACAAATGTTCCCCTAAGTCTTTCTTGATGGAGCATCCACGCCCTCTGCTACATACAAAAAATTACTAAAACTGATCTTTTCAATAATACAAAAGATATATAATTATATTAAACGATTATTTTGAAATGAATTTTTATAATCGGAACAAGATATTTGGCTCATTTTGTATAATTGAGAAGGAGAGTAAATTTGATTCGTAAGAAACTATTAAATAGCTATTAAATCACAAACCTATTTCCCATTCTCCTTTTAAAGCCTCCCAGTCTCAAAAAAATTGAGGTTGTAAACTTATTTTCAAGTTAAATTTATACAAGTAAAACAAAAAAAAAATTTAAGTCAATTCCTACGTAGATCAACGAAGAAAATTTTTATTTTAGCTACTTTTTTTTAAAATAGTTACAATTAATATAATTATGTATATACGTATGACAGAATCACAACATGAAGTGGTGATTAATTTTTGTTAATTATCATTAAAGTATCACATTGTCATCCAAAGCAATCGTGTCTAAAAAATTTCAGTTCAACTGAATGCTTTAAAATGTTAGAAAAAAAATATTTTAAAGTTTCGACCCAAGTCGCTAAAAATGAAACCAACATGGCTGTATCTGTAATTCTTTAAATAATTAGTTTCAGTCAATTAATTTTAATTAATTATAACTAAATTATCGTATTTTTACAGAAAATAATAGTGTATAAAAAATTTCAGCTCAAATGAGCGCTTTGAGAAATGTGAGAACAAAACCTTTTCAAGTTTTGACACGAGTTGCCAAAATGGTCGCCATTAAGGATGCCAATGTGGCTGTATATGTAATTCTTTGAATAATTAGTTTTAATTAATTAATTTTTATTAATTAAAATTAAATTACTGTATTCTTATCTAAAATATTCATGGATATAAAATTTCAGCTCAATTGAGCGATTTAAAATGCATTTTATTAACGATTGAAAATTCCACCAAGATAAATAAATATATATAGACAGTGCGAGCTTATAGTAGGAATTGAATAAAAAAAAATCAAATATATTAATTATGTTAAATTAAAATCCAATTAAAAAATAAAATATTACATCTTATATAAGAAAATCAGTTTCGAGTGTTCAATGGATTTTTTTCCACCAAAGAGCTAAATAATACCTTAGCAGAAAGTTGGATAAATCAGTTTCAGACATTTTACCATTATAATTTCTTATGATTTTGAGTTCTTTTAATACCTTACCATTTCGATTATGAATATCAACCATTTCTACAAAATAGTCTTATATGTTGATAAGAAAACATTGAACTAACTCAATATAGTGACGTTCGAGTACATAAAAATTACATTAGAGAGCAAAAACTGGAATGATTGTCATCATCTATTGGGATAACTTCATTACCACGTAATTCAAACTCATACTTAAAAGCCATTTATGAGTTACATGCATATTTAGTTTCTCAATGAACTTATATTATAATCAGCAGTTTTATTCAATATTGTTAGAAATCTGCGTGTCATGAGTTCAAGCCCTCGTGCCAACGTATAGAGGGGCAGATGCACGTTAAATCTGTTGAAGCTCAAGGTCCTTTCTTTGCCCTACTGTGATAGTTTGGAGAGGGGGTACAAGCTTTATTCATCATCGTCACTTGACCAAAGTTCAAACTTACGAGTTCCGTCACCAATAGCCCTTGTGTTGCTGTAAAGTGCGACTTTAATAAACATTCACTTTCTTGATATTGTTAGAACAATTGAAAGACTCTTAGAAACGAATACATATTTGAAACCAGTATCATACATGACTTTTATAGAAGTTGTAATATCCATTCAAGCCCCTGAAACTAAGTAATTAAACCAGTGGTCTAACTCGACCAAGCTCAGATTTATTGATATTACTAGCTGAAGTACCAGTTTTTCCCACTGTGGTTAACTGTTTAAAAATAAAAATGTTTTTTTCTTCATAAAGGGTGTTTTTTTAGAGGTATAGATCTTTAAATTGCAATAAAACAACGATGTATTATTCGATTGACATGAATTTTTTTATTCGAAAGATAATCTTGTGGCATTACATTTTAAAAATGATTTCTGGCATAGGATTGCCACGGCTGGCTCGGATGTAGTCCAATCTGGACGTCCAATTTTCGATGATTTTTCCAACATTTGTGGCCGTATATCGGCAATAACACGGTGAATGTTATCTTCCAAATGGTCAAGCGTTTGTGGCTTATCCGCATAGACCAATGACTTTACATAGCCCTACAGAAAATAGTCTAGCGGTGTTAAATCACAAGATCTTGGAGGCCAATTCACAGGTCCAAAACGTGAAATTAGGCGGTCACCAACGTGTCTTTCAATAAATCGATTGTGGCACGAGCTGTGTGACATGTTGCGCCGTCTTGTTGGAACCACAGCTCCTGGACATCATGATTGTTCAATTCAGGAATGAAAAAGTTAGTAATCATGGCTCTATACCGATCACCATTGACTGTAACGTTGTGGCCTTCATCGTTTTTGAAGAAGGATTCCACCAGCCCATAAAGAGCCCCAAACAGTCAGTTTTTCTGGATGTAACGGTGTTTCGACATACACTTGTGGATTAGCTTCACTCCAAATGCGGCAGTTTTGTTTGTTGACGTAGCCATTCAACCAGAAGTGCGCTTCATCGCTAAACAAAATTCGCTTATGAAAATTGGGAACAACGGCAATCTTGTTTTGGGCCCATTCGACGAATCTACGCCTTGCTTGATCAAATTTAAGATGTAATGCCACAAGATTATCTTTCGAATAAAAAAAATTCATGTCAATCGAATAATACATCGTTGTTTTATTGCAATTTAAAGTTCTATACCTCTAAAAAACACCCTTTATAATAACTGAACTATAACGAGAGTAAAACCCGGTACAAAACAATGTACAGAAAAATATAAACAATTTTTTACTGACTGTTTCTGTGTGCACTTATTTTTAAATACTACACCACTTAAGCCCTAGCAACCTCCCTCCGGGTCAATTTTTGTAAACCCCCTTTTGTAACGGATATCTGTTCCATGAAAGAAACGTGCCTCACAAATTTCAAGTATGTTGGTCTAATAGTTGAAGAATAGGAATATTTATATATAACACCTCTTAAGCCTTCACAACGCCCCTTGGGGGTTGATTCAGGTGAAAACGAAAATTCTCTTCATGAATAGGGGTAGAGAGCTCTACATCATCATACCTTGATCCTACAGGGGCTCATTTCTGAGTTTTAGCAGTGCGCACATTGTACACTTTCTTTTATAATACAGGGGTTCCGGGCTTAAAATATCCAAAAGTAATGGCTTATTATAACGGAACTACCCATCAGAATGCAATACAATGTTCATCCATGGATTGGAAAACCCTCCGAGAATTTTTGGGTCTAGTCCGATCGGCTGCACGTGCGCGCATTATTCGGCAATCGCAAATGATAAAATTCTTACATTGACTTCATTAGTAAAGATGTGGGCGCCACAGTAAACGATGCAGTGAGTACTTTGGTTAGCGGAATTTAAATCAGTCACGCGTGTACAGCGACATGTTCGAACAGAATGGAATGTCGTTATTGGCTTGCCTAATAGACTTATCAGGACTCCTACAAAATGAATTTCGCACATGATTAACAGTATCTTCTATCATGAAATCTTAAGGATACTTTCCAGTTTGAGATACCAATATTCCCATGTCCTTTAAAGTCCTTTCCCATTGGTGGATAGATTTTGATGTCGGAGGTTCAATATTGCAGCCGATCGGACTAGACCCAAAAAATCTCGGAGGGATTTCCAATCCACGGATGAACTGTTTGTTACATTCTGATGGTTAGTTCCGTAATAATAAGCCGTTACTTTTTTGTACTTTAAGCCCTGACACCCTGTCTATTGATTAATTGTATGCTTGACTTTATTTAACACCGCTATTATTTGTTTAGTTATATGTTGCATGTCTTGTTCATTTTTAATTGTTTTGTTCATGTTTCAGCTTTGAAAGACCTCCCTCTTGGAGCAGATGTGCTAAGATGCGAAGTAAAAGAGCCTTTGGAACTATCGAACTTGCAAATTGGTGTCATGTAAGAAATCATTTATTCTATAATGCAATATGATCTACTGAAGTGTTTAAAAAGTGCATTATCATTTCATTGTATTGACCTTCAAAATGAGTTACCTCATATTTTGTTTCCCTGCTACTAATGAAAATCAAATACTGTATGAACTCAAGCAAACGTCTTTGCCATACATTAAGGTTATAATTATTATGACAAACATATAACACTAACTTTTCATTTATTATTATCACAAATGATTAGCTGAACGTTGATGATCCGTAACAATTTCATACGTTCTCCAATAATACGTAAGCAAACTACGCGATTAATACGCATAGAAAAAGAATTATAAGAGAAAATCAAAATATTTTCATTTATACACGCTATATTTTATGACAAACTTAAGAATTATTTAAAAAATTATCGAAAAATTATAATTTATGCTTTAGCTCTGATAAAAGAAAAATAAATGAAAATAAGACTCTTACCAATCATGAGACTAATGAGGTATATTTTTAACATTTTTATGACGCTTTTTTTCTCTTCCAATATGTATTTATCATTCAGTAATATTATTCATTACGTCATAATCCTTTCAGACCCAGTTCATGTGATTGTGCAGGTTAGATATCTTATATGGTTTTGCTTCTGGAATAGCTTTATGTAAGAAAAGTCACCATCTCTTGATAAAAAGTGGTTTTTTTACAATTTTTGCACACCCGTTCGATCATTCGATTCAGGTTATTCTTACATAAGACGATTCCAGAAGCAAAAATGTATAGGATGTCTAAACCGCACAATCGCGTGAACAGGGTCTTAAAGGGATAATTGAATTTTTTATCCAAAAATTAAAGATATTTTTGGAATATATATATATATATATATATATATATATATATATATATATATATATATATATATATATATATATATATATATAAGAAATTTAAATTTTCATTTTGTCTATTTATGTTGTGATAATAAAAAATGAGAAAAAAAACTGCCATAAAATCCTAAAAATATGCATCCCTGTTTTCTGCTCTCCTTACATGACGTATGTCCTTGGAAAATCTCTTCGGTATAAGAAAAAGTATGCAATCGATATTACAGGCGAATTTATTTTTCATTCCTTCAGTGGGTCGATAAACGAGTACCATGCTTGCTTAGGAACTAAAAGCTGAGGTTTTCACTTCAGACTGACCACCTGACTGAAACATCTGCTCATGCACCTCAGAGCCCAAGGTCACGAAAACTGAGATGGGAACAGTAGGCCTTGACCCAACATGGGCTGTTGCGCTACATAGTTTAGAGTTTACTCATAACTAGGCCATATGTTCTAAGCTCGTGCAATCTACGAGGGTTGGAGCAAGAGTCATGACAACTATTTTTTTCTTGAAGATTCTAGTCCGGTTGGAAAATATGACATATACAGACGAAAGGACAAGGTCTTAAGTTCATGTGTGGATAATGATTAGCACTAAAATATCGTAACACACTAATTTATTTCGGTAGTATACAGGCCAATGTGGCTTTCGTGGTGCAAAAAAAAATTGACATCATAGTACACATAAAGTTGACATGACAAACTTGGGCCTAAAGTCCTTCAATATAGTCCCCTGCTACTGCCACCACACACTGCCAACGATGTGAGAGGCACTGAATACTATCAGCCTAAGCATTTGCTGCACCATGTGTGAATCGTCCCGAACGTTGCTCATCACGGGCTGACTCACGTCTTTGTTAAAACTTTCCTATCCACCGCGCTACGGTACGGTATGGCAGAGCATTATTTCCAAGGGCTTCTACTAATTCACTGTGACATTCCATCGCATTTCTCCCTCGGAAAACGGCTATTTTGAAGTAAGCGCGCTGCTCAACACGGGTTACGTCCATCTCACACTACACTCACCAACTGAGTTACCAGAGCCCTCGCTGAGCTTCTACTAGCTATCATAGAGCCATATGTGTTCTGCAAACACACTACGCCTGCAGAACTTCCACTTGACACATATACGTTTGTGATCCGTTCACATGTCTACAAGAAAGACAAATAGTTGCCATGACTTATGCCCCAACCCTCGTATATCATAATGAGTTTAAAGAAAAAAAAATGTATATATATATATATATATATATATATATATATATATATATTATTTTAATAATATTATAATTTAGGTGCAATAATCTTCATATTTTTGATAGACTGCACAAGCTATATTAGAAGGAATTCATGAAACAATTCAACAAAAATTATTGTTTTAATCATGTAATAATATAGGTGCAGCAATAACTTTGTGTTAAAAAAATTGTAAATTGTTTTACATACTATATATATTATTATATATTATATTTATTTATATTGCATGTTTTTTTAGATGCATCATTGTTCTACTCGTCGTTTTGTTAGCCGTTGGTACTTTCCTGGACACTTCTAACCGATTCAACTGCAAAAGCAAGGAATCATCAAGTAATGAAAAATATTTTTGTGCTCTTTACATGTATGGAGCTTTTGTTTCATAATATTAATTATATTATTGCAGCTCATAATAGTTACAGTATTTTGTTCTACGTTATGATATAAATGGCTCAATTCCGTGTATAATTTTTACATGTTCAAGTATTGTGGGATCTTGAAAAAATATTTTTAGTACATTCATGATACTTAACTCATAATTTATCTTTTGAGAAATACAAAATAAATCAATTAATCTTCATAATGAAAATCGATATACATTTTCTTGTGAATAAAACTTTAAAAAGAAATAGCTGTGAGGGCGCCACCCTCGGATGCCCTTCTCCTTGATTATTAGCGTGAGCTAGAGTTGCAGGATTAACGGAAGAACTAGAATCAGACATGATCTTAATCTGACTTTATTAAAATCTTTAACTTAAACGTTTAATAAATTAGATAATAATAATATATGTGAGAGAATCTACGGTGGCTAAACACACACTATATATAATACCGAAGTAACGTAACCCGGACCACTATCAATACTAACTCACCTAAGCTCTATTCCTAAACTATCACAGATCCGAATATTAAACAGTCACTCCTACCTTTAATTTAGACTGAAGTAGCGATCATTATAATTCTAGATGAAGTTGCTGTTTACTCGAGTGCAATGGTATGCACCTTGACTTAAGGGCTCTCTATCACGTATAATTTCTGCTTACTGTCACTTAACGTTTTCTAAAATCTCTGCACGCTTGAACCACGGATTATCTTTACATTCCTCAAATTGCCACACAGCTTACTCTAAGGTCTGATATTTAAAAGCTTCCTAATTTGCATCTTTCCTTCATGCTTCACTTCTTGGATTTGATTGGAAAAGAGTAGCCATTAATTCTGGCCCCAAAGAACCCAAAGGACATGTTAATGAAAAGACGCGTGAGCCCGTCACATAGCTTATAACTTAAGTCTACGTATTCCTATAGGAACCCATTTTAAAACCATTTCAAATGTATATAATTCACATTCTTTTAAAAAAATCCCTCTTTCTTTTATGGTTGCTTACACTCCTTTCAAATTTATAAAGTGTGAAAAGCACTTTCCGAGCATAAAGTACCACAACCAGGTGGCTTAGAGATAGCGTGGCAACTTCGTTAGCCTAAGGTTGCGGGTTCTATCCCGTCGGAGTCGATAGATTTTCCGATGGCGTAAATTGTAGGCACGCATATCACATGATTATGTGACATGTAAAAGGTCCATTGAGTTTCAATTTAGCAAAAATAAATCACGGCAAGAAAAAGAATTCGACGAGAACTTGTGTGAATTAAAAACAATTCAACCATTTAGAATTTGTTATCTGGGGCTGCCACTAGATGGTGCCACTAATAAAATAGCTCTCACACTTGGAGATTTGTAGTGTCTGCGAAAGCTAAACTATCAAATGTGCAGCCAATTAAAGAAACAAACAACTTTTTGTTTTGAGAAAATAAGCATTCCTTTGCACAGTTATCTTAGAATTAAATTTTACACTTTGAAACTAGTATAGAAATAATTCTTTTATAAATAAATAAATACAATTCTTAACAGCTTCAAAAACAGTTTGCTATTTTTGGAACAGCTTGCGCAATGGAAAAAAGCATCACGGAATGGAATTTCAAATAAGCGCTTTCTTTGTAAATACTATATTATTATTATTCGTTTTTTTTCGAAAAAAATTATTCCATTGCCATCATTCTAAGAAATATGCTACTTTTTATTTTTTATTTTTCACATCTCGTCTTTGCCAACGTCTTTTCACGAACTCCTAGCACGTTACGTGTGATAGAATAATTTACTGCAGCCTTAGAAACAGACCAAAACGAATACATCTACTGTTTGTAATATTTTATTTTATTATTTAAGTGCTATTGTGTGTTAAGTAGAAGAATTCCGTAAGGTTTCACATGAACGTATATTTGTGAGCATTAATGCCCAACAAGAGTTGTGCATGCATATTTACATTCGTTCATGTACAGAAATCAAGATAGTGGGCTGCAGTTAAACAACTGGATAAAAACAATCGAAAGATTCTTTTTAGTATAAAGTGTTATTTTCAGTTTCCTAAACAGCTAATAAAATGTTCCTGTTATTTTAAGATATCTGATAGCATTTGAAACCTCAATTTTGAGAAAGTTTATATATATAAATGTATAATATTTTTTTAATATTCAGTGTCACTTAAAATGCATATAAAAATGTTTTAAGGTATCCGATTAGGTTCGGAGATACATTTTTCAAAAATTGATTTTCTGAATAATTTTATTGTTTTAAAGAACATAAATAGGCTTAATAAGTTATAGCTATTAAATAACTAACATGTATCACGCTTTTTTTGAAAAAAAATTATTTTTAGGAAAATTTAGCAAATTTTTTTTAAATTAAAAAAAAACATGATAAATAAAAATAAATAGCACATTACTCAATTTTAACGCCATTGATATACTTCTTGATCCCTCTGAAGTATCACAAACCGCAGGATAAAGAATAGTTTTAGAAATAAATATTTTATTAGCATTTAAATTTGATGGTTATGATTTTTCGTCAAAATTACCACATGTTCTAAGCTAAAAATGGCTGTAAAATGTGGTTAAATGTAGCTGTCTTAAACCCCGCGGTTTGTTACACTCTGAAGGCCCCATAGCATATATGCTATAAATTTCATTGCATTTGATTGGATTATTTCAAAGATCTCCCGTGTTTCGTGCACAAATTATCATGGAAGTTCATTCTTCAAAAAACGAATTAAAAAATATGTTTATTAGTTAGATAAAGTAAGTGCTATAAAAAAGAACTTAAAAAACTCTCTAGTTTTATGTATTAGTCCTTCTTCCTCAATAATTAATTTATTTTTTCCCTAATGACCCAAACAACACCAAGCATCAAACACCTAAAAACACTTTTTCAACCTAGTCGGATACCTTAAGAGTATCATGACAATAAAACATTATTTAAATGCTAATTTTTGGCAAATAATGAAGACAAGATGACATATTTTCTAAGTATTCCCCTTTTACGAAAAGGGCTTCTGTAATAATAATATTTCATGTATATACAGCTAACACTTCTGTACAAAGTCTGATCTAAGATTTTCAAATATGTAATTTATAGAAGGGGATTTATTCATATTTTATTACATTAAGGTAGAAAAATTTTTACAAGAAACACCCGTTTTTATTTCGATTGATAATTACTCCGAAAACAATGGAAATGTTTCAAAAATTCTAGTTCTCGCTTTGTAATGAAGTCTTAGCAAGGTATAGGGAAAATGTTATTATTACAGATTCATTTTCCACACAAAAAAGTAATATTGCGAAAATACATAATTTTACTTCATTTTTGCCAAAAATTGCATTTAAATATTTTTTTTATTTAAGGTATCCGACTACCCTAAAATCATGATTTTTTTCAAAAATTGACAAATTTTGTTTATGATTTTATTTTATATCCCATCATATACGCTTAATAAAAATACCAAGTTTTTTATTTTCCATTCAATAGAAAAAATTACAAGTGTTTTAGTAAAAGCAGATGCCTTAACTTTACACAAGATGTCAAACTTTAAAATGCGTTTTACTCGAAATGTGTTTTTTGCGAAAAGCTCAAACGGGGACAGCAATGGCTCAAAAAGTTTTGAAAATAATTTGCTGAAATTTTTTGTGTATGTTATGCATAAAAGTAAAAGTGTATTGATCTTCAGGTTTATCAATCACTGCTTTATTTCAAAATTTACAGTCCTTTATGTGAATATAATCACTTCCTTTTTGAGCAATTTCGTATAATCACTAAGATAAAGTGCTCTAGTTTTTGTAAAAATTGAAATATCTCTTATCCTGAAGGTCATTTCAAATATGAATAATAAAGTAATGCATCAAAATTGAAAAAATTGAGAATTTTTTCATAAAAATTTTGTACAGAGCGGGCCCCGTTTATGTAATTTTTTGTACATTTTTACCAGTTTTTCCCATTTTAATAATAATAAATTTTTTTTCTGCTTTCAATTTTAAGATTTTTTTCCTTAAAATATACTAAATAAATCTAAAAATCACAAAAAAAATCCTTATATTTCCATTTTTTTCAAAAAAAAAGTTGTTGCAAGTAGTCGGATACCGTAATAATAGTTTTAATACCATTTGGTATGTATACTCTGATTCAACTAACTCTAGAAATAAAAAAAAATCATTTATTATGTTTTTTTACAGTCGCGCGCGTGTTTGTGTGCTCTCTCTCTAACACACACATGCACAAACAAGCTCACACAAACAAACTTTCGTGTCATTAAAATGTTCAATACAATACTATGGAATTAATGCGTCTATTGACGTAGTTATGGTAACCCGATGGGAAACTTTTTACTTAAAATATTTTCTTTCATTATAATGTTAATGAATTGCACACCCATCACGATTTAGATAAATACATTCACTGTTTGAAATACACTTAAGCATTTTCAAAACATTACGACAAAACATTTCATCAAGATATTAGTTTTTGAAGTTACTTCTGTATATTATTTTGAAACAATGTCAATGCTAGGTTACGAAGCGATTATTTGGGAGTATTGTCATGGAAACCAATTAAGTGGTGGAAAATTAATTTTCAAAATGTACAAACAGATAATTTCTCTTCCATTGATGTATATTTTCAATGCTTTGTGTTTCATGGTTTCCTTAAATTTTTGAAATTTTTAAATCACAGAACTAATAATAATAACATGGTATCATACAGCATCATTGATTATTATAAATTAGGATAAATCGAATTTTTTTTTCATGTTTCAGAATTTACCTATGCAGAAAAAACGCTCTCTGGTATATAGATGAAAGGAAAAATAAAATTTTAAAAAATTAACTTTATGCTTACTGCAACAAGGGAAATGAAGTTTAAGTATTTTAGCTTTTTTATTGTAATAAGTCAAAGTAATTTTTATTCAATTCTTAATATTAACTCACAATCTCTATTTATTTATTTATCTATCTTGGTGAAATTTTCAATCGTTAATAAAATACATTTTAAAATGCTCCATTGAGCTGAAATTTAATATACATGATTTTATTTTGGATGACAATACAATAATTTAATTATAATTAATAAAAATTAATTGATTAAATCTAATTATTTAAAGAATTACACATACAGCCAAGTTGGCATCATTTTTGGTGACTTAGCGACCCTTTCGGCGACTTGTGTCAAAACTTGAAAAGGTTTTTTTCTCACGTTTTAAAGCATTCAGTTGAACTGAAATTTTATATATATGATTGTTTTGGAAGACAATACGATACTGTAATGATAATTAATAAAAATTAATTACCACTTAATGTTGTGATTCTGTCCTATGTATATACATATTTATATTAATTGTAACTATTTAAAAAAGAAGCTAAAATAAAATTTTCTTTGTTCTATGTAGGAATTTACTTAAGTTTGTTTTATTTTACTTGTTTTAATATTAGGTTGGCGGAAAAGAAATCCATTATTTTTGCATGAAATTCAAAACTTTATTTATCATGTCTCGGATTGTTCGATTTGAACCAAATATGTACCGTTTTGTTATATAATTTGTTGTCATTTTAAAGGTAGGTTCATAATGCCTCTCTCAAAAAAGTCTTGGCCCTTATTGGTGAAAGCATCTAGTAATCGATTTTCACACAATCTTCTCTTTATCCCAATTTCTTATCACTCAGAAAGTTTTGCAATTCGAGTAAAAGGTGGCAATCGCTTGGTGCTAGGTCCGGACTATATGGTGGATGCAGTAAAACTTCCCAACCAAGCACCCAGAGGTTATGGTGAGTCACTGCAGTAGTGTGTGGCCTGGCGTTATACTGATGGAACACAACTCATCTTCTGTTGGCCGTTTCTGGTCAAGCGCTAGCTTCAAAGGGTCCAGTTGTTGACAGTAGAGATCTGAATTTGATGTTTGGCCATGCGGAAGCAACTCCGAATAAATGATTTCTTTCTAGTCGCACCAAATACACTGTAGAACCTTCCTGGCCATTAGTTCTGGTTTGGCCACCGTTTGAGCTGCTTCACTGCACTTTGACCAGTATTGTTGTATGTGACCTATTTCTCATCCCCAATCACCATTCGCTTAAGAAATGGGCAGATTTCATTCAGTTTGGCCAAGGCTTCACAGATGGAAATTCGGTACATCATGTTTTTTGGTGTTAAATGGTGTGGCACCCAAACATGGAGCTTCTTTTTGAATCCAACTTTGATCAAATGGCTTAAAACTGTTTTACGGTCGATCTTTAGCCCCTGGGCGATGCTACGACTACTAACATGCCACTCGATTTTAATTATTTCTGTGATTTTATCAATACTTTCGACGACGGACCTGCCTGTGCGAGGTGCATCTTTAAGATCAAAAATGCCTGAACAGAATCGACGAAGCCAAAATTGCACGTAATTAGCTGTTACAGTATCGGCACCATAAACACCATTCACAATTTCAACCGCTTTGCTTGCATTTTCGCCTTTATCAAAGAAAAACTAAAATGTACCAAATTTTGTCTTTGTTGACTTCCGTTTTCAACACCTTGTAACTCACAACTGAATGGTCCAAACAAAAAAAAATAATTTTTTAGTGTAAAATGTCATCTTGTGAAGGTCTCCTAGGACCTCACTTTGAGAACGAGAATAAATAGGAGTCATGTAAGAACCAGTAGCCATTTTTATAAACAACTTTCTTTATTTGGTTATCTTATCCAAATAGAATCAAAGACTTATTAACAAATTTGTTTAAATAGTATTATGAGGTTTTAAAGATAATATCCTTTAAATTAACTTAATTAATGATCTCATTAATTAATCATTAAATAACGATCACGCAGAGATTACCACGATAAGAGATCCCAGAATTATATTTAATAATGTTCTTATTGAACATTTAACTTTAATCTCACTCCTAAAACTTTAATGAGACTTTAAATACAAATCAATGGACTCGGAATCTCAATTCTTCAGATTAAATATCTCTAACAAGAAATCTTCAATTTAAATCCACGATAACTTTCTGCTTCAATCTCTATCTCCTACTGCTCTAACTTTACTATTTCGTTTGACTTAAATACTTAATCTAATCTGCATAACAAGGAATCCTGTCCGCTTTTTGGAGTTGATTTTAAATAGGTAGGGAATTAAATTTCCCTAAAAAGGTCGACTCAGAAGGTTAGTGATAAAGTTCCGTATAGATTCGTCACAATCTTGACAACGAGCATAAATTTAAAATTGTTTGATTGATTCTTTACGAGATATCGACACTACAACCATCTATCGAAAAAATAATTTATATTTCTTTTTCCCCAACCTAATATGTGTTGCTACTATAACTTCTCTCAAAAGATGTGTAACTTGTTACGGAATGCAATTTTAATGTATTCCAATTATTCGACTGTTTTATTAATGTACTTTCTTCATATAGATATTCTGATGGACAGTCTGAAGTGCTTCTCTGTGAACAAGAACCTGAATAAATTGCTCAAGATCAGTCACTCGAAAGAAAATTTTGGTGTCTTGAATGGAATGCGTGTGTTATCTATGGTTTGGGTGGTTCTCGTCCACACATATGGATTCAATCACAAGCAGTCTTTTGGTAAGTGACACAGAATCATGTATTTTTTTCTTTACTAAGTCACATTTTTTTAATAAATTTTTTAAAAAAAATCATTACTTTTGTAAAATTTCAACTCTGAGGTATTTTCTTATGAGGGACTATTCCAGTTGTTAGAATAAAATTAAAATTTATACATTTTGATTGCAAAATGTAATTATCAATTATTTTTACCTTATAGAGGATAATTTCTATTTCGGAAAACATTAAAAAGGGGTTAATACAGCCATACTCAACCTGCGCTCCGCGGGCTGCATGCGGTCCACCGAGCCTTTCTAAGTGGCCCGGCAATGGTCTATTGCTCTGAGAATTTTAAGAACATTGTATTAAAAATTTGGTGGAAAATTCTTTGTCAAGAAATCAAATGTATCAATTTTGCTTTTTGCTGTCGGTGCCATACGGGTACAAATTGATATTCTTTTTCTATTTGAAACGGTTTCAGTTAATGATAGCAGACAACAGAGGAGTAGCGACAATTTTATGGGTGAAACTAATCCGTTACTCTCTTTTATATTTTGCAAGAGAAAAATATTCGAAAAAAATAAATCGTTGCAAGACGATTGGGAGGTTGACTATTTTGTAGTGAAACACGCGAACATGGATTCGTAATTGTTTCATTTGACACGAAAAAGTGCTGTATTTAAAAAATTCAAATAAACAGGAATCATTCAATGGCGCTTTTCCTCAAAGATATCTTTCAAGAGGTGATAAATAGGCTTTCTTGAATAACCTTTGCAACAGCAACAATGTTTTTTGTCAGTGGTAATATCCCAGCGGTAACAAAGACATTGTATGAAGTTTGTTACATTATTGGTAATTCTATGAAACCGTTTACAGATGCAGAAATTGTGAAGGAGTGTTTCTTAAATGCTAATCTAATTTAATGTTAGTGACAAAAATAAAATAATGATTTTAAAAAAAGAAAAACAAGAGTTATAATATTTTAATCAATTTTCCACATTTTAAATTTCCAAAGTCATCTTGGTCTTAAAGAATTTCTCCCACCCCCCTATTTATCTTCATGTTGCGGCCCGCTTGAAATGCCTATCATATGTATGAGGCCCGAGAGAAATAGCTGACATATGAATGCGGACCAGCAGAAAAAAAGGTTGAGTACACCTGTGTTAATACTTTGTGGACCCTTCACAAAATGTGTGTGTCAAGTTCTTAGTTTACGATAAATAGTCATGCTTTAAGTTTGTTTTTTCTTCCCACGCAGCACGAATGAAAAAAAATGCTTTTTTTTTATTATGTGCACGTACTTGTTTTTGAATCTTTTTCTTAATAAGGTTTATAATTTTTAGAGCCTTTTTGGTCTTCAAACCTGCATTGGACAAAAGAACGGTCGCTCTTAATGAGGTTACTTTCGGTACAATTATCAATGCATGGGTTATTGTTGACACATTCTTTGTATTAGGGTAAGTAAAAGCCTTAGTTATTCTTTTTTAAGTAATTATTTGATAAATGCCGAACAGACTTCACTGTTATTCATACTTACACTTATCTCAGAGTCCAAAAATAAATTATACAACACTAAACTGAAGACCTCTTTAAATTGGCTACATGCACTGGTGTTAAGGCTTCAAAAAGAAAATTTAAACTAATTTTCATTGCTTTTTCTTGCCACACTTCTAATAGTAGAAGTAGTTTGAATTAAAACTCGACTATCTATGGTAGCATGTAATTTCAGTTGAAGAAGCAAATAATATTTTCAAGGTCATCCAAACTTTATTCCAACATCTCGTTTCCATAATAATTGAACAAAGCTTAGAACAAGAGAGTGTTGCCATTCACAAATTATGGTACAGTTACGTTCACTGTTGTCACTCGAAAAAAAGAAACAACTCTACAATTTAATACCTAACGTTGCTCTCCTGAACATAAATAAATGAAAATAATAATATATTTTCAACATATGTGTGACGCGCAAAACTAATTTACCATTTCTTTCATCTCTGTATATATAGCTTCTAATTTAATTTCATGTATGATGACATCCAATTTTAATTTTTTATTATGTAAATATTAGTAGATGGTATGTTAATCATGTATAACTGTAATGTGTAGTGTTATTTTTCCATTTTCTTTACGGTGGTTTATCAAATATTCACGATCCCTGCTTTAAAAATGTTTAGAATTTGTCTAAATTGTAGACTTATCCTACAGATGCCGGAAACTTATATTTTAAAATATATAAAAACAGGATTATATTTAAACGTATCAAATGCAACGAGAAAATGTAATGCAACTGCATTGCAATTATTACGACCGTCACTTGATAAATGCAATCACGTGTTCTCCACTGGATTCAAAACTGACGTTAGACTTGTTTTTGTAAAAGTGTTCTATTTGAAAATTTAGAAAAAATTTCATTATTAAAAATTTGAATATTAAGGTTTTTCAAAAAGTTTCAAAACTAAAAAAATTCTTATATTATACGTGTGTTAATAAATCAAGTTCATTCTCTTTACCTACATGCACCATTATTGTTGACAAATATGTACATTGTAAGAGAAAATTTCTACAAAAGACAAAAATTGGCAACAGTGAAGAGCTTGAACTGATTGGCAGGAAACATATATTTGAATATATCATGTGGCAATAACGTAACATAAATTTATAAATTGATTGGTAGGAAAGACGTGATTGTAGTTGTCATGTGATTATGAACGTCACATGAATTCAGGCCATTGTTACCGCTTTAGGTAATGCTACTTACGCATTCAATTTCAATGGCTTAAAAAATAATCATTTGTATACATATATTCAAGAGCTCGTATGCAAAATTTCGAGATGATTTTATTATTTTTAAGGGGGATTCGCGGTTTTCTTGCAAAATAATGCATTCCAAACCACAATTATCTAGTTTTTTAAGACACATAGACCCTATGAGAGGGATTAAGTTTAGTATACAAATACGCTTCGAAAGAAAATATTTAAGATTTCAAAACTAAATAACAAAATGATATTTAAGTTTTTTTATGTTAAGTAAATCTAAAGATACTTTTTTTTATTATGTGCACGTACTTGTTTTTGAATCTTTTCTTAATAAGTTTATAACTTTTAGAGCCTTTTTGGTCGCTCACTCAAACCTGAAAGCATTGGACAGAAAAAATGGTCGCCTAAACTTTCTCCGATATTATTTGCACAGGATTTGGAGGTATGTCAATACAATAATACTAATTGCAAAAATGTTTCTAATTAGTTTTTATTACATCAATTATATTTTTTACTATACCAATATTGTGTTATATATATATATCACGTTCTAATAACTTTTTCAGTAAAAATGATAAAATTATTTTATGAGATTAGATTTACTCATAATACTTGATGTTTGCCCGTATTACTTATGGCTTCTGCAATATAAATATATTTGAACAAAAAAAAATTACGTTTCTTCTTCATAAGAAACTTTTATACGGCATACAATACTTTTCAATCTTTCAGGAACTTGTAGTACTTAAGATATAAGTGATAAAGCAACATTAAATTCTGGCTTGCACTGGCTTAATTATTGTATGCTTTTATTTGTGCACCTTGCGCTTCTAGCAATTTTTTTTTGTTTCGAAAAAATGTGTGATTGATATAGAGATATAATTTGGTAATAGTTTTGTTTGTAAAAATAAATGAAAGAGAAATAATAAATATCTCTCCACTTGGTATAAAATATTTCCCTACCCAAATGGTTGCTTGATGCTTATTGTTCCTATTGGTGGATAAGTTAATGTGCATTGCCATTAAAAAAACTAAAATTAAGCGTATGTTTGGATTGTTCTGTCAGAGCTGGTATGAATAAATTGTAGAAAAAGCCGTAAAATATAGAAAAAAAATCTCTCACTCCAATTTTATTAAATCTTAAATAAAATCTTTTTCTTCTCTTACGAGCTCAATTATATATAAACCAAACGATATATTTCAAAATGCAATGAATACTAATTTAAATTTCGAATAAATGTAAAAGCAGACGATAAATAAAAATTAAATCACGAGGCTTAACCAATAGCGCTGCATCGGCCGTCCCCACACATGCTTAGTTCTTCAGTTAATGCTATTAAAAGATCTTCGCAGATAATAAAAAATTGTAAATAAACATCAACTCATAAACCTCAATAAGTTCGTTTTTGATTAGAACTGCTTCTCAATGATAACACTGATTGTATCGTATAAAGAAATGCGGTATTATTCATAAATTAAATAAAAAGTGGACTTTCTATCAAAGAATTTGAGAGCACATGCATGGAATTATAATACATAATAGTCCTCATAAGCACTATTTATCATATTTCAAAGAAAATCAAGATAAAGACTTTGTTTGAAACGATTAATACTTGATTATAATCTGTCGCGCCCCTGAGGTCGTGGATGTGGGAGGATTCGAAGAAGAAGCAAACATGATCTTACTAATTTTAATCCAGTATAATGGTTAGCGACGCTGACTACTGTGCCGTAGGGTCTGGGTTCGAATCTCGGAAAAGACATGGATATTTGTAAATGTATAGTGCCTTCGTGGCATGGGGGTACTCTAAATAGCCGTCGAGCCGCAAGTCCACTCGTGAAGTTTGTGGGAAGTAAAAAGAGGTGGGAGGCCTCTGACCACCCCCAGAGTGTTCTCCCTCTAAATTGGTGTGTAACCGAGCCAAATTGTACTGACACCTGTATGGTTCTCAAAGCTACGGCTAACGAGAGGTGTCACTTAGCCCTTTGCCATGATGAATGTCGTGACCCTCAATCTGGTCTTTGCCGATCATGTGGCATTAGTAACAACAACAAAAATTTTCTCGGCTTTTTGCCAGGAATCAAATAATTTGTTAAACAGTTAATTGTATGTGGGCGTCAAGATTAGGAATTAAAAAAACTAAACTCTATTGTTTCATTGACTCAATAAGCTATTTTTGCAAATATTAAGTCTTCGAGAGAAAATTTTAAAATTTATTTTTAATAACGAGAAAAAATATCCTAAGACTTAAAGATTCAATTTGAAAAAAAGGAATTGTAGAAAGTAGGTCGTGGGTATAAACCAGTGAATATGTATTTTCTGTCGGGAACTTCAGTAACAATTTACTTACTCGACGAATACACGGGATCAATGTTTGCCATGAATCAGCCAAAAAATGAAGCGTCATTAAATTCCAGAAGCTTCTCATTGCAAATTCTCATTTGAAACGTGATGCAAGTGCTCCATTTAAATAAGTTAACGAAATACAATACCGATTGTTTTGAAAAAATATTGCTGAGCATATAATCTCTTTAATGCAGGAAAGTCCTGTATGAATACTTTAAATCCAGAATAATTAACAACTTTCCAAGTATTTTTTTTCGCTTTGAATCGAAGAATTTGAAATGACGCAGAATTTAATTGTTATATCTTACAGTCTGAAATTGTCATTTTTAACCCAGCAGTTTTACTTCAAACTTTACTAATCTTAGAATTCAATTTTTTAAAAATTTCTAGATGTTTGCAAAATTTTATTTCTATTTTAATTAATAACCACAAGCAGTGACGACTTAATATTTTTGAGGTTCTGGGCCCCTATGAAAACGTAGATCCCACTTGCGACTTTTTTAAGTGGAAAGTATATTGCATAATTTATCAAATACTCTTACAAATGGTGATCCAGTACAAATAATTGTGGGGGTTACCCCACAATCTCACAAACTTTGACACAACTGACTGCCGCTTTTAGACTAAATGAGTAATAATAGAGTATGGTGGTAGGCCTAGACTGTAGTGACACATTTCCGAAAGGACAGAATCCACGACCTATGGATTCATAGCCATGTAACATACCTTTAGACAAAAGTGATCATCACTGCCAAGAGGCTGTTACTGGCTTAAGAAGATATTCATACAGTACTACCCCACCAGTGAGTCGGTGGATAGGCGAGCGAACGATACATATGTTTTGGCGAGCATGTGTAGAGTGTTGCTGTTAGTTGGAGGTGTTGCGTCAAGTGAGTCTGACGACATTGTCTGCAGATCACTGGCATACTGCTTTGCTGCCCTCAACTATCGGTAATATTGTCAACAAATCACGCCATTAAGGTCGGATGGTGGATGCAATTTCTAAATTTGTTTTCCCTACGGAATCACTCGTTAAGTATGCTGATAGTAAACGTTTTATTTTTCCGTTAATGTGTTATATTTCTTTGCTTATGCCTCACGCAAACTCGTTACTTTCGCCCATATATTTCTATACAAAAATTCCTATACAAAACCACCCTCATATTAGAATTGCGAGAGTTGTTTGAAAAATTCTTGGGACGAAATACAAAATAACTCATCCGAACTATTTTTCAATCCTTACTATTAACTCACACTCACTGTTTATTTATTTGTTTGTTTACTTATTTGTTTATCGTGGTGGAATTTTCAATCTTTAATAAAATACATTTTAAAGCGCTCAATTGGGCTGAAATTTAATATACATGATTTTATTTTGGATGACAATACAATAATTTAATTATAATTAATAAAAATTAATTGATTAAAGCTAATTATTTAAAGAATTACAAATACAGCCACTTTGGCATCATTTTTGGGGAATTGTGTCAAAACTTGAAAAGGTTTTTTTTTCTCACGTTTTAAAGCATTCGGTTGAACTGAAATTTCACATACGCGATTGTTTTGGATGACAATACGATACTGTAATGATAATTAATAAGAACTAATTACCACTTAATGTTGTGATTCTGTCATATGTATATACATATTTATATTAATTGTAACTATTTAATAAAAAGTAGCTTAAATAAAAATTTTCTTTGTTCATCTAAGTAGGAATTGACTTAAAAAAATTGTTTTTATATTACACTTGTTATTTTTCAATACTGTCTCCCAGTACACTTTTTTTGCGATTTCTAGGGTCTTGGCACATTTTGGTAAACTACTCAGCAGATCTACCGAGCTTTTTTGACCAATTTTAAACTCTGTTCCGCTTGGCAACAGTTGAATATGAAGGAACAGTGTCCAGTATATTCTGAAAGTCAAAACTTTTTTTCATACCTTTCTTTACAATTATTCCACACTCAGATCTTAATTTTTCTTTCTTTGCAAATCACAACTCGGTGACACCATATCATTTTACTCAAAGCACTGACATTCAGTGGCGTAACGGAGAATGTTAGGGCCCCCCTGCAAAGTCAGATTTGAGGCCCCAAGGTGAATCTCCCAAAGAATTCCAAAAGCATAACTTAACATAGGTTTTGGGGCCCCTCGCGATGCGGGGGTGTACGTTGCGCCACTTGTGACATCCCACGTGTTAGATCATGAATGATTAATAATTACTTTAAAACTGGGTTGTGGTCGCATTGATTTTATAAGGGTGATTCTGAGAAATTTTCAATCCCCCTTTCTATATTTTTTGAATAAAATTTTTATAAATCTTGCTAAGTCATTTGAAATATTTTGCTGATTGTAAGACAATAGAAAATCTTCATATTGTTTTAAGAATTAACTGGATTATATAAAATGTTCCTTAACTCATACTACGTAAGCCTCGCAAGCTGTAATATTAATTTCAGGAACTCTCAAAAGGTTTCTTTTTCTTATTTCTGTGATATTTTTGTGTGTATTTATACGCTTTTAAGGTGTAGGTCAATAGATATAAAACTAAAATATAGTAATTGTTTCCCCATTTAGTTAATGGGCACATTAAAGTAATGTTTCTTTATACAGTTGCCTGAAATGTCATCAAATATATAACTTGTAATCTTAAATTCCGATCTAACATATAAGAGAAAAAATGTGGGAAAAAACTTTTAAGAAATGGAATTATGTTTTAGATGTTGTTATTGAAAAACTGCAAAAACTTTTTTTTATTGTTATGAACTATTCGTTTGTGTGTGTGAGAGAGAGAATTTTTTTTATTTCTTAAATGAAAAAAATTGTTTTACCACTACAACTAAATTGAATAGTCTCCTTTTACTTAGGTTTTTCATTAAAACAATAGGACATTAATGTAATCCATTAAAACTATATAGCAGCGTTTCTCAAACTGTGGGGAGTGCCCCCATGGGGACTGCCACGGCTGGCTCAGATGTAGTCCAATCTGGACGTCCAATTTTCGATGACTTTTTCCAACATTTGTGGCCGTATATCGGCAATAACACGGCGAATGTTGTCTTCCAAATGATCAAGCGTTTGTGACTTATCCACATAGACCAATGACTTTACATAGCCCCACAGAAAATAGTCTAGTGGTGTTAAATCACAAGATCTTGGAGGCCAATTCATAGGTCCAAAACGTGAAATGAGGCGGTCACCCAACGTGTCTTTCAATAAATCGATTGTGGCACGAGCTGTGTGACATGTTACGCCGTCTTGTTGGAACCACAGCTCCTGGACATCATGATTGTTCAATTCAGGAATGAAAAAGTTAGTAATCATGGCTCTATACCAATCACCATTGACTGTAACGTTGTGGCCTTCATCGTTTTTGAAGAAGGATTCCACCAGCCCATAAAGAGCCCTAAACAGTCAGTTTTTCTGGATGTAACGGTGTTTCGACATACACTTGTGGATTAGCTTCACTCCAAATGCGGCAGTTTTGTTTGTTGACGTAGCCATTCAACCAGAAGTGCGCTTCATCGCTAAACAAAATTCGCTTATGAAAATCGGGAACAATGGCAATCTCGTTTTGGGCCCATTCGACGAATCTACGCCTTGCTGGATGATCGTTTTGATGAATTGCCAAACCAAACTGAGAATAAATCACTTGACAGCTGTTAAATCGGTCGCCATCTTGCAAAGTAATGCCAACTTAAACTTCTATACCAGGAAAAAAACACTCTTTACTACAGTTATAAATGTATCAGTTCTGCACCATGTATTTTATAATTAATTTAACAATACCAACTTAAGAACAAGTTTAAAAATTACCAGTGACCCCCTATGGGCTTGTCATACAAAAAGTATATCAAAAAATTAATATTTATCTTGATCATTTGTACGGTTTATAATTATTCCCTTAACTGTCGGTTAAAAGTTAGGCAAATCGCTCCCCAATACCACCGTTCCCCCAGAATGTGATGTAAGGAGGAGGGGGGGAGAAAAGGAATAAATAAGCAAATCCTTCGCAAACACAGTCAAGGTCCTTTTATTGCATTTCAAAAAAGCCTCGGAATAATTTTATGGATATCAGTGCACAGAAAAAATCGTACTTTGGTAAGACGTATATATACGTCCAGGGCAATTATCGCTTTGGTTAAGTAAGACGTTTATATTCATCGATGGCACAAGAGGTTGAAGTCGTGTTGTAGCTTTAAAGTCAAAGTATAGCGTTATTGAATTCAATACATTGTTATGGTATGGAAGGGGTCGCGATGAAAATTACGATTGAATATTGGGTCGCAAACAGTGAAAGTTTGAGAAGCACTGTTATATAAACATACATAATATATTTTATTTATTTTTCTTAGGTACAACTTAAGAACTTTGTACCAAATAATAAAATTTGAATTAACCCCAAAATAATTTTTTACATTAAACAAGTAATAGAAAAAAATTAAGTCAATTCCTACTTACATCAACAAAGAAAAAGTTTATTTTAGCTGCTTTTTATTAAATAGTTACAATTAATATAAATATGTTGACACATATGACAGTATCACAACATTAAGTGGTAATTAATTTCTATTAATTATCATTTAAGTATCGTATAGTCATCCAAAGCAATCGTGTATATAAAATTTCAGTTCAACTGAACGCTTTAAAACGTGAGAAAAAAACCTTTTCAAGTTTTGACACAAGTCGCCGAAAGGGTCGCTAAGTCGCCAAAAATGATGCCAACGTGGCTGAATTTGTAATTCTTTAAATAATTAGTTTTAATCAATTAATTTTTATTCATTATAATTAAATTGTTGTATTGTCATCCAAAATAATCATGTATATAAAATTTCAGCTCAATTGAGTGCTTTAAAATGTATTTGTATTAACGGTTGAAAATTCCACGAAGATAAATAAATAAATATATAGAGAGTGTGAACTGATAGTAGGAATTGAAAAAAAAAGGATTGCTTATATTTCCTTAGTTGTAATTATTTTTTTTTAAAAAAAAGTTTTTTTAAAATAAAATTTTGATTCTTTAGATTTTTTTCGAATCATTAGATAAATTATTTTTTAAAAAAATAAACTTATATGTATTTTGAATATGTAAAGAGCATGTATTTTAACCTACTAAAGTAGGGGTGGGCTACTAGCAGCCGGAACAGAGTTATCACGTGACCGATCGACTATCAGGAAATGCGCTATTAACCGAGATTTCTTTCCATTGCGCACTCAAAGGTTCGTCTTTTAATTTTCCTTATTAGGAAAGCAAAGAACCTGAAAGTGTTTCTACTAAAAGATTATCCGCAGAGTTTGGAAGTCAAGTTCACAAGATTCCAGGATTTTAAGAAAGTAGAGCATTAATTCAGTTTGCTTCGTTATCCCATTAAAGCTGATATTGATACAGCACCTGAGGAGCTACAGCTTGAATTTATTGACTTGAAGTCAAATCATAGTGTGAAGAGAATATTTAATGCTATGGCATTATAAAGGATTTTTTTAACTCTATCAGCTGAAAAATGTCCATGTGTGAAGAAATTTGCCGTTAAAATGAGTTTTTAGATTTGGGTCAACACATACTTGAAAGTAAAGTTTTCCCTGCATAAAAATCAAAAAGACTAAATTTAGATGCAAGTTGGATGACTTTAACTTGCAGCAGTGATGAGAATGTTAAAATGCAATCTCACTTCCGATTTAAAAAAAAAACTTGTAGAAAAATATGATAGGGTGTATATCTTATTATAGACTGACTTTAAAATTAAATGCGCTTGCAGCTATAGAACTATGAAGTGTTCTTCAATGGTTCGACAACCCTGGAATGCAGCGTAAGATCTTTCTCTCGCAAGTTCCCAAAGCTTCTTCATCACGTAAAGTCAATGGCCAAATCTCTCATGCACGTCAGGACAGATCTTATAAGACATTTGTAAAGAAGCAATTTTGCTCTTAATTGCAAAAAACTGGATTTCAAGTAACTTTTTAAGGTATCCGACTACGTTCGGAACTGTGTTTTTGGATAATATTTATGATATTTAGTGTCACTTAGATTAGAAAATGTATATAAAATCGTTTTAAGAATAGTATTACAATAAAAAATTATTTAAGTACAATATTTTGACAAAAAATGAACATAGAATGACCCATTTTCAAAATATTCTCCTTTTGTGAAAAATGCTTCTATTATAATAATATTTTGCCTGTATAAACTTCAGACCTCTTTACAGAGGCACAACTAGAATTTTTGAAATATATAGCTTAGAAGTGGGTTTATCCATATTTTACGACAACAGAGGGGATACATTTTAAGAAAAAAACGCCTATAATTATTTCGATTGGTCGTAACTCTGAAAATAATGTGAATTTTTCAAAATTCCTAGTTCAGACTTTCTGGAGAAGTCTTTAACTTATATAAGCGAAATATTATTATTTTAGAGGCATTTTTTATAAAAGGAGAACATTTTGAAAAAAAGATTATTCTAAGTTAATTTTTTGTCAGAATATTGTATTTAAATAAATTTTTTGGTCATAATGTCCTTAAAACAATTTTAGACATGTATTTTAATCTAAAAGTGACACTAAATATCATTAAAATTATCCATTTATACACTCTTTTTAAATCACGGTTCCGAACGTAGTCGGATACCTTAAAAGGTGCAACACTCCGGTATCCTCCTCTCCCAGTATGTGGCACGCGTACCAAAACAAGTTGTCCACCCTTGTACTATTCCTTTAAAAATCATCAATAAAAAGACATTTAAAAAAAGGTTTATCATTGAAAATATAATTCGAATACATAGTTATAATTTTTTTATGTTTGTTTTCCACTATGCGTTTTCAGATTGACTCCACCTGTTGCTGGTGTTCTGCTGGTTATGTTTCTCCTCCCACTGCTTGGTTCGGGACCTCTGTGGCAAGACGTGATTGGTAAACAAGTTGCCAACTGTGAGAAGTACTGGTGGCAAGCTCTTATCATACCTATCAACACATGGACGCATTTTGATGACATGGTGAGTCCAATTCACCACATTCTTCTTAAATACGGTTTAGCAATGTAGCATGACAGGGAATTATGGGAGAGTGGTGGCAACTCAAGTTTTGTTCTCCTCATTAGAGAAGGAAACTCTCCCCAATAGCTAACGAACAACTCTAAGAAGAAACTAATTTGAAACAATTAATTACATCATGAGATTTTATAAATGTGTTAAGCTAAATTGATATTATGCTGTCAGAAATTGTTTTTCGTGTAGCTTAATCAAATTGGACTCATACGAAAGAAACACACTCTCGTTCGTAAGCTATTCGTGCGAAACTAAAGTACGAAGACTATTATATTCCTCAGAACAGTTATTGACTAAGGACAGTAATTTTGGGTTAAATATGTTCACATTCTTGTATTTTCTGCATATCTACATCTGAGATTTTTTCAAATTTTTAATAAGCTTAAACTTTACTGGTATAATTGAAATTGTGATAAATATTAAAGAAGTTCTATGCATGCATAATTCAGTTTGTGAAAGTTTTCCTCGTTTATATTGCAAGATATTTTTCATAAGTTTGAATAAAACATTGAAAAAACATACTCTTTTTATAATTTTGTGAAATGACCTTTATATTAATTATTGTAGTGTAGTAATGAACACCTTATTCGTTCCTTTCTAGTGTCTCCTGCATACGTGGTACATCGCTTCAGATTTGCATCTCTATTTCATAGCTCCATTGATCCTAATCCCTCTATACAGGTATAGTTATTAATAAAAAAGATTCCTATAATCTACCATTGTCTCAAATAGGGCCGTGGGTTGCCTAATGGTCAGAGCACCGAACTCCAGACCGGAAAGCCTGGGTTCGATGGCCGTACCGCCAAATACCCTCCGAGTACACACGGAGTACATGCTCGTTAAATCAGTGGGTCCGAAAGTCTTGTGGGCTGTATCACGATTGCAGGAAACTCGAGAAAATTTCCCTCCACTTTAGTTCCATGCCTAAATTGTGGAGATAGATAGTAGCGCCATCTATTGTAATGTTCGATCATCCCTTCAGGAATTTCACTGAGCTAAATCGTACTGTCACCTCAAGGCTAAGGCTAACGACAGGCGTACATCTAGCCCATTGCCACGATGAATTTCTTGGGCCTCGATCTGACTATGTCAGAAAGGTGGCATGAGCAACAACAACATTGTCTCAAAAATATTACTTTAATAAGACAAAATAATTACATACACTGAATTAGGGATAGCAAGGGCTATACCAATTGCGCAGCACTGCGCATCATTTATGCGCAAGTGAGGGCGCTGTGGTAACTGCATATATAGCACGTACTGTAATCGTTCTGAATTAGTAGTTGCAATTGCCAGTATGGGTAAACTGCCTGTGTGATTTAGACACCTTCGTGAATCGCGGTCAAATCTTAGGTGCACGATACGTGGGCCATATAATTTCCGAAATCGTCAGACAGCTAGGATTGCCAAGAGCAGTGGTCGCCAAAGTGGTGGTCCACGAGAAAACTTCGCTAGTCCACAGAAAAATGTGTGGAATATACTTGCTCATCACGTAAATTAAGTTTTAAGATGCATTGAAGCATAATTAAATTCATAACAATACGTGAAAAGTTATAAAAACTCTTCTTCATAGAATAATGCCATTTCATAGAGTAACGCCACGGTAAATAAGTCGTACTGGTGTAGCTGTATTGTTTCAGACACATTTTTTTTGTCTCGTCTCAATTCGCACTCTTCTAATGTTTCACTGTTCTGTATGTCGCATATGAATATCAGTGGTCTGCGGTGGTAATATTAGTGTGGTCCACGGGATTTAAATTACGAACTTACTGGTCCGTGAGGTCAAAAAGTTTGGCGATTGCTGGCCACGAATACATGGATGGTGGACAAAAACTAGCGATCAGGCATACTTCAAAGTACAATTAGTCGTGACAGTGCTTGGTGAAACACAGCTCAAGCGTAATGTACGTAGCCAGCGAAGCCAAACATTAGCTCAAATTACTACCCAGTTGAATGAAGGTGCCAGTCATACAGTCAGTAAATGGACTGTGCAACGCTCACTTCACCCTATGGGTTTCGGGAGCAGTTAACCTACGAGAGTACCATTGCTCAATTCTCACCAATGGGCTGCATGTCTTGCCTGGACAAGATAGCACCAAGACTGGAGTTTAGAGGACTGGAAACGAGTAGCATGGAGTGATTAGCCTCGATTTCAACTATTTAACGCCGACAGGAGGCTGAGAATACAGCGTCAGGCTTATGAAACCATGGATTCTGCATGCCAGGTTGGAACTGCATAAGGGCATTGTGGCTCAATCATGGTCGGGGGTATTTTTTCTTGGCAGTGATTGGGATCTTTGGTGCGTGTACCAACCTCCCTCAATGCAATTTTTTACGTAGAATTCCTGGGTGATCACCTCCATCCGTTTATGCCGTTCTGTTATCCGCACGGTAATGGAGTTTTCCAGCAAGACAACTGTACCTCTCACAAGTACCGGTTGGCTACTGGCTGGTTGGATGAGCATTCCTCTGACTTTTCTGTCATGAATTTGCCACTTAGAAGCACAGACTTAAATCCAATTGAGCATCTTTGGGATGTTAAGGAATAAGGCATGAAAGGCCATCACACAACATAAATGAACCTTACTGAATTATGGACAACTTTAGCCAAAATTTAGCAAGTCATTCACGTGGAACGCTTCCAGAAACTTGCTGAATCTATGCCTCGTCGAGTGACAGCCATTATCAAGGCCAGAAGAGGCCCAACTCATCACTAGGTAGTTTCCTTTCAGTGTATGTTGACTTTTTGAATATATATATATTACAATTTGCATGCAGTGAACTATGCTAATCATGCATAGTTGTAAAAATCTTGCCTTGATAATACATACTTCTAAATTCAAGAACAATATTATCGAACATACGGAGCCCATGTGATCCAAAGACCGAGGAGAATTTCAACCTTTAACTCCTTAAGGCTTTTTACTAATGTGACCTTTAAGTATAAGTTTAAAACGGAATATGAGATGTTCGAAGGACACGAACGGAGAAATCTTAAACGAGAACCCGTCCTGGGTTCCTAAGGCTCCTAGAAAAGCTGTTGTAACTCATTTTAGACTTTTGATTGGGCATGACTGTGTGAGATCTCATCTCTACAGAATTGGTATCGCCAACTCACCGAACTTTACTGTGTGTGACTCTGGTCAGTCTATGACCACTGAACATTTGGACGTGTGCCCTGCTCTAATAAGTCTTAATTCTCAAATACTGTCGAAAAATATTGGAGAACATGGGCACTAATGGCATAGGTTCTACTGTAGTGTGGTGCATTTGTAAAATAAATAAAATCGATGCTATTACTCATAAGTTTAACATTCATTCTTCTGAATTTAATGACTTTTTAGTTTCTGAGATAACGATAGTCAACTCTGATAGCAAAAGGATCTTTTATAAGTGAATTCTTAAATCATAATGATAGGTTTGTACTCTTTTGAAGATGCTTTGGCTATTAATAGAATTATATTAATTACCAAGCTAAAATTCTTTATCTTTAAAACAAAGGAATAAGTTATATTATTTAGCAAACATTTCCAATTTGAGTACATTTTATATCATTGACTCGCTTTTTTGTTTTGTATTATTCATTTGACATAACTTAAAATAAATTTCTTATTTTTTAGATGGCCTGCAATAGGATTTCTCGTGATGCTAGTGCTCACTGTAGCTTGTATGGGAATTATGGCTGCGGTTACCATAATTAACGATTTTTATCCTACACTGTTGTACTTCACACCAAATGAAAAGTAAGTAATGATTATTATCTATGATAGGAACTTAAATGTGTGTGTTGAAACCAAGAAAGTTTTTGATTCGAATATCAGATAATGGGCAACTTTTCGTGGTATCATTATAATATTGTTGTTATAGACAATATAAATACACAGATAGATAATAATGATAGCAAGATAGAAACAGAAAAATATATTTAATTACTGTATACGAATGAGAAAGAAATTTATATTCATGTTTATTTAGTTATAATTTGTATTAAACGATCAGTGCCGAGTTGTGTATCATAATTTTCGTAACAATATTTGGTTGTATAGTACGCCTCGTAATTATTTGTTTCGCATATAATGTAATACGTTTCTTTTCTAATATTATGAGGTAAAATGGAGTAATTGCTTCTGTAATTATTTCATAACTCTTCGCCTCGCCTCAGATGTGAGCAATACGTCTCTCACACTTGGACTTCTTGCTCTAACTCCAGTCACGGTAAGCTGCTTCCCTATTGGTCAGACATCCAATCCTTATCCGTCTCCCATTGGACGAGAGAAAGGCACAGCATTATACTTCTCTCCGACAAAATAAAATGTTTAGTTCTTAATTTTATTGATAATTTGTAATTTTAATGTAATTATTTTTAATTCTTAAGTATCGTTTATAAATAATATTCTTCATTTTAACTTAAATTGTTAATATTTTTAAATAATTTATGACCAATTTAATCTGTATCATGTAATCTCAAATACCCTAAATAGAAAATCAAGGCCTTAGAGAGCCAAGAGTGTTCCATGTATACCTCACAAATATTGTTAAATTAAAAATGATGGAAGGAATTTATTTTTTATAACATTTGAACATATTTACCCAATTATAAACTTTGAAATTGTACCCAAGTTTTACAAGTAGACATTGACAAATATACTATCCTGACCCAAAAGATCAAGAGCCTTGGAAAGTCATGGAAAACTGGCACTTGTGGGTCCAATCCCGAGGCACCTGGAGAAGGCCGGGGCTGTTTCCTGCATTCTCCTTACCCCCGGACATGTCTTTTTGGTAGTATACCTCCCCTGTCTTGGACTAGCTGCTAACGAGGTCATGCCAGAATGAATGGCTATCACTTGATCTAATGTATTGCACTCGATGATACCCACTGACGACATCGTCAGTGGGTACTGGTAGGCTTGGCATCAAATGGTCAAGAAGTCAAGCATGGGTGTTGGATAAATAATAAAAACAAATAGACCACCAAGTAAAATTTGTTTTGAATTCAATGAAGAACATGTGTTTGTCTTTATCATGTGACCATCATGAACTGAGCCCATTACACAAATAACAAACCAAATAAGAAAAGCAATAAAAATCTAAAGATCTGACCACCTTAGTATTTGATGATTGCCTAGACATTGTGGATCTAGATTTAGATGCAAAAACATCTTTTTTTTTGTTTTTGTGTGTAAAATCAATTATAAATCTAACGATTTAAAAACTACAAAAGCGCTATTTTGAAAGAAAAATTTTTGAAACTAAACTCTTATTAGATTCTATTTCATATGTGATTTTGATCACTCTTTATTGTTCAATTCCAATTAAATTACAAATTTAATATTTTTTATTTACAGATTTACGCACGCTATTTGTGATTTAGTGTATTTTAGACCTTACCCTCATATGGGTGCCTATTGCATTGGTCTGGCTCTTGGTTACTTTGTCCTCAACTACAGAAAGATTAACATAAAACCGGTATGTATGAAATGGGTATTTTTGACTTTTTTACACTCAATCATAACTTTTTAAGAGTAGGAATATAGTAATGCCTCGACTTACGCAAATCCGGAGTTACGCGATTTTCAAATCTCGTCGATTTGTCTTTTGCTTGAGATTCATCGGTAAATCTTGGGGAAAATTTTACAGAAAACTTTAAATGGTGTCTGAAAAAAACTGCGTGCCCTTTTTTTTTTCATCACTGAAACTCAGGCGGAGTCAATGGCAGAGTCTGAGGAAATTGGTAATGTGTTTGAACATGTTGTCGATTTTGCCAGGACACTAATTTTAGAAATGAATATAGTAGATGGTCAAAAACAGCTGAATTCCCTTAATTAGGAGCTAATAATTGATGAGCTCATAGAAAAGCATGGGCAAGAACAAGACATGGAAGAACTTGAGACTTTTAGACCAAGTTCAATGAGAAGATCGAATGACGGGTGGAAATTTGACAGAAGGCCTCAGATTAATTGAAAAGGGGTTACAGAATGTAGACTCCAATGAAGAGTGTATTTTTTCAACAAATCTAGGAACGAAGAAATTATTAGAATTCTACGAGGAAATTTTTCAGGAGAAAACATTTTTTAGCCGGCAAATGACTTTTGTGACGGGCTTTTATCGCGACTTTCACTAATGTCCTCTTGGGGTTTGGGGGCCATAATGGCAATTCTTTCCAATCAACTCGAGAAGAAGAACGTGAGAATTAAAATTAGGAATCTTATACATAGTAGAAGTTTAGCGTTCGTGGGGTGGCTATGTGAAGTTGCTATATGAGGTGTATGTTTATGATTAGAAGCGAATAAGTTAAAGTTAGAGGAAATTCCAAGTTCAAGAATTAACCTACCCGTACCTGTGTATTCAAGCTAAAGATGGATACCATTCGACAAGGAGTAAAGCCACGTCAGTTAGGACCAAGAGAATAGCTGTTAACTAGGATATTATAGCGGTAAGCGTTTTAAATTAAGGTATAAGGAGCCTGTGTGTATTAATGAGATTAGAGGTAATCTGTAAAGTTAGATATAGTGGTCAATTACGCGATTATTTGGTAGTATGAATTGTGTCTTCTCACTTCAGATTTGCTTAATTTGATTATTATTAATATTGTATATATTGTTTATAAGTTAAGATCTTAATAAACAAATATTAAGATGGCAGATTTGCGTGATTCTTCATTCTTTCCTACAGATACAGGTCGCGTAGATAATGTAGAAATGGGGCACCAATAGTAGGTGCCTCACACTTTGTTAGATTTTACTAAATTTTCTACATCAAAATAACTTCGGTTTGCGATTTTGTATTTGTGTTATTTAAGATTTTATTGAACATTTCATTTCTAGATTATTATTTTTCTTCGTCTCCATCTCAATTAAAAAATAATTTATATGTGAAATTATACTTCGACTTCGGCGCATGCGACTACACTGTTATCACTCAGTCCTACCTATAGCTTAAGTTCGGGGTATTATTGTAATATAAAAATTCCCAAACGTAACTAAAGATAGTTAATTTTTTACGAAAATTCCGGGATAATTGTTTAATAATTTTTTCAAAAATTCGTCGTATTTTCTTTTATTGCTTTTAAAATAAACCGGATGTCACACTTTTTCAACATAGTTTTAAAAACTATATTTACGAAGGTTTAATTTTTTAAATTTAATTTTGAAACTGATTGAAAAGACTGTTTTTATATACTACTGCAAGTTGAGAATAATTCTGATTTGTGTTGAAAAATCCTACAAATAACTCAAAAAAATACTTAGATAGTAATTTCACTTTTCGTGTGAAATCAGTTTTGTCTTAAAGGCCTGTGGTTAACTAATATATAAGAAATATTGGAATTTTCTCACTCAAAACTGATAAAAGAAGGACTGGAATAAAATAGTAAAGTGCTGTTCTTTTTTCCCACAGATTGTTCAAATATTAGGGTGGTGTGGTGCCATTGCCTGTAACTTGGCCGTTCTCTATGGAGCTTTTGAATGGAACAGGGGTAACCTACCCACGCGAGTAGTTGATGTGGTTTACGCCATGTTCCACAGAACTGCCTGGGCTTTTGGTATCGCTTGGTTGATCTTCATTTGTATAACAGGACGAGGAGGTAAGCGCAATATCTTATTATTAAAATTTATTTAAAAGAAAAATCAAGTACATTTATAAATTTATTTTTATAATTTTTTTTTCATTTTACCCTATAAATGTGTCTGTTTATTACAGAAACGTTGTATTTTTATTTTTTAAAAATTCTTTTTTTACCCTATTTTTTGTCATATTGAAGCTCTGTAATTTTCCCCTGTTATTTTTCAACATTAAAATCAAAACAAAGTAAAGCAGTGCATCTCAAACTTTCAATTCTTGCACCCCAATTTTCAATCATAATTTTCATAGCCTCCCACCGTACAATAATAATATATAGAATTTAATAATAATGTAATATGACGTAAGGCTACAATACAACTCTAATTATAAACCGCCCAAATTAACAAGATAGTATTAAATGTTGTGTATAATTTTGTATATGTGACAAGTCCATGGAAGTTAGTAGTAAGTTTCAAACCTGTTTTGAACTTAGTATTGATAAATTAATTATTAAATACATTGCGCATTACTGATACATTTATAAGAATAGTATATCAATATAAATATGTCAGAATGTATTTTGTTTTTTCTTCTTTCAGTAAATTGATAAATTTATTAAATAATCTTCTATTTTCCTCTTTTCGATCTGCTCTCGCCCCCCACACGTAGGGCTGCCATTGCCCCAAGGGTTGGGGGTACGCCTCACAGTTTAAGAAACGCTAAAGTAAGGAGATCTAAAATGATGTGTATGCATATTTTTAACAATAAAGCAAACTAATAAAATATTTTTCCACAAATTAAGAGGACACAGTACGATCCAATTGACAAAAATCGGTTAAAAAATCCAAATAAAATTGGTTAGCCTAAATTATTCTGTATAAAATTTTGTATAATATCACAAAATTTGAAAGTCCCAAATTCAGAAAATATCCATAATTGTGATAACTTTTATGATCGTTTTCATCACATTCTATTGGCGCATTAAAACTTTAAACTGATTTATCTCAGAAAAAATTAACAACTAGTTTATCTTCATTTGAAACGCCAAGGTCTTTTTTCAATTCCTACTCTATTAATTCACTCTCTCCCTATATATATCTCACTTGTTCAAATTTTCAATCGTTAATAAAATACTTTGTATTCATTCATTCAAATTCAAATAATTTTTTTTGTATTTGTAGTGGATGGTATATGATGTTAATACAGTTTTTTCAAATATTAATTCCTTAATTAAATTTCATCTTTTAATTTTAAATTTATCCTGTGTTATTTCTATCGTAATTACAACTAACAGCAACTGATGGCGCGAGGACCTTTTTCTAACGAAGTAGAAATTGACGTTAAAAAAGATTATATTACTTGTTACTGTTGCGTTAAATAATTTGGTTTTTTTTTTTAGCTTTTACTAGCAGTACATGTAGCAAAAACTGTTTCGCATTTTTAAATCAAAGCAATTCTTACTTTTATACAAATACTTCAAGTTATAATTTATGAATTTTTTAAGTAATTTTTGATTAAGTATTCATAAAAAAATTCTTTTGCGAGTGTCAATCATGTTTGAAGAAAACCACATTAGGACTTTTATTATGCATAGTTGGACGCATTTGTAAATCAAATTTCATAGTAGCCTTTTAAAATCCCCTCATAGATTTTTCAAAAATTTTAAAGTTAAATAGTTAGCTTTTTGTGGTGTTATGAACACAAAAAGTGTTCTACGTAATGCATATGAATTGGTTTCAAACAAAAAAAAATGCAAAAACAAATAAATGAAAGGTATTTTATAAATCGTATCATATTTCCTTAAATATTGACTTAATTTTGAATATATATATTTCATGATATGTATCGAACTTTCATAAGAACATTAAATTGGAATGCGTTTTTTTTTATGATATCATTTCCTTTTCAATTTTTTTTTGGGAGGGGGCTTTTTATAATGTGTTGTATATTTAAATATTTTTTATCTAATACCACAATCACTTTCCTTGAAATAATGAAAGTTTTTGCGGTGATAGTTATATAACATTAATTATAGTATCTACATTTTTTAAGATGTAGCAAAAGTCTAGTTACGCTCAATTTTTTTTAAAAAAATTTGACAATAATAATGAGTAAAAGGAAACATTCTAGCATAAAATGTATGTCAAAGTAGTCTTTTTATAAATTTTACTTATTTATTTATTATCTGGCATAGAAAAAGTAATGATCACAAGCAAGAAAAAACTCCGTTGTTTTAAATTTTCTTTTTGTTTAACGAAGTCTTTTTTTTCCTTCAAAAACTAGGTCTAATCAACCGATTTTTGTCATGGGATTTTTTCATTCCATTGGGACGACTTTCCTACTCAGCGTATATATTGCATTTCCCTGTTCTTTGGGTGAGGAATGGCATAAGAAGAGAAAGACTGCACTTTCATCATTATGACATTGTAAGTATAAAAACCTGCTATCTTTTTTTTTCTAAAAGAAAATGAAACTTTATGCTGAAATATATATACAGTGGAACCTCTTTATTGCGAATTTTTCCATATAGTGAACTTTTTCCTGGAACCTTGAACATTTCTCGATTTTCTTCGTAAAATAACCTCTCTTTAGCGAATTGCATTTTCTACATAAAGAACTTTTTCTTTTGTGTTTAAATTTTTGTTCTCCCTTTTTTTAAAGTATTTCTGAAAAAATTTCTTTTTATCCTCTCCTTAACACATTTTATGGTGGTCATAAATTTTGAACTGGTTTTATTAGATCCTATCTCGCCGAGAATAGAGTTCTTGAAGTTTCATGCAAGAAGTGCAGCATTTAACCCCCATTGCCCAATTCATTAGAAACATTTTCGAAATCCTCTTTCACCCTCAATGGAGTTGTCCCGTGTCCCCGCGTTCTAATTATAAAATAATGTATGTGTAATATTACTTGTATGCTTTAAATTATGAAATGTCCTTAAAATTCATTAATTTTAGTATAAAATTATTTTCTTAATATTAAAAATACAGTGAATTCTTCGACATTCTTTTTTCTTGTTTTCCTTGTAGTTTTTCTTTCTTTCTTTTTTAATGGGTAAGATATATAAAATAAACATTAATTTTCAAAAAGGTGTGAATAATTACTTTTATTAATATATAGTGTTTATGAATTTTAAATTTATTTTACGTGGTTTATAAAGTATATTAAAAGATGAATCTCTATATCACGAATTTTCCATATAACGAACTTTTTCCGGGATTTAGCAATTTCGTTATATAGAGGTCCAACTGTATAAATATTCCGAATGTTTAAACATGTTTGGATTTTTTTTATCGAAAGATGCTTAAGTATATTAAAATAGAGAAAATTATAGCTTTAAGTACATGTTTAGGAAATAGTTATACACAAAAAAATAAATTTGGTTATATATAAGTTATTATTTTAGGTTCTAAAAAAGTATTTATTGTCAATAAAATAAATATGTTTAGTTTTTTGTAATATATTTCATTAGAAATGTTTTCTTTATTGCTTTAAACTAATATTTTATTTTATTAACTGAAGCAGTACTGCTTTTTTGTTAAAAGTTAATCAAAAATAGAAATCTGGGGAAAGATCTTATCCCTGGGGAAAAACGGAAAATGTTTACACTAGAAAATGCCCATACAACGCCGGCTTAAGCGGAGGGGAAAAACTTGAAAGCTTGTCTGACAAGGAAAAAAATAAAACAAATTTGAAAAAGAACATTTTAATAATTATAAAAATTACTCATATCGCGCATACAGACCTAAAATTGCTGGCGTCGAAAGGGAAAGGGGAAATCCCCCCCCCTATGGAGATAAAAGTTATACTTTGCCTAAAAGCTCGTACAACGCCAGGTTAAGTGGAAGGTGATGATGATTGAATATTAACGTCGCACTGTTCAGCTACACGAAGGCTTTTGGCGATGGACCACGTAATTTTGAACCATGGTCAAGTGACGTGGACGACACCTGAGCTGGCACCCCCCTCTCCAAACTACCACACCACACCCACGGGAGGACGTTTCAGCTCTCGACAGATTTAACGTACATCGCTGCCCTACACGGCGGGTCTTTAGTGGTACTGGGATCGAACTCGTGACAAAGTAAGCCACGATCCGATACCTATACCACTCGGCTACCGCGGCCGTAAGTGGAAGGGAAAGACACCCGTCAGGAAGGACAAAGTCAAAGAAATTTTTTAAAAAAAAGGGAATTTTAAAGGTATTAATATAGAAATGACACCCATTCCAGGAAGAGTTGACATTGAGAGAGGAAGGAGAAATCTCCCTATGGGGAAAAAGTTATACAAACATAAAAGCCCGTGCGACGCCGGGTTATGCAACTAATCTAATTATTTGTTTGAACATTTGAAATTCAAATACTTTTTTTTTTCATTTAATATAAGCGTTTTCAGCGTAGCATTTTTGTCATTGGTAAATGCGTTATAATGATAGAAGAGAGTTTCGGTTATGATATTGAGTAATAGAATAAAACATATAAAAAACTAATAACATAATTTTTTTCCCTAGTTCTACGAATTCTTGGCTACTCTGATTCTTACTTTGTGCCTTTCTGTGACATTCCATTTGCTGTTCGAAGCTCCCTTTTTGAATCTGGAAGAAGTGTGGTTCCCGAAAAAGAGTAAATCAAAAGAAAAAGAAAAGAAGATAGAAAATGGAACGACAATTGTCCCAGTGGCAAAAATGGAAAATGTCTTGACCAATGGTCATGCAACAGACGTCTTCTCCGTGCGTTTGTAATCATGATGGAAGAGCCATCATTATTGTATATATGGGAGGTTCATATTAGTTAGTTGATGTAAATAGCAATATTTTTATTATCAATAAAACTTATTTTCTTATAGTGTTGAAATTCTTGAAAGAACTTACTTGTTGCAATTTTGTCTCTTAATATTTCATTACACTAGTCCTTTTAACATTCATTCGTTTCAAATTTTAAATTTAAATTTAGTATAATTCTTTTGATATTGTTTATGTAAAATCACATATAATACGATATTTTTCTATAGTAGAAAATCTCTTAAACATTAAATAACTTCAATATTTTTCGCTCCTGAAAATATGGGTTTTAGTATATTATTTCAATACAAGAATATTTATTTCTTTTTTCCGAAACAACACACACGAACCTATTCCCATTATTTTTGAATTATTGTTGAATATTTTTTCCCAAGAAATGTTTTTTTTATTGTGTTAAGTTTCCTTTATATAATATGCTCCTTTTTTATTCAGTAGAATTAAATTTTAACCTAATTCTGATAAAAACTCAAACTTGACGAATTTGAAATTTCCTTCTAATGATGAATTTCTTCAGCTGCATTAGAGACGCGTTGTTATGGAGTTATACAGTATTAATTTCTAAATAAAATTTACTATCAATCCAGATTAAATTCCAAATTTCCCTTTCATATTTAGAAAGAGAAACATTTTGAAATTTTTTATGAGATTGTCTTGTAATCTATAGTTAACATTTTAATGGTTATAAGTTAAATATCTACTTCGATATTACCTATTAACTCACAAGTACTTCTATTAGGTATACTTACACTTCTACTTGATTTTGTTACGATTTAGCCCCCGTAATGGCAACATTATTGCTAACTTTAACTTGAATTCAATAAAATAAATTTCAAAATATGCAACAGAGGGAGATTTATTTTAATTGTTATATGTCAACTAAAGGAACGTGATGCTTTATGGGTTATCATGTAAGCCGTTATAAATTATTTCGAGTTTAAAAGTTGGAATTCTATTATATTCTATTTCTTTAATAAATGAATTCAATAACATTATTAAACTGATTTGTAAAAAACTTAAGCCGTTTTAGTACTTTGGTGGTTTTATAGTGTAAGGAAGGGGTAGCCAGCCCAAATAACCTTGCGGGCCACTTCGGAAAAACATTATAATCTCGCCGGCCGCACATAAAAATATGTACCTTTATATAAGATTTGAAAAAAAAACACATTTATTGGAGTGAAAATTTAAAATAGAATGAATTATTATTATTTTCTCATTATTTTTCATGTATACACAGACATAGATAGTATAATAATGTTTATACAATATAATAATGCAATGATCAAATAATGTTTAAAAAATTACAGTTGCTCTTTTCTTGAAAATTACGGTGCTCCTTTTGAATTGATCTTTCGTTACTCATTGCTGAAATTTTATTTTGCTGTCATTCACAAGTGATTAAGTATACATTGCCCTTTATCTTAAACGTCCTGTATATATTTTTTAAACTTTCAAAAACATTTCTGACTGCCTCTTGCTTTTAGGGTACTCCAAACAGTCAAGGAGGAGGAGAAAAGAAAGTCGCACACTCAAAGAATCATATACCATCCATAGTAAAGGATATGCGTAATGCAATTCAGAATTTATTTAAAAAAGTAATTTAATATAGTAAAATCAAACGTAACTGTTTGATAAAATATAAATCTATTTTAATCTGAAAGACATTTCTATTATCAAAAAGGATTTATTTTAAAACAAGAACAGGTAACAGGCATTGTGGATTTATATATATATAGTCGTACCTCTATATAACGAAGTCGCTAAATCCCGGGAAAAAAATTCGTTACATGGGAAATTCGTTACATAGAGGTTCATCTTTTTATATACTTTATAAACCACATAAAACACATTTTAAACTCATAAACATTATACATTCAAAAAAGTAATTATCCAAACCTTTTTTAAATTAGTATATATGTTTATTTTATATATATTACCCATCAAAAAAGAAAGAAAAACAGCAAGGAAAACAAGAAAAAAGAATGTCGAAGAATTCACTGTATTTTCAATACTAAGAAGATAATTTTACACTAAAATTAATGAATTTTAAAGACATTTTATAATTTAAAACATACAAATAATATTAAACATACATTATTTTATAATTAGAACCAGGGACACGGGGCAACTCCACTGAGAGTGAAAGAGGATATCGAAGATGTTTCTAGTGAACTGGGTAATGGGGGTTAAGGGTTGCACTTCTTGGATGAAGCATCCAGAACTCTATTGCTCTTGACGCGTTAGGATCTAATAAAACCAGTTCAAGATTTAAAATTTTTTTAAAAGAGTCGGTGGGCCGCGTATTGAACACCCCTGGTGTAAGGCAAGTGAGTGAGTGAGGGCTATATTAACTTTATACTGTAATGGATAGTCCGTGTCGTCCATTAATGTGAAAGGATCAGAAGAAAGATGATCCATAGTCAATGCAAACTCTATTTATTAACAAATTCTCAACAACGAAATAAATTCAACAATTCAAGTCAAGAAATGCGCCAATTGATAAATATGGGGAGCAATAACGGGATAGGCCATAATAATATATCAGAATCAAGTTATAATAATAAATCGGATCACTTACACTTAGTACGTCCAGGCAATACACTTTCTTATATATGAAGATAATTTCTAAATTAATCTAATTCAAACCGACCGAATACAATATAGCAACTAATTGACCAAATCGTCAATCTTAATATTAATCGAATAATTTACGAAGCGTCTCGCCTAGCTTTACGTTAATCACTCCTTGCTAACTTATTAGCTTCTAACCTCTCTCTCCTCTCGAACTTGAAAGTTTAATCTTTAAATACAAGCCTTAATTTAAATAATCCCGTCTTCTTCGGAGGAAAGTTTTCAACAGAATAATTCTTAAAGATCCATTATTCCACAAGGGGATTAGTTTGAAAAACGCGAATAGACCCGTTATAATACTATACAGCTACACGAGGGCTATTGATGACGGACTTCGTAATTTTGAGCCATGGTCAAGTGACGAAGACCACACTTGGGATAGCACCTACATCTTCTAACTTCCACTCCACACCAACAGGAAGACGTTTGAGCCTCGACGGAGTTAACGGAAGTCGGCCCTCTGTACACGGCGGGTCTTCAGTGGAAGAAGGCTCTAACTCATGACACGCCAGTATAGTGTACGGTAGCTATACTATAAAAGAAATATAATTTCTAGGTTAATTTAATCAAATGTTTCCTTCATTACTGCGTTATTACACTACAACTAAACTACCACAAGCTTATGAAATAGTGGATACTCCATAATGTAGCTTGCGACATGCAAAAGATTCCTAATCTTTATGTTTCAAATATACAAGAAAACTAAGGTTTTAAATTCTTAGTATGAATTTTGAAATATTCGGAATTTACATTTTTATTCAAAATATGAGAAGGAAAAGAAAATATGTAATTAAAAAAGTTCACAATACAATCTATAGTTAGTTAGCACCAGAAAAAATACATCACTTAATATTTTTCTTAAGAACACATTTTTATTAAACAGCTTTGTTCTAATCAAAATAATGAATTTTGAGAAAAAGGGTTATTTAAATTTCAACATTCGAAATTTTCAGATCTTTCAATATTTGCGTATTGTGTTCTCCAAAAATGCCACTATTATTTTATGTGTATTTTTAAATTTTTCTGCAGAATTGTGTTTGATTGCTAGAACACAATAACAATCATTCATTAATGATGAATTATTTCCTCTATCTTACAATCAATCATTATCTATAAAAGATAAAATAATACGTAATGAAATCATAATCGTTACGACATGTTGTAATTCTATTTTCAAACTGAATGTTAAAATCGAAAAGCAGTAAGTGCGTTAAGAAATTAAAAAGTAATCCCTGCGATTTTTAGTACATTCAGAAACAGTTTCGTAAACAATGCATTTAAAAGTTATAAGTTCTCTACCCCCCCCTAAAAAAATTACTGATATAAATGAAAAATAGAGAGAAAGAGATAATAAATTTGTGAAGGTAGAAATAAAATTCTGTGTATTTTGCTTAAAAGCTGACAGTGCTTGCTTGAAAGCTGAAATAAATATTTAAGATTATTTAGTAAATAAAAAAGTATGTTTATTTTAAAAATCTATTTACGATATAAATGAACAAAGAAAGTAATTACCCTTTTCTTCAATTCCTACTATTAGTTCCCTGTTTCCCTATATATATGTGTATAATATATATATATATATATATATATATATATATATATATATATATATATATATATATATATATATATATATATATATATAGTATATATATATATATATATATATATATATATATATATATCTTACTCAAATTTTCAGTTGTTAATAAAATTCTTTCTATTCATTTATTCAAGTTCAAATACATTTTTTTGTAGTGGATGATACTTGATGTTAATACAGTTTTTTTTTAAATATTAATTCATTAATAAAATTTAAAAAATGAATATAAATTGTAACGAACAAAAATAATAGTCCAACACCCTATATAGGAAGGAAAATCAATTTCTATTTTGTCACTTAATATTGTGATTCTGTTATACGTATATACATATTTATATTAATTGTAACTATTTAATAGAAAGTAACTAAAATAAAAATTTTCTTTGTTGACCTAAGTAGGAATTGACTTAATTTTTTTTAAATTTCTTACTTGTTTATTATATGTTAGTTTTGAAACTCAGATTCACACACACACACACAGTACACAACATTTAAATCAAATAAATACGAATAAAAAAATCCAAAGCTATCAAAGCGAAATAATCTCATTAAGATCTTATTTGTAACTTCTCAAAAATGGCATGTTTGTACACGTGTCATAAAAATGAATTACAAGCCACATAAAACTTATTTCTCGATGACACTTTCTTTCTGACCATTTTACTACCATATCTTTATTTTTATTTATAAATTGCTCGTGCAAGCTGCTGTGTGTTTAATAGGACTCTTAGGCGTTTATTATTCATATGAGAAGCAGCAGAAAGCTTTTATCTGTTTGCAGCTGTTTTGAGGTGTTCCACGCAGAAGGCCAATCGATTTGTGATGCCTGAAATAATAAACAAAAGGAACGTTGTTGGGTTGATCTTTCATTTCTAAAACAATAGCATTGTGAGGTTTAAATAATTTACCACAAGCAGTGGAAATGGTAAACCATACGACACACCAGCTGGATCGAGAGCTCATTATACACCTGTGGTTTAAAGTAAGAATTTTTTGGGCTGTCTATTAGCATTGAATATGAAAAACTTCCTCATTTTTAAATATCAATTTTAAGGTATCCTACTACCCTAAAATTGTAAATTTTGCCAAAAATTGACAAATTCTTTTATGATTTTTGTATAGGTTATCTTATTAGCTTTATAAAAATACCAAGTTTATTATTTTCCATTCACTAGAACAAAAGCTACAAGTGTTTTAATAAAAGCACAAATGCCACTACTTTAAGCAAAAGATGTCATACTTTAAAATGCGTTTTACTAGAAATGTGTTTCTGTGAAAATGCTCAAACGCGTACAGCGATTACTCAAAAAGTTTTGAAAATAATTAACTGATTTTTTTGTATATGTTCTGTATAACAATAGAAGTGTTTTAATCTTCATATTTATCAATCACTGTTTCATTACAAAATTTACAGCCCCTTTTGTGAATATAATCACTGTGTTTTTAAACAAATTCGTATAATAACTAAGATAAAGTGCTATAGTTTTTGTAAAAATTAAAATATCTTTTATCCTGAAGGCATTTTAAAAATGATCAGCAAAACGACACATTAAAACTGAAAAATTTAAAATTTGCTCACAAACTTTTTGTACAGAAAGGGCCCCATTTATGTAATTTTTTGTAAATTTTCGCCCATTTTTTTCGCATTTTAGTAGTGATAGTTTCCTTTTCTCTTCTTAATTTTAACATATTTTTCTTAAAATGTACTATAAATAAGTCTGAAAACCACAAAAAAAATCCAGATATCTCCCTTTTTTAAGAAAAAAATTTGTCGCAAGTAGTCGGATACCTTAATAATTCAGAGCAATATTAACATTTCTAATACTATTAAAAAAGATTCACTACAAAATCAGTGAAATTTTGCTTTTTCATCAGTAAACGAAAAATGGGAAAATTAAATTAAGTTATTTCATTGCTTAAGTGTTATAACGAATAAAAATTTTACTTTTATTCAAAATCTGTAAAAATTCTGTTTGCGTTTATGTAATTTTTAAATGTTGTGTATTCAAATCTGCGTGTAAAAGTATTTTTTTAGAAGTTGAATTCCTGAATGTTAATGAAAGGAAATGGTTTTTCAAGGAAAAAAAATCGCTAATAGGTTTTGTGTTTCAATTTTGTGTTACAGATCGCAACAGATTCTTTTTCTCTTATTGGGCTCATGTATAGAGGAAGGTTAAATTCTGCGTAATTGTTTTAATTAAAAACGCTTTCTCGGCTCTTATGTAAGGAATAGCTCATATTCGAAAATATACGGTATACGTTTATTTTATTTTACAAATCAGAAAATTCAGTCTGATTTTTGTCTTATCAGTGCAATGCTATCTTTAAAAATCTTAACTTTCCAGAAAAATTCCTGCATTCAAAAATTTCAAAAATTCAAGTTCATCAAAAATGTTTCTTTATTTTCAAGCCGAATTAGTTTTTTTAATATTAATTATATTTAATATTTAAGCTCTGTGTGTGTGTGCTTAAATTCGCATTATTTTCAGAGTTACCATCAAATGAAATAATTATTGGGGTATTTTTCTTAAAATTGCTCCCATCTGTTTTCGTAAAATACGAATAAACCCTTTTCTAAGTTATATATTTCAAAAATTCTAGTTGAGCCTCTGTAGAGCGGTCTGAGCTATATATGCGTAAAATATTATTATAATAGAACCATTTTTCATAAAAGGAGAACATTTGGAAAAAAGATTATTCTAAGCTAATTTTTTTGCCAAAATATTGTGTTTAAATAACTTTTTTTTGTCAAAATGTCCTTAAAACAATTTTATGCACTTATTCTAATCTAAGTGACACTAAATATCATGAAAATTATCCATTTATGCGCTTTGGTTCCGAACGTAGTCGGATACCTTAAATTACTTCTATAAAAGTTAAATTTCATTTTTCGTATTAACCACATTAGTTAACTACTTTTTCTATAATTTTTTTATATGTGTACGTTACTTTAACTTAACTCAGTGGCGCAATAGCCCGTTAGGGTCAAGGCCTACTGTGCCCATATCAGTATGCGTGACCTTGGGCCTTGAGGTCAGGTGGTCAGTCTGAAGCGAAAACCCCCAGTGTTAAGTTCCCAAGCAAGCTTGATACTCTTTTATTGACCCACTGAAGGGATGAAAGGCTGAGTCGACCTTGCCCAGCCCAAGGTTTGAATCTCGGACCTGTGGTGTGGAAGCGCGAGGCTCTTCTTCTCAGCCACTGGGCTTCTTTGCATTACTTTTCTTGGACCAAATTTTCCTTGATCAGATTTATTTTTTAAGTTTCTTATTGGATATATTTTGTGATGCATGAAAAATTTAGTTCTGAATTAATAAATGAAGGAATGAAGATATTAAATTGAGGAATTCAGAACGTGTGAAAAAAAATATTTACTGGAAATAATAAGAACACTTATCGTGAAAATCTACTAAAATATAATTTTAGCATTTGTTTGAAAAATAGAACAGTCCTCTATTAAATGTATTTTTTGAGACAGTGGTAGCTTTGTAATCAAGGTCGCGAATTCATGAGGTTGTTCATGTCCAATTATGGGTTGGTGTCCTTTTGCCACTGAAGACCCGCCGTGTAGAGGAGCTAATGTACGTTAAATCCGATCGAAGCTCTAAGTTTTCACGCTCATGTGGTACAATAGCTTAGAGCAGGGGTACTCAACCTTTTTCAGACCGGACCACATACACATGACAGTTATTTCATGCGGGCCGCAACATACAGATAATGGGGGAAAAACACATTATAAGACCAAAACAATATTGAGAAACAAAATTGATAAAAAAAATATTAAAACTTATTTTTGGCTTTTATTTTAATACTATATTAACTTTTCTATCAAACAAATACACAAAAATATTTATTTTTATGAATTTTTACTGAGTTAAGGGATAATTTGTAATTTCTTTCATCTATAACCAAGCCGTTTGATTGTATTCTACATTAAAAAACAAATTTATAGCAAAATTTATACATTCGATTGCTTGAATGACAGAATTGCCTGTTAAATTTTTGTACATTGTTCTACAATCTTGAATTTCTTAGTACAATGGGCATGACTGGGCCACTCAAAAAAGGCCGGTGGGCCACATGTGGCCTGCCGATTGACTCAAAATTACGAGATCGATACTCAAAAAACTTAGTTTATCTTCAAAATGTGACATAAATAAAAAATCTTTTCACCTAATCCATGCGAAGTGTTAGTTGTGTGTGTGTGTGCATTTCATCTCATCAACGAAAATAATTTTTCTAAAAGGTATGCCGAAAATTCGAAAACAGAAAGCGCTGACAAAAGTACCGAAAAAGTAAGAATCCAAATTATCGATGTAATTTTTATGAGCAAAATTATCAATATTTCGAATTAAATTCCTTTTTCCCAAGTATTTATCTTTAGAACTTCCGCAATTTTTGTCAACAAAATTATCAACATTTCGAAATCTTCAAGTATTTATCTTTCGAGCCTCTCCTGCTCAGATCAAATGAAAACATAGAAGAACAGATTTTGAAACAACGTTTTGATCTTTGTTAACAAATAGATTATTAATGCTTAGAGGTGGAATTTTTTCGACTAATTTTTTAGATTAATATTTAAAAAAATTGCTTTTTATTTCTTTAAATATGACTGATAATTCAAAAGGTAAAAGAGATTTAGATTGACAATTAATATGGAGAAGAGACTTCTAATAACTCATTGATTGCTTGAATATTTTTTGTGTGTAATGAGCTTGAGTTTTATGATTTGTCTGACTTAATTTCCATTCTTCTGCAGTACCTCTCAAAAGTGCTCGAACACTCTCAATTTTATAAAAAAATTTAAATTAATAAAAATTAATATATTGAAATTGTAATTTTTTCAATAATATCTACATTACTTACTCTTATTTCAAAGGCATTATGAATTTTTAAAACATAGTATAACTATTACTTTGAAAAAATAATAATCAAAGACTACTAAAAGTTATACCACGAAATTCTTTGTACACTTTAAAAAAATTTGAACATAGTTTTAAGGTATCCGACTACGTTCGGAACCGTGATTTTGCAAAAGCGCATAAATGAATAATTTTCATGATATTTAGTGTCACTTGGATTAGAATATATGCATAAAATTGTTTTAAGGACATTTTGACAAAAGAAAATTATTTAAATATAATATTTTGGCAAAAAATTAACTTAGAATAATCTTTTTTCCAAATGTTCTCCTTTTGTGAAAAATGCTTCTATTATAAAAATATTTTGCCTGTATATAGCTCAGACCTCTCTACGGAGGCTCAACTAGAATTTTTGAAATATATAACTCAGAAATGGATTTATTCATATTTTACGACCACAGAGGGGAGCAATTTTAAGAAAAGAACGCCAATAATTATTTCAATTGCTGGTAACTCTGAAAATAATGTGAATTTTTCAAAAATTCTAGTTGAGCCTCTCTATAGAGAGGTCTGAGCTATATACAGACAAAATATTATTATAATAGAACCATTTTTTACAAAAGGAGAACATTGAGAAAAAAGATAATTCTAAGTTTATGTTTTGCCAAAATATTATATTTAAATACTTTTTTTCGTCAAAATGTGCTTAAAACAATTTTATGCATTTATTTTAATCTGAGTGACACTAAATATCATGAAAATTATCCATTTATGCGCTTTTTTATAATCACGGTTCCGAACGTAGTCGGATACCTTAACTATTGTATTTTTTTCTTAATTTAGTACTTATTAGGACATCTCTTACCGTCCACAACAACATTTAAACCAGTGGCGTAACGTACACCCCCACAACCCCTGCATCGTTGGCGAGCCCAGGATTTTAGGAGGCCCAAAGCCTGACTGATGCCAAGTAGGTAAACATTGTAAGATCCGGCTTGGGGTCCGAAGCTTGACTTTGCAGGGGGTGCCTTAATATTCTTCGTAACGCCAGTGATTTATAAGTCTTGGTATAGGTTTTATCCGTTTCTTTTTTGTAATTTCTGCATCAATGTTTCTCCATTGTTCGGTGATTATTGTTTTTAGTTCACATTTTGTTTTATGTGTCAGTCTTCTTACTCCAACTTCAAATTCTAACCAAAACATATTGTACTGGGCTTAAATCGGGTGATTGAAGGTTGTTTTCAGAATTGGGAGACAGTTATAGAGACACCAAAGGCGTACGTTGGGAGAAGAGTATTTGAGATCATTACCTTAGTAAAAAATAAACTCGTCTCCAGTACCCAAATTTTGTTCGGATAATTTCAAATTGTTTTTTTTAATATTTAAATAAAGCTCATGATTCACAATACCATCAATAAATACCAAATCACCTAATCCTGAAGTTCACATACACTCTCACACAAGAATACACCACCTCCACATGTTTCACTAATCGAATTAAATTCTTGGAATTAAGTTCCTCATTTTTCTTGTCCAAATTAGTATACTCCTGTCTGAACCCAAAATGTCAAATTTGCTGTCATCCCAACTAGTTTTCTGTCAATGTTTTATTTTCTGAAAATAAATTCCGGTATATTAATTTTTTTTAGAAAATTACAAGGGTACAAACAATTTTGTAAGCCACTGTATATACTTTTATTTTTAACTAACTTTAAAAATTTAAAAAAAAAAACAGGTTTTATATACAATTTATATCTAAATGTGGTTTATAGGGGGAGGAGGGGAAGTTGATTTTTTTTCCATTTAAGTAAAATTTTGGAAATTCAGCTACAGGATTTTCTTAGAAATTTCTGAAGTATCCTATCAATTCTAGAAGTCATCATATGAATATATTTTCAATCATTTTGTATATAACATGTATTTTTTTTCTTTTCCCTTTTTGTCAAGCTGTTTTTAAATTAGCTTTCGTTTTCGATATTGATAGTGAACATGAACAATCTTTGATGCACAAAAATATCTGATATTAAATTTACATAACTAGTTTCAAATTAAAGTTCACCAGTTCAAAAATTTAACAATAAAGTTTTTCTGTCAAATTATTTGAAAGAGTCAAAGGCGAAGACATTTTTACTAAGATTAATAACATGTCTGTTTTTAGAAATATTTAAGCTGCGTTTAAAATGTAAAGGAAAAGAATGTACTTTTTAAATTTTATTATAGACATTTCTTAAAGATAATATTTTGGCGAAGATATTTGGCAATATATTTATTATAAATAAGGAAATAAATACTTAAATGGTGAATTATTATTTGAAAGTGACTTAAAATATAAAAAAAAAATAGAAAAGTAGAAGAAACTAACACTAAAATATTTTTATCAAACGTGGTAACTGCAGCACTGGTAACACTTTCAATAAATAATCCTTAGACTTTATTTACTGAAAGATAATATAAGTGTATTTTTTATTAATAAAATGAGCACAAAATAATTCAGTAATCCATGCGCAAACGATATCCGAAGACAAAGTAAAGCGATGTCGATGCAATAAAAACGTCAGCTTTTAAGCGAAAACGATGTCCGAAGGCATGGAAATGCTATGTGGACACAATAAAAACGTCAGCATCCTAAATGAAGACGGTGTCTGTAGACAAAGTAAAGCTATGGGTCAGCCTCCTAAGCATTAACGGTTTTCTGACAAGATAAAGCTCTTAGTCAGCATCCAAAGTAGGGACGGTTTTCTAAGACAGGGTAAAGCTATGCGTCAGCATCCAAAGTAAGAACGGTTTTCTAAGACAAAGTAAAGCTATGCGTCAGCATCCTTAGTGACAATGGAGTCTAAAGACAGGATAAAGGTTTATGAATGCAATAAAAACTTGAGCTTCTAACCGAGGACGATTTCGAAGACAGGGTAAAACTGTGCATCAGCATCCTAAGTGAGGGTGGTCTCCAAAGCCAGGGTACAGGTAAACGGATACAATAAAAACGTGAGCTTCTCAAGTGAAGACGGTTGCCTAAGATAAGGTTAAGCTATGTTAATACAATAAAAAAGTCAGATTCCAACGTTTTTGCTAAGAAAAATTATTATGATATAATCGATACGCAATCGTACAGTACTAGTATGTTTGAACTTGTTTTTTAGTTATTTCTATACAGTTTCAAATGAATGAACAGTTTTTGATATACCTCTGTAGTGGTATAATTTATGATTTCATCAACATATTTTTAACTAAAAGTGGTTAAGTCATTAAAGGCTGTACATGCTGATAACTTTCTGTATCTAATTAAATGGAAACAAAATATTTAAATCCGTTTTAATCAGATGTCATTTCAGATCTTCAAGCTTTTAAAGGTTCCAGGGTTTATTTCAAATAGTAATATACTAAACTATAATCTCCATTTTTGTGATATATACATATTTTTAATATATATATATATATATATATATATATATATATTTAGATTTTTTATGACTATATATAGAATTAATACTTTAGTTACACTCTCCAGAACTACAACACAGTGAGCCTTTTTAGCTCAAAAGTTTTTTTTCTTTTTCATTTTAGCTGCTCATGGATATAAATTTTAGTATCTCGTAATGCATATTTTAATTAAGATACCAATTTTAAAATAACGTTACTTAAATGTATAAAATATTTTACACGCACTTACATAAAATGATGTACAAAACATAGTTTATGAGTTATTTGATGAAATCACTTGATAATTTCTTTGAAAAAACTTATAGAACATTTTTTAATATTCTAATTTTTTTTTTCATATGAAAAATTATTTTTTAAAATATTGGGTACTACAGTGGTGGCAAAAAAGTCCTGAACACACTACAACGATCTACAAATGGAGCCGATTTCTAATTACATCACGAAACTCTCTAGAAATGTCTTTAAATCTATCAAATATCATGACAATCCAATTATCAAAGCACAAACACTGTTTACGTATCCTCATCCTAAAATTAAATATTCATACTCTTCGACGAAGTGGAGAAACCCGCTCCGCCCCCCATAACTCAACAAAAACACTCTTTTCACACTCTTAACAATACGATTTAGCTGCACTGCACTGCGTCTTTTACTCTGGGTTCTTGGGTGATATCTCACCGCCTTGATTTACTGCCTTCGGCCGTCCCGCTTTCCTTCCTGCGTTCTTCCCCTCGCCCCGCCGGCGCTCTGCTTCGATAGAGCGTTCATGCTTTGGGGTACGTCTTCCCTCCCCGTTTTGTCGTGGGAGTTTTCTTGATTAGATCCATCCTCACATCATGGTTTATCTTTTTCTCCCATCCTTCTGGGAATAGGCGCCTTCGGCGCCGGCGCCCGCGTTCATCTAATTTTAGTTATTTTAGTTAGTCCTGAACACACTCATTTTTTTGCATAACTTTTGTGTTTGACTTCATTTTTCGTTATGAAATTATCGCACTATCTTAAATATTGTTATTGATTTTAATGTATTTTTCCATGCTGATTTCAAATCTGTTTGTAGATTTTTTCTAAAGTAAATAGTTTCATTGATATGTTGAAAAATCCTTGACAAGAAAGCACAAGGTCACTGTAAGAATGAGTGAGTGTGTTTTCCACCAATGAAATGCTCCATTATTTCAACCAATCAGAGAGCAGTAGCGAAAAAGGGTTGAAAGAAAAAGGTAAAACGTGGTTTATTGTATTGAATGCAGCTGTGTGCTTGTTGAAAATAGTGTATTGAAAGCAATTTGAAGTGCGTTTTGTGGAAAATATTGGAATTATGGCTAAATTTTCATATCTGCCTGAGAATAAAAGGTACAAAATAATACATTTGAAGGAAGAAGGTTATTCTATGCGCCAAATTGCTGCTAAAGTACCACGTGGCCTTTCTACTGTTGTGAGAACTTTGAAAAGATTTTCTGAAACAAATTTTATTGAGGACAGGGGGCGACCAGGACACACACACGACCAAGAAAAACATCTTTACGTGAAGACAGGTTATTGCTTTCAAACAGAAAGCTTAATTCCTCGCAAATTTTGAAACAATGGACTTTGACATCAAATGTGAGTGAGTGCCCAATAACTGTTAGAGGAAGACAGCTGGAAATTGGGTTACGTGGCTATAAAACGCGCCCAAAATAATTACTGACTGAATTTCAACGCAAGAGACGATTGACGTGGGCAAGGGAACATTCATTATGGACTATTAAATACTGGAAAAAGGTAATATTTAGTGACGAGAGTCAGTTTTGTATTTCTGGCAACCAAAGTAGTGCCTATGTAAGACGACGCACTCATGAGGAATTCAGCCCTTAGTGTCTGAAGCCCACAGTAAAGTACCCGACAAAAGTAATGGTATGGGGTTGCATGTCTTCTCATGGTGTTGGAAGATTTCACATCGTTAGCGGAACAGTGAAAGCCATGGATTACATTGAAATGCTACAAAATAAATTGCTACCAACTGCGAGAGACCTTTTGGGGAACCAGTAATGGATTTTTCAGGACGATAACGCCATTTGCCATCGTGCAAAGCTAGTCCAGAAATGGTTGGAAGACCATACTGTGAATAGAATGTACTGGCCAGGATAGTCTCCCGACCTTAATAGAGAGTTTATGGTTTAAAATTGGTTATGAAATTTCAAAGAAAAAAACCTTCAAACAAACGTGAATTAATTGAAGCTTTAATATTTTCCTTCAACCATATTGTCACGAAAGATCTTCTTTTGAAATTGATGCCTTCCATGCCAAAAAGATGTAAAGCCGCAATTAAAGCAAACGGCTGGCCCATAAAATATTGATTTTCTAAGATGTGACAACAATGCAATTTTCAAAATGCTTATATTAAATATACCGTATTTGTCAATTTTCGTGTTATTTTTCTTTGCATATTATGTTATTCTGTACTGTTTTATTCTGCACATATTTTACATTATTGTGTTCAGGCAGCTTTACTACAAAAAATATTTTAGTCATTAAGAAACTAGTAGTAGATTTGAAATCAGCATAAAAAAATACATTAAAATCAATAACAATATTTAAGATAGCGCGATAATTTCACAACGAAGAATGAAGTCAAACATAAAAATTACGCTAAAAAATGAGTGTGTTCAGGACTTTTGCCACCACTGTATGTGGCCGCGGTAGCCGAGTGGTATAGGCATCGGATCGTGGCTGGCTTTGTCACGAGTTCGAGCCCAGTACCACTAAAGACCCGCCGTGTAGGGCAGCGATGCACGCTAAATCTGTCGAGAGCTGAAACGTCCTCCCGTTGGTGTGGTGTGGTAGTTAGGAGGGGGTGCCAGCTCAGGTGTCGTCCACGTCACTTGACCATGGTTCAAAATTACGTGGTCCGTCGCCAAAAGCCCTCGTGCAGCTGAACAGTGCGACGTTAATCTTCACTCACTCACCGCCACCACTGTATATGTATATATATATATATATTAAGAAAAAAATTTGGTTCTTTATACGCACAGGCATCTTTTACAGAAGTATAACAGATTTGGAAGAATGTGGTGCAATTCAATTGTGTGTACGCATAAAGTACTAATTTAATATTAGGTTTTTACCCGCCAAATGGTTTCTAATTTTCGCCAAGATGGGGGTTAACATTACAATATGGTTACATTGAATATTGTCGTTTGGTTATACGTTTGCTATAGTGTTTATGTAAATGATCGATACTTTTTTGGTTTATTTTTATTGTGATAACCCTATTAATTTTAAGCAATTCGATTTCCTTATAAAAATATTTAACCATTTTTTATTGGACGCTATTTTGTAGCAGCATTCTATTTTTATAATTTCCGTTGCATAATGGATATCTAAGAAATTACTGGTGAGTACCAGAATTATTTTTTAAAAAGAGTATGAGAGTTCCGTGTTAAATTATTACGGATTAATAAGTTTACTAAATCAGCTCTTTGGGTCAACTTAATTTTTTTAACCTTAGATAAGATATTATTTATTTCGTCCAATGTAAATGTGATAAATCTAATAAAAACGTATCAACTGTTTCTCAAAGAAGTAATAAATTGGGTGGTAGAATTTTTTATTGTGGATCTTGTAGTGTGAATTCCAATCGAGAGAGAGAGACATAATGATAAATCTGTCAGGCAGGATTCTTTTTTCAATGATAGTAAATTGCAAATTTCTATTGTTTTATTTTTAATAAACGATTTCTTAATTTTTTCCACATCCCTTAATAAAGTCACTTTTTTTAGTATTTAATTCTTTTTTCGGACTCAAATTATTTATTTATTTATTTTTAATTTTTTACTGTTTTCGTTTCTTTTAATTTTTTTTCTTTCGTCATATTTTGAAATTCCTCACGTTCAATTTCGTTATCCTAGTATTTATACTCTTCAGCGCCATTTTACATGGAAAGTGTAAGTAAATTTCTTCTTATTCCCCTAAGTCATTTAAAATGGTTGTAATTCTACAGTTCTGAGTTGCTTCATCAAGTTTCAATAATCACAACTCGTTATTTTTAGTGCGAGGTGGCCATCTTGAATAAAATCTACAATCCGTCTATTTGGCGGGATTTTAATCGCTCTCTTAATATGTCTATAGCGGAATACAAATAAAATTGGTGTAGATTTAGTGCATTTTAAAAAATACAGCACACTTAAAATAAACGAAAGATATAAAAACTACCCTTTTTAGATGGCTAAAACGCAGTATTTGGGTTCAAAGTCGTGACGAATGAGTTTTATTTATGTAAATGCCGCCGCATGAATTTGAATAAGTACGAATCTATACGTTTGTGTGTGTGCAATTCCGTTACGCTTCTTATTTCGCTTAACTTCATAGTCCTTCGGGTACTTACGTATAGTGTGGTAATGAAGACACGAAAGACGAGATGAGAATATGAGAGGAGAAAACATTTTTATTATTTTAAATACAGCACAAATGTTGGAAAGTTTTTGGTTGGTATAAACGATAAATGATATTGCGCAAGCTGAAGGAGTATGCGGGCTATCGCCAGCTATGTCGAGATTTCCCATATGAGGTCTGGCGGATCCTGTATTCTAACAACGTGCACCCCTATCACCCCTAATGCACCTGTGTTGTCACTTTAATGTTCTTTTTTCTTAAATTTTTTGCTGTTCTAAAGGTAATAAACATGTTTTCTCCTCTTTTCGTTTCCTGTGTTTCATGTGTTTTGCGTCGTCACTACCGCGCCAGGAAAGAATTTCCGACCATACATTGCTATGAGATTTTCCTTCGTCTAGGTGTATTCCATGTGTCCTGAAAGCCATAGTCCTGAAGCTTGTCTGACTGTCCCCGTTGTACTGATACACCATGTATACGTCTGTATGAGCTAACAGAGTTTTAGAATTTGTGACGAATCTATACGGAACTTTATCACTAATATTCTTGGGCGTCTTTGGGGATTGTAAATTCGTGCATATTTCCAAACAGCCCTAAAAGGAGGAAACGGGATATGCAAATGAATCAAAGTATATAAGAAGAGTGTTGTAGGTTAGAGAAAAAGGCTATTGAGCCAAGAGATACATAGAAGGAGCGCTAAGAAGATTCAAGTTGATTGTGTGATTAGTTTCTAGCTGAGATCAGGCAGATATCTACATTTGGAAAGTTGAACCGACTGGAAAGGAGTGAAGTAGTAAAAGTCAGGTGATATTTAAACTCCAATTATAGGATAGTAAGAGTAAATAAATATTAGAGTTAGTGTGCAAAGTTAAATAACATTAGCAAAATAAATATTAGTTTTAAGTTAATGATTGTTAGTAATTCACACACACACAAATTGCGTATATCTCTCGGTCCTCTTATTTCGGTAAACCCGTTCGATATAGAGTTTAATAGTTGATTATTATCATATTTATTTCCGATTGTATTCTCCGAAAAACTGGGAATTTCGGACATGTGATGACCGTAATCTATGCACAGGTCCAGCCCTGCCAACATGCACCATCATCACTCATGTAGTCAAAAGGCAACAGTGATCGAGCCGTTTTGTGCGATTGTAAGTCATGTACAGTTATTTGTTTCGGGTTATTGTTCACACGAGTATTTGACAACATATGCTATGTACTGTCTACTTTTAAAGGTCATAGGTAGGGCCTACATTTGTGTAGGGTCCAGGGCCTCAAAGTGGCAGCGGTAGTCGAGTGGTATAGGTATCGGATCGTGGCTTGCTTTGTCAAGAGTTCGATCCCAGTACCACTAAAGACCCGCCGTGTAGGGCAGCGATGCACGTTAAATCTGTCGAGAGCTGAAACGTCCTCCCGTTGGTGTGGTGTGGTAGGTGCCAGCTCAGGTGTCGTCCACGTCACTTGACCATGGTTCAAAATTACGTGGTCCGTCGCCAAAAGCCCTCGTGTAGCTGAGCAGTGCGACGTTAATATTCAATCAATCAATCAACCAGGGCCTCAAGAAGTCTTAAGACGTCCCTGACAACAATACCTTGTTAATTAAATTATTTGATTTTTGATTATTTGATTAATTAGTGACTTCAGAAGTCGTTTCTTGTAGTGGGCTAAATTCATATGACGTCATAATCAAATGAGAAACGCAACAATGTGTTTCCAGGCAATCAATTTATATGCTTAAATGTTGCCAATTTCTTCTTTTTTCAGAAAAATTCTTTTACAACAAAAGTATATATTAGTGAACTATAATAATTAAATGTATCAAATGGGCATGAAACTATTTAACAAAACATCAGTATTTACATCGTCAAAAATCTAGAATAAACAGACGTATAAAAGCACGCTTTTCAAATAATATTCTAACATGTCTCTTATAAAGCAACAAAATCACATTGATAAGATTTTTATCAATATCAGTTCCTTCTGATTATACTTAGCATCTCTTAATGGTAGAAAATAGATCATATACCGTCCAAAGGCTCATCGTAAAAAAGAACTTCAAATACGAGAATCTCTTAAACCTTTTTACTTGCACACCTTCAGGAGATATTCCAGAACCGATTTCTTCATTTTATGATTTTCCTCTCGAAATTTGACGAAAACAGATCGACAAAATATAAAATGTTGTGTTTTGGTGACTTAAGAATATATTTACAGGTATATGCTGTAATTTTTTATTTGTCTGGTACAAACAACATCGATCTTTGTGAAAGCTATTATTTATGGGAAATACAGAAAAAAAACTTAAATTCTAGAGAGGATATGAGTTATTTTGGTGGTTGCTGAAATACTCTTACAACTAAAAAATGTATTTTAAATTTATAAAAACTTTTTTTCCTAAAGTATTTTATTTATTTCTCTGAAAAATTTTTAAGTGTGTATAATTTTATTACAATCAGCATTTGATTTCATGTAATAGTTCGAATATGTTTGCTGCGAGGATCATAACAATTCTTTTTGTTTAGTATTAACATCCTGCTAGAGCAATTCAAAGGGACATAGATAAATTCAGATGATGAGGACCTTTGAATTGGTGTATTTCATTTTATTGTCTCGTAAACATGAAAGGATGATTGCGCCAGTTCAATTTAAAGTGGAATATTAACCATTACTCTACATGCTCTTTCGTGGAATCAGGATTTACATCATAATGTTTTCGTACATAGATAACTTCAAATTGGCAATCTCAACCATAAACTTCTTGACTTGTTAATAAAAAATATTAATTTATTTATAATGGTTCTTAACGATACATTATAAAAATAAGCGTAACAAATTTAAACATAAAAGCAGCAACAAAGCTCTTACCCAAAACTTACAACAAATAAAAGCGTTCTTCATCATTTAGAAGAATTTTAGTCTATATACTCTTATCACAAAAAAGTTCCAGAACTTCGTTACTCACATAATCACCTAGTCCTAACATGCTAATTGGTCGAATCCAGAGGTTGATGCCATAATGCATAATCGATCCACAAAATTTGTCGACACGACGCTTTTTTAAAAATTAAAGTTGCAGTTACAGTTGCATTTTCCATTGGGCTTGTTAAATAAATGAATTAAGTATCACACGCTGTGTGTGTCTTGGAGGGCTGAGGATCACAATGAATTTCAGAAAATTGAAATAGAGAATAATTACATATATTGTATGTGTGTTTATTCAAAAAGTGTTTCTAAATTTCATCACTATTTAGAATATTATATATTATTCAGGCAATTATTTCTTATCCTAAAAAGTGAGGTCGATATAGTTTTTTTAAAAAAATCTACATTATTTCGTAGTTCTACATATTACTTAAAGAAATGAAACAATAAACAAAATTTTAAATTAAAAAATATATATAAACTTCAAAAATCGTAGCTTTATACACTAAAAAAACCTTGATGATTAAGTAAGAAGTTTTTATGGACATTAAGCCTGTTAACATTTACAAGGTTCTTAATGATTTCTAAAATTTATATATAAACATGCTGTCTTTTATAAAAACCCAGGAAACCTTTATGTGTGTGTATGACTACAAGGAGTTTATCAAGCTTCAAAACTTGCATTAGTTCTTTTTTCCATTTAATTTTTGTTTAAAAATTATTTTTAACTTTATTAATAATAAAATATTTCTTTTTATCTTTTTCAGAAATTCCAATAATGAATTGTTTACATAAAAATGAAGTTCAATGCATATGTTATAAAATACTGATTTACTTTCTTAAGAACAGATTATTTTTTGAAAAATAGAGTTTCGGTTTTACTAATTTTTTGCTCGTCAACTTTTACAAAAGTAGCAAAAATGTTAAACAAAGCTTTTAAGCAATTAAAGACACTGACAAATAAAGTAACCATTTACAAAAAGTACCCAATAGGAGACGCGTGCTTGTAAAAGAATTAAAAAATGGATCTATTTATAAGGCACCCAAATGTCTAAAATCTTTACAAAAATATATTATACGTCGTGTACTTAAGAAATGAAGTAGGAATAAGTACGTCGGGCTGTTTTCACAAACGACAAAGATCAAAACATCGTATTCACGTTCCAGCGTCGGCTTTTGTTTTAACACAGTGCTCATAAAAACAATTTTTATGGGCTCCCTACGGCTTTTATGTCCTTACAACTTAATAAATATTTGAGATACAATTTTATTGATAGGTTGTTTGTGTTATCGATCCGAAAAGAAAGATTATGTAAGGTAAAAAGTATTAAAAGATCTTTAAAATTATTTAGAACACGTATATGCGTCAGATGTTTAAAGATATATCCTTACGGTGGCGTACTGCTTTGTATTTAGCAAATAAAGGGTGTGTTTTTTAGAGGTATAGAACTTTAAATTGCAATAAAACAACGATGTATTATTCGATTGACATGAATTTTTTTTATTCGAAAGATAATCTTGTGGCATTACATTTTAAATAGGATTTCTGGCATAGGACTGCCATGGCTGGCTCGGATGTAGTCCAATCTGGACGTCCAATTTTCGATGACTTTTTCCAACATTTGTGGCCGTATATCGGCAATAACACGGCGAATGTTGTCGTCTTCCAAATGCTCAAGCGTTTGTGGCTTATCCGCATAGACCAATGACTTTACATAGCCCCACAGAAAATAGTCTAGCAGTGTTAAATCACAAGATCTTGGAGGCCAATTCACAGGTCCAAAACGTGAAATTAGGCGGTCACCAAACGTGTCTTTCAATAAATCGATTGTGGCACGAGCTGTGTGACATGTTGCGCCGTCTTGTTGGAACCCCAGCCTCTGAACATCATGATTGTTCAATTCAGGAATGAAAAAGTTAGTAATCATGGCTCTATACCGATCACCATTGACTGTAACGTTGTGGCCTTCATCGTTTTTGAAGAAGTACGGACCAATGATTCCACCAATCCATAAAGCGCACCAAACAGTCAGTGTTTCTGGATGTAACGGTGTTTCTTTTGACATACACTTGTGGATTAGCTTCACTCCAAATGCGGCAGTTTTGTTTGTTACGTAGCCATTCAACCAGAAGTGCGCTTCATCGCTAAACAAAATTCGCTTATGAAAATCGGGAACAATGGCAATCTCGTTTTGGGCCCATTCGACGAATCTACGCCTTGCTTGATCATATTTAAAATGTAATGCCACAAGATTATCTTTCGAATAAAAAAAAATTCATGTCAATCGAATCATCGTTGTTTTATTGCAATTTAAAGTTCTATACCTCTAAAAAAACACCTTTTATGTATATCTTTTCAAAAATGTTTTATATTTTATCTTCATTCCATTTAAAAACAAACTGAGATGAGTCTGAGTAAAATGTAGTGCTGTAGCAGAAGCTATATTATTGAATAGAATAATTTACCATAAGCAAATCTAAGCAAGCTGCTGAAATAACTTATTCTACAAAAAAATTAACTGTTATATAAAATAAATATTTTTAATCAATTAAGGATGTTATTTTAGTCGCTAAGCACATTTTGTGTCTCAAAACGTGACAAAAAAATCAAATTTAGAAGGATATACTTTGATTACCATTTAAAAAAAAAAGAAAGATGTTTTGTTATAGTTTTTAAAATGTTACGCTTTTTCCATAACTTCTAAATTTTTCTTTAAATAACAATAAAATGTATGACACTTATAATGATATTCTATACTGGTTAAGAGGACACGGTACGATTCTCAATTGGCAAAAATCTGTCAAAAAAATCAAATCTAACTTTTTTAGCCTAAATTATTCTTTATATACTTTTCTATAACCTCACAAAATTTGAAAGCTCTAAATTTTAAAAATGCAGAATTATGATATATTTTACTTTCGTTTTTATTCACATCCCTATGGCAAATCAAAACTTTAAACTGACTTATCTCAGAAAGATAAAATAACAAGTTTGTATTAAAATGCTAAGACTTTTTTCTATTGTGCCTAAGGTTTTGAATTTTTTTATCTATTGGTAATAGTACATGTAGCAAAAGTTGGTATGCATTTTTGAATCAAAGCAATACTTATTTTTTTAAAAATAATTGAACTCAAAATTTATACATTTTTTAAAGAATTTTCAATAAGCATTCATAAAAAGTATTGTATGAACACCAATCATGTTATCGCAAAACCCATACCAACATTTGTTATATATCCGGGGTGGGCATTAAGTCGATCACGATCGACCGGTGGACCACCAAGACATTTTGGGGTGATCGCCTTCACATAAATTCTTAGACGCGCATACTAAAAGAAACACAGGTGGTTATACCAAGATAATGGAAACATCCGTTAATAAAATTCCAAACCAAATTTGAGAGACGTTTTCAAGAACTTACTTGACTAGAATCCCACTAAAGTTGCATTCATGGATTATTCATTTGGCAATGTTGATGTGAAAAATATAACTATATATATGTCTGTTACGTGTTCTCTATCTCTCGAGGAAAACGAAGCTTTTCTCTTTCAAAATTACGTAATTTGTAAAGAATAACTTTTGGAATCTATTGGTCGAAGTAAAGTATCCCAATTTTAAAAAAAGCTGCAATTAATTTAACATAATTCTTTCACTCTACCTACCTGTGAGAATCTACATTTTCAGCGAAGAATATAATTAAGATAACATATTCCTGTTTCACAGATGACCACTTAGAATCCAGTGTAAGATTAGCAGTTAGTAATAATATACCGAGGTATTCAAGTTGGGGTTGATAATACGAAGACTAAGTCGTCTATTGAGACTATATCTTTAAAAACTAATTTTAAGGACACACATTCTGTGTTTATTATTGTTGTAATACAAATATTGTGTTGAGCTTTTTTTTGCTTCTCACACCTACGTCACATGGTGGACTGCGACACCTTGAAAAAATTAAAAGTTGACCGTGCCATGTAAAAGTCTGCCCAACCCTATTATACATAGTATGATGTACTTGCAAATCAAATTTTATGCGTGCACCTAAATTTTTGTAGGGGAGGAGTAGCATTTTAAAATCACTTAACAAATTTTAAGTTTTTTTCTTTAAAAAATTAAATGGCCAGCTTTTTATGAAACTTTGAGCACAAAATATGTTTCACTTAGTATACACACATAGGAAGAAACCAAAAAAAAAGATTGAAAATCCTTCGATTAAAAATTTTTGCGTAAATCGCACCATGTCCCCTTAAATTATGCTACGTCAAATAATTGGTTAACAAATACTGTAATACCTCAACTTAACTATCACGACTTAAGAGAAACTGTAGTAACGCTTTTTTCATATCTCATCGATTTGTCTTTTGTTCGAGGAAAAAAAATGTTTAAATTGGCAACAAGGTTGAAGAAGTCGTTGATCTTGTCAAGAAAATAAATTTAGAAATGGACAGTGTTTTCATTCAAGAACTGCTGGATTCCCACAATCAGGAGTTGACAAATAATGAGCGCATAGAAATGTATGAGCAAGAGCAAGACATTGAAGGACTTGAGTGTCGGAACATCGAATGACGGTTAAGAATTCAACAGAAGGCCTCACTTTAAGGTATCCGACAACTTCCCGAACCGTGATTTTAAAAAAGCGCATAAATGGATAATTTTCATGATATTTAGTGTCACTCAGATTAGAGTACATGGATAAAATTGTTTTAATTACATTTTGACAAAAACAAATTATTTAAATACAATATTTCGGCAAAAAATTAACTTAGAATAACCTTTTTTCAAAATGTTTTCTTTTTGTGAAAAATGCTTCTGTTGTAATAATATTTTACCTGTATATAGCTCAGACCTCTGTACAGAGGCTCAACAATGATTTGAAGAATTCACATTATTTTCATAGTTACAACCCATTGAAATAATTATCGGTGTTTTTTCTTAAAATTTTCCCCTCTGTTGTCGTTAAACATGGATATAAACCCACTTCTAAGCTATATATTTCAAACATTCTAGTTGAGCCTCTGTACAGAAGTCTGAGCTATATACAGACAAAATATTATTATAATAAAAGAATTTTTCACAAAGGGAGAATATTTTGAAAAGAGGTCATTCTATGTTCATTTTTTGTCAAAATATTGTACTTAGATAATTTTTTATTGTAATACTATTCTTAAAACAATTTTATATACATTTCCTAATCTAAGTGACACTAAATATCATAAATATTATCCATTTATACGTTTTTGCAAAATCACGGTTCCGATCGTAGTCGGTTACCTTAATTGAAAAAGAGCTACAAATTTTATAAAATATAGACTCAAACAGTCAGCTTTTTTTTTCTCAATGAAAAAGGAATAAAAAAATGTATTAACATGCCAAAAGAAAATTTTGAGGAAGAAAAAATATCTTTGAGCCGACAGACTACTTTGTTAGATTCTATGAAACCTTCTACATCAAAATAACTTTGGTTTGGGGTTTTGCATTTGTGTTATACATGTATCTATGATTTTACTAAACATTTTCTTCCCTGAATTATTTTCTTTCGTCTTTGGCCCCAAATAAAAATAATTATATGTGTACGAGTATTTATATTCGAAAGCATACCCCGACTTTAGCGAATTCGACTTAAGGGGTGGGATTATCACTCAGTTACACCTATCACTTAAGTTTGGGGTATTACTGTTCTTAATTTTGTGACAAAATCATTTAAACCTATTTCAAGAGTAATGTGTATTGAAAGACTAATTTTCGTTAAGAAACGCTTTTGATGGAAAAAAAGCAATTTTTTATTAGGAGCAATATAAAAATTATTCTGATTTCACACTAAAAGAGATCAAACATAAGGTTTTGATCATTTTGATAGTTTACCTTAAAATTCCATAATTGTATAAAAATGGTACTGGAAGATTTTTAAAAATTCTTCAAAAACTGATTAATTAGTTTGCATGCTTCAAACAAAGTCAGTCCTTATTTTAGAACATGGATCACTCAGTGTAAGAATTGTAATTCTCTGCATCATTTCGAGCGGATTCACTTATGAGACAGAAAAATGAACCAAAATCGCTACAACATTGTGTTTTTATAAAAATTTCATCCAAGTTTTCTAAAACTTGTTTTGAGCTATACCCCACCACCACTGCTTGCTTCAGCGTGCCCAAATTTCGTTCGTTTCGCTCTTTCTCACTTTGCGCTATGTCGGTCCTCTGCAAACTTTTCCTTTTATTAATACAGGTAAGCAAAGTAAGCAATATAGTCATCTAAGCAATTCTCTGTAAACCACAATAATTTGTGTAACAGTACACTTCATGAGATTTTCATGTTTAATCAATAAATATGAAGCACCCTTTAAAACTGAAAAGGAAACTGTAATATGAAATCAAAAAGCTATTTAAAATGCAGTATGTCTCCAAATGCCGTGTTCAAGCTTGAAGGGGAGATAAGAGAAAATCCTGAGGAGCCATAATTACAAAGGAAAGCATGAGCAGAAACGTAACCCTAACGAGATAAAGAGACGCAAAGACAGTAAGGCCACAGCACAGAATGTAGTGTAAAACGCTTTATTACAGAATAATAAGAAATAAAAAAACGCATTGCAGAAGATGTTCGAAATTGCGCCATTGATATGTATGCACGCACGACATCGACACGACATGTATTGGCGGACATGTTCAAAAATATCGGGCGTTTCACGGATCGCAGCAACAGCGATGGATGTTCGTGCCACCAGGTCCATTTCAGAATTGACGGGCGTATCGTCACAATGCTCTTCATGGCACCCCAAAGAAAAAAATCCGGAGGAGATAAATCAGAGGATCTAGGAGGCCAAGTGACGGGACCGCCCCGCTCATTCCACCTGTTTGGAAATGCCCGGTCCAAATGGTCAAACCTTCGATAATGAGATGGTTTTCCATCCTGTTGTAACCACATGTGGTACCGAATAAGTGCGGGGACATCGACAAGTCCCTCCTGTAGAAAGACGAGATACTTGTCAGAATCCAGTTGGGGTGGTAAAATGTATGGTAAGTAAACTGTCCCCCGCGATACTCCTACACACATTAACGGTGAAGCTTTGTTGTGTGGCCCGTGGTCGGGTGCTGTGTGGGTTGTTTAAGGCCCTCATATGTGCATTGTGCTTATTGAACACCCCTTCACGTGAAAAGGTTACTTCATCACAGAACAACACGGAACTGGCAAAGTGCATGTCTGCCGCACTTTGGGTAACAAACCACTGTGCAAACGCGAAATGTCGAGGGTGATCATCTGTCTATAATAATTGCACTCTGTACATGAAACGGATGTAAGACTTCGCCATGCAGTACACGATGGACAGTTCTACGAGATGTTCCGGTTGCAACGAAGAGCGCCCGTATACTGGTACCGAGATGGTCCACAACGTGCAACACACCCTCTTCAAATATGGGTGTTCGTACCCAGTATCTTCAATCGTGGTTCTGAAAGATCCATGTTCCAACAGGTTCTGATGCACCTGAGTGAACGTTTGATTATTTGGTTGATGCCTCGTTCCCACAGAACCGAACAGCAGCCCGTCTATTTCCGTTGGCTAGGCAGTAGATGAAGTGGATATCCGCCAACTCGGTGTTCGTGTAACGATTCATGTTCATCTCACGCTGTCCGTGTCTGAAATGAGGAAACCACACGTGCCGACTTTGCAACCTCGCCTACAGCGCCCTCTGTCCCTTTCCGTACTTGCTTCCCTATGAAATTATAGCTCTTCGCGATGTTTTCTACCTGTTCTCCAAGTTTGTACAAGGCATTTGGGGAGGTCTGTAGTTATAATATATTGAGCTTTGATGAAATTGTATCATAAACATTTTTGAATAAGATTCTAGTTTAACCCACAAGTAGGCTCTACAAAGTAAGATAGAAAAAAATTAAAATATTCAAACATGTTTTCCATCTGATATTTAAAAAAGGTTCTTGGGCAAAATAATTTACATAATAAAAACTATCCTCATTTTTCTGGTGATACTCCAGTTCATAAATTACGCGGTTTGTATACTCATAAGTATAAAAAGCTCCAAGACACAATTCGAATTGTAGAAAAACTTTAAAAACGAAATAATAAAAAGAAAAAAATCCGAATAAGAAACATCAATTTTGCACTACTTCACATCTAGCATAGAAACAGGAAAAGGCAGGTTTAAAAAATAATCGATTCTTACGTTGTTTATCGATTCAAAGTATGAATATAAGAAAATGAATCATACTCAACCCATAAAAGGAACCTGAAATAACAGAGGACGATTATTAAAGATAAGCAGAGTGTGTTGAATGCAAATTTGCTGGTGTGAATCATCAGTTTAAAACTCTCATGAATCACATAGGTTATTTATTTTATTCTGAAAAGTTAAAAGGCTCATTTTTACTTGGAATGGTTTGTACATTCCGATGTCTAGTGCTGATTTCATCATTTTTGAGATTTATGAATCATAATTTAGAAATAACTTAATAATTGAGAATTTCAAATTACATATATTATTACGAAAAATTCAACTTTGCTTTCCTACTTACTGGCAAAAAAAAATCAATTTTAGGATATGAGAGAATATTTTTTGACTAAGTTAGTGAATGAAGTGAATTTTAGTTGGATGACAAAAAATACATACACATGGGAAATTCTAACACAGGAGCACTACCACTCGCGGGGCCCTTTCATCCAAGGCCCTGTAGTGGTATCATCTACATACTCAGTAACAGCCTCCAGATAGAAGTGATCACTTTTGTCTAGAGGTATGTTACGTGCTTACGGTTTGTGAAGACCGCGGGTTCTGTCCTCCGGATAGGTACCACTTCATTGGTAACCCTAGCTGAATTAAAAAAAGAAAAAGAACCTTCTGATCTGTTGTGGCGCCATCTACCTGCAAAAGCAGCAATTAAAATTTATCAGATCCTCTTCACGCAGCCAACAAAGTCGTCAGACTCACTTGACGTAACACTTCTCTAATTAGCACATCCTCGGCCCTTTTATCTACGGGAAAAAATTACAGAAAAATTTAGGAGTATCCCACCAAGATCAGCTTCTGCTTATGTGGACGTTATATTTTTGCTGAATTAGAATAGAGACACGCAGTAGTGCGTTATATGATTTTCAAACATCATTACATTGTAAAACCTTATTCGCTACTTACTTCTTGTACTAATGTTCACAGTCAGTGTGATGATATAACGCCATCTAGTGGCAGAGTTTTTAAATGATTTTCTGATTGTTCAAGAATTTATTACATTGATCACACTTTGCCAGTTGCGACTGATTACTACGACGAGGAGGTGTGGTGTTAGCGTCTAATTGTGTGCCGAACATGTTGCACTCTATTTTATTTAGAGTCTAGTTTTGACCAAGGAAAACTTTCCTTAAGTCAGAACACTTGCATCAAAGTACCTTACAATCTTTGGAACACATTTGTGAGAAAAAACCTTTCCAAGAATGAAATACTTGAAGAACAATTTGAAAACAAACTTGCCTGATGAGATAATCTCAGGTCACTGTTGATGTTAAAGGCATCAAATATAAAGCCAGAAGTGTCTGCTGTTTTGGCGCTTCCCGGAAACAATTTTACCATTCCCACTCCTACAGGTGTTCATTTAGAATGTATCAATATCATACTAAATAATAAGTAAATAAAATAATTTTAAGTATATTATTTAAAACAACATCTACGTTTTCATTTGAACCTCGAGTGTGTTGTCGATCCCCAAACTGCTGGTTGACAGTTAATGCAGTTTGATAGTGAATAGATAATTAAATATTAGATAGTTTGATAATTAATGCAGTTTGGAGACCCTTGTTTTATGATGATTGTTTTACGAATCAACCACATGCATAAGAAAAACTTGTATATGATATGCTGCTCTTTACAGATGAAACAAATATATTGGTATCTTATGAAAGGAATTATAAAAAATTTCAATGCTACTAAATCCAAATTAATCTTTTTTTTTTATCTTTTAATAATATATTCCAAAAACTGCTATGATACTTCCGTTCAACTTAAGCAATAATGCATAACCATAAAACAGAATTTCATCAAAAACGTACCTTTTTTTAAAAAAAATATATATATACATATATTAGAATACCTTTGTCATGGAAAACTGAAACTTCCAGACTTTTGCTATATAAGATTGTTATCTACATATCATTATAAACTGCAATTATATCCCGTTTAAATATTAAATTTTTGACTAAAGGGAAATATTTGCTTTAGTTTCCTATGACGAGATTATTTGAATGAACTTATTGTACAGATAGGTTCCAACGTTTCTCTTTCAAACAATAACATAATTGTTTGACTTGAAACATTGATTGTTAATCCACTTTCTAGGAGAAATCATTATGTCGAAAATCTCATTAATTCACTGGCAAGTAAAAGCTTTCGCATCATCGCCTTCAGAATTGCAGCTTATCAAACAAACAGTCTTCGTTAAACACGTACAAGCAAGAGAACCATGACATCATGTTTCTAGATTAAGAACTATACTTTTTCAAATAGCAATACATCTTCGTGTATTTCTGCTTATATGCAGTATGCAGACTAAATCATTGAAAACAATCCAATTTTTATTACTTCACGAAAAAATATATACCATGATCGATATTATTTAAAGTTCAAACAATTGAAGTGAGATTTTATCAATTCTGTGAGGGATTAACAGAAAATAGCTTTTTTAGAAATATGACTTTCTTCTAAATTCTTGACCGTGTCTGTCGAATGGAAGCAAGAAATTGAGGCTGATTTCTGATTATCTATGATTTACGAGACTTGATTTTCTATTCAGAGCTTCTTTAATACGTAAGGTCTTACAGCAATTACAGCAGAGATTTTCCGGGATTTAATAAATAGGTAAGTTATATTTATGTACTAACTGAATAGTAAATGTGATCTTGAAAACTGATTATATAATAACCTAAGCAATTACTAAAAATTATCTACTCAAAACTTCAAACATTTTTCTGAACTCTTAGAAATTATTTCAAAGTAATATTATACAGAAAATAGTCTCTAAATTATTAATAATAACAATAATTCTTATTATATATGTTCTCATGCACAAAAATTCTTGAACCTCTTTACAAGGAAAGTCGCAATATGAACTTTATTCAATGCATCTTTTTTGAGCAAATATTACTGTCACAAAAAGCAGGGCAGACGATAATACTTAAACTCTATAAGACAAAACACGAAGCATAGAATTATTCCATTCTTAATTAGTTACGGAAACAGTTATCAGTTAAACTGTTTATATATTCGAATAAATACATTATTAAAATTATATTCACTACCAAACGAACTTTTAAAAAAGTATTTGAAAATTTATAGTTTAACACGAACATTTTTTTATATATTTGTGTATATGTGAGTGTGTGTTACTTAAAAACCCAGAAAATTTTATGAGTTCAGAAACATCGCATTTTTCAAAATTGCCAATATTTTTTTATATAAATATTTTTATAATCACGACGAATTTTATTCACACAGCAGATGTTCCACTGTATTTAAAAGTAAAATATTTTGTGTGTGTTTTGTTCTGAATAATATGTTTGGCTTTTTTACACTTTTCACCAAATATGGATGAAAGTTTAAGGGAAAAAATTTAAAAATATTACATTGTAAAATATTTTTATATAAAGTATTATTAAGGAAACATAAAAATATACATGAATCAGTTCTTCTGTTTTAGAATTATTTTATTGGAAGTGAATTGTATCATTTAATTCTTAATTTAAGTACTTTGATATCATAATAAGAACATACATTCATTAAATAGTTAATAAAATCAAATTCAGAATGATAAAAAGTTAAAAAATGTGACAGAAATTGGCGGCAGAGACTACCCATGAACACGAAACTGTCTTTAAAAAACAAAAAAAGTATTTTTATTAGTTTGTAAACAATGCTCGGAGATAGAACAGTGGAATATATACTAATATAATTTTTTCTTAGATTCACAGTACTTTTTTCAACATATTATATTTACATATGTTGCTTCTATGCACTCTGTTGAATTTTCAATTTATTTATTAATGTTCTGCATTATGTTTTACAAATCACAATATTTTGATTTGTAAAACAAAATGCAGAACATTTTGTAATCAATATTTTGATTTACGTAATTATTCAGAAAAATACATCAGTGATTCTCATTTTTCAATTTCGTCACAGGAGTTCAGTTTTCATCAAAAGTAATTTTATACGTGATTGATAATCGATAGAGCTTACTTGGCGAGTCCTAAATATATATTTACTTTCTAGTTCGGCATTCAGCGTTAGTTTGGAAACACAGAATTTTTTTATATTTTCGAGTAAATTTGTACTTATTTACACTAAAAGCTCATTTATACAAAATATTTGGCACTTTTCACTAAAAAAATTTAAATATATATTTAAGCTTTTTTTAATATATTAGCTTCTGTAAATCTGCAATAAAGCGCTATAAATGTAACGTAAATATTCAAAATTGAGATTTTATTATTATCATTAACCTGGCATCTGGATAAATATAAAAACGAAAATTGACGGAAGAGAACTCGACATCAAAAATGCCTTATTCCGTTTAAAATGTTTAAAATATGCTTTTGACTCTAAAACTATTCTTTGCAATATATTGCACAGAAAAAATTTTCAGTTTTCAATTAGAATTTGATTTTTTTTTCTCCCAGATTTCTACAACTCTTGAAGAATTGTTTTTAACAATTATATATATATATATATTGTTACATGGAGAAAGAGTGTGTAGAGGGGAAAATATACACATTAATTGCACGCACATGAAAAGTTTTTTCACAAAATAGATATGATACATGTATAATAATTCCATTGTTATGATTCCAGAACAAAATATTTTAAATCTTTATTCAAAGCAATTAAAATTTGATACATTGTACTAAAATAAAAGATTTTAAAAGCGTGTTAAATGTCAATTACTTGCTTTACTGACACTTTTTTTAATGCATGATATTTCAAACCATTAAAACCATTAATTTTGTCGGTTTCATCTTTCTTTTTTCGTATTAGAGCATCGTCGAAACAATAACAGATGTTACGCTTGAAAAAAAAATAAAATTGTCGCAGGGCACTTTTGTTACATGAGATAATCATTACTATTATACGACAAAAGTGTCATCAGATTTTTTTAAATCAATTGTAATAACCATAAACATTCGTTTTTAAAGCAAAATAATTAGAAATTAAAGAACGACAAATGCTTTTCAAGCGCCCTACTGCTTACATGATGCAATGTTTTTTCTACGAATCACCTAAAGGTATTAGCAAAAACAAAAGCGCAATTACGTAAAAATAACCATCAAATGAAACAACTTGCAAAGCATGAAACGCATGGTTGGTCAATCAGCAAAAGAACATTATGAAAACAATTGCAGTAAGAGGTTCCTAAAATATTAATTGACTCATTTTAATTTCAAAAAGAAAAAAAAAACAAATATATCCGATCAATATACCTTTCTGTCAGTTCGTTTCCTTACACTCATGTTTTACGAGGCTTTTCTAAAGGTGCGAATTGTCCAAAAATATTTTATAACGTAAAATATAGCATTACTGATTTTAGGAAATAACTCTTTTTAGTGCCGCCAGTTGCGTAAGTATCAATAACTGTCTTGTTTTTTATCTAAAAACCTCAAAAAAACAGAAACTTCGTCTGGGTTTTTTTCTGTCATTTTTTGCTATTTATTTGCATTTGTTTTATTTCGTGAATTTTACACAGTTCACACATTTTTTGTATGGCGCATGCAATTAAATTATGAAATCAATTTTCACAATAATATTCATATATTTATATATATATATTATTATTCTTAGTTCGTATAATAGTATGAAATAAACAAAAATTTAAAAATCAATAACAAAGAATCTATTACCTTATATAATAAAAATATCAAAATATTTCAACAATACTTACAATTATTTTTGCTTATTTATCATTTTATTAAGAAATAACTTCAATTCAGAAACATATGTTTCTTTTATAGTTTATTTAAACCGATTAAAACTTAAAAGGGAATTATATATATAACAATAGCTCGAATTTTATTAATCCATCTCCATCTATACCTCTTAAAAATGTCCATAAAAGTAATGAGATAAATTTATGGGACGTCATAGTCACATGATAACTGCAATCAGGTTTTTCCCACCTATCAGCTCATAAATTCTTGAGACGTCATAGTCACATGATAAATGTAATCATAGGCTCCCAGAAAAACAGTCCATGCACTTCACCGTTGCCAACTTTAGCTTTTTGTAGGAACTTCTTTTAAAAACTCTCTACACAATTTTCAACAATAATAACCAACATAAATAAACAAAACACACTTTTACACAGATAAAATGAGATTTTTCAAATTTTTTCAATCGTTTTGATGAATTTTTTCAAAAAATTTTGGCATCTTTACCCAATTTTTAAAATCTGTAATTTTATTGAAATTTTACAAATAGAAACAGCAAATTTAGTGTAATGTCAGATTAGAATTAATGGAGAACATGTCATTGTCTGCATCATGTGACTTTTCAGAATTTAACCCGATGACCTTTGATTGGATGTCCACGCGAACATTTTCTGCACATTCAAAATATCACCAAAAAGGAAAGTCTATTAATAAGAAAGACAATTTTCGAGATCGAATAAAAATTCTCTCGGTTATGAAAAAGCAAATACATAAAATATGCTTAAATCTGATTTAACATTACTCTATTATTGCTGATTTAGGGTAATACAGGTTTACTCTTCTATATTCTCACCCATTCATTTTAGGGAGGACTGAAATATATTAGAGACAGTTAATTTGAGAATTTTTCAAACTGCAAGTAAAGTTTCGGAAAACGAAGTATGTCAGTGCTTCTCAAACTTTCACTATTTATGTTCAATCATAATTTTCTTTGCATCCCTCCCTACAGCAACAATGTATTGAATTCAATAATACTACACTTTGACGCTAAGGCTACAATCGACACCTCTTAACGCAGTGTATTTAAATGCACTCAGCCAAAGTGTTAATTGTCTCGGACGTATATATGCGTTTTTCCGAAGTATGGTCTCTTCTGTGCACTGTTATCCATAAAATTATTCCGAAAGCTTTGGAATGCAATAGAAATACTTTGACAGCGTTTGCGAAGTATTTACTTATTTCAGAGTATTTGCTTATTTATTCCTTTTCTCCCCCTCCAATACATCACATACGCGTGCCTACGTGGACAACGGTGGCATTAGAGATCAAATCACGCAACTTTTTTTTAATCGGCAGGTAAGGGATTAATCATAAACCGCATAATTTATCAAGATAAATATCAATTTTGGATATAATTTTTTATATGACATGGGGTCACTGGTAGTCTTAACTTAGCATTGTTAAATTAGTTATAAAATACATTGTGCAGTTCTAATTCATTTATCAGTGTAAAAGCGTATTTTATTTTTTATTATGTCAGAATGTATTTTGTTTGCTTACCTTCTATAAATTAATAATTTTTTAAAATAATCTTTTGTTTTCGACTTTTCAATATGCTCGCGCCCCCTTGTAGAGTTATGACGCCCCCCTTGGGGTCACGCCCCACAGTTTGAGAAACGCTGAAGTATGCGCAATTGATAGCAGATTTATTTTCCAGAAACCGTTTAGCCTCTATAGAAACAACTATGTTTACGTGAAACAGCTTATAAAGCGTAATACAAATTTCAATACATTTTCGACTGCAAAATAAAATATCTTGTGTATGACATTCCTTGGTACTAACAATGAATTGAATTTATGACGATCACATGAGAAATATAAACGCAAGTTTTCCGTTGAATTCCAAGCAGACATTAGATTTGTACTTATAAAATCTAGATAAAATTTCAAATTTACAAATTGATTAAAAAGGTTTGAATATTAACATTTTTATAAAGTTTTTGAGAACTAAAAAAATTCTTATGTTATTCGGGTACTTTAAGCAAGCGCATTTTTAACCTAGGTGGGCTTTATATGTTATAAAAATATTGTTCATAAATATTCATTTTTTAAAAGAAAGTTTCCGTAAAATGCAAAAGTTGGCAACAGGGAGGAGCATAAACTAATTGGCTAGAAATACGTGGCTGCTTTTATCATGTGATTGGGACGTCGTATGAATTCAACTTATTACTTGCAGATAAAAAGAAAATGGCATTTTGACATTGGATGTCTTTTAAAGGGAAAAAAGCCAAACTAGGTCGAACTTCATTTATAGTGAAATGACTTATTTACCCAATTAACTTTTACAATTGTCGCGGCCCGAAGGTCATGGGTGTAAGTGGGTTCCGGGAAGAAGCAGACATTATCTTAAAAATAGTTACTTTTACTCTAGCTTTAACATTTTCAAATGATATACAATTTTATTGTTTTTGGGGAGCAATCTAAAATCCTAATACTTCATCTCTAACATGTAAGATTATTCAAAATAATTTATCTTGAGTCGGAGCTCCTTATAACAATCCTTCTCGAACCCTGATAGCTCGGTCAGCTCTAATGATATTTACTTCCACAACTCCCGGTGGATTCTAAGATGAATATTAATTTCAGGACACGTGACTTTGCAGACGTAATTAACTTTCTCTCCTTCTTAGATTTCCCGATTATCACTTAACGATCAACCATGAATTCATACACCCAAACATCAGGGCTTAAAATGCATTTAGATTTGTACAAAACCAAGCCATTTCTACGGACAGTAGTTTTTAAACTAAAATCGCAGTTAAAAAGAATAGTTTTCCCAAGAAAATTAGTAGAAACTTGAACCTGTTACAAACTTAAATGCAAATAACATTCAAAAGCCTGTAAAAATATTAAATCCCCATAATTTGATATTTATAAACAGAAAACCCAATTACATTTAGAGCGTTTTATTCGTCACGGCAAAAATCTGACCACTTTTTACATGTTCGCCTTTTGCACTTAGCTACCGCCATTCTTCCGAAGATTTCACCTCATTGCGTCACGTCGCTAGATTTCCCAGAAGGCGAAAATCAAACAATCTTCATTTAAACATGTGTGAATAATTACGTGAATCATGTGCTGTACGTAGATCAGAGTATACAGCACTGTATAAACTGTTTCTGATTACACAGTTTCTTTGAAAGGTACCTGTCTAGTTCTGGGTTCGAATTGGGTCATTCAGAGTTTTATATGGATGGAATGACTGCAAAGCTGTTATCGTGCATATATTAATTTCAGTCTATCGGTCTCGATACAGAATTTTTAAACGTCTCTAATAATGTTTAACATTGTCCTAAAATTGTTGGTTGCACAATATGTGTGCTATTTTTCAATTCCTGCTATTAGTTCACTATCTGTCGCCCAGCCAGTATGGAGGCTATGACCCTCGGCTTGTAACCGAGTGGGTTCGGGTTCGAATCCCGAGTAAGACTTGGTTGTATCTTCTTCGGGAAAGAAGTCGGTCTTTCGCCTGAAAAGGATTCCCGTCTAGAAAGGAAAGCAGCGCACCTCATCTTGTTATATGCTGGGATCATCGTTTGTAATAAATCTGTGTTCTTCTGTGGTTGTGTTATATGTTTCTGTTCATCTATTTCACGTCTTTCGTATGTATCCCAGTAATAAACACACGACAACAACAACAGTTCATTATCTCTCTATATCTATAGTATCTTTGGCCGGTGTTGGTTTATTTATGTTGGTTGTTTCTGAATAAGCGGAGAACTTCTGATTCCATTTTACTCTCTATTTTCTCATGAAACAACAATATGTTACGACTTCACAATAAGCACACGAACCAACATAGACATAAAGGATAAACGAGCTATATGTACATTTTTACTTGGACGAGGCGGAGACAAAAAAGCAAACGGCGGTGATTACATGATGAAGGCAAGCAGACAAAAAGAGATATCGCAAAAGATTTTCGCTTTTTATACCCGGCAGTGAAGACCGCGCGATTATTTTGAAACAAGATCTCTGATTGGTTAAAATGGGCGGGAAAGGGATTTATGATACTAGTTGATTACGATTAAGATTAGGGCATTGAACCAAAGAATTAAAGCTTGTTTAAAAAAATTAAAAGAGTTAATTAAAAGGATGCTAGAGGGAATTATTATTATTATATATATATGGATGTATGTATATGTAATGCCCTGGGTTGTGCTATTTGTTTTGCAGTCGTGGCATGTTGGAGGAAACTTTTCACATTTTGTTACTATTTATTTATTCTTGATCGGGACATTACAGCGGTTCACATAAAACCTAACATCTAAAACACCAAAGCAAACAGACGAAAGCAAGAAGCAGCGACATATTAGAGGACGAACACAAAGATATGAAGGGGGAAACACAAGAGGACTTTCGCTTCTTACACCTGCAGTGAAGATCGCGTGACTCCTTTGTAAAAAGATCTCTGATTGCTTAAAATGGGTGGGAAAGAGATTTCTGATGTAATAATACTAGTTGATTACGATTAAGATTAGGGCCTTAGTATTGAACCTAAGAGTTAAAAGCTTATTTAAGATAATTAAAAAAGAATTGATTAAAAGGATGCTAGAGGGAATTATTACACACACACACACACATATATATACATACACGAGGGTTGGGGTAAAAGTCATGGGAACTAATTTTTTTCTTGAAGATACCAGTCCGGTTGGAAAATATGTCATATAGAGACGAAAGAACGAAGTGTTAACTACATGTGTGGACAATGAATAACACTGAAATATCGTACGCACACTAATTTATTAAGGTAGTATACAGGGCAATATGGCCTTCACTGTGCAAAAGAATGACAAAACAGTACACATAAAGTTGACATGACAAACCTGGGCCTAAAGATCTTCAATGTAGTCCCCTGCTGTTGTCACCCCACGCTGCCAACGATGTGGGAGGCACTGAATACCTTCAACCTCAGCATTTGCCGCACCATGTGTGAATTGGGTCACCTGTTGGCGCACAGCATCAGCAATGTCCTCTCGTGTTGCAAACCGCCTACCACTTATTGGTTCGGTAATCCTGGGAATGAGATCAAAGTCACAGGGAGAAATGTCGGGACAGTACGGTGGGTGCACCAATTCTTCCCATTCTCAACGTCAGAGTAGCTGCCGTACACACTCTGCTTTATGTGGTCTTGCATTGTCGTGCAGGAATATTGCACTGTCCACAAGATCCGGAGTTTTGTCACGAATGCCACGTCGTACCTGTCGCACCAGGAAGTCCCTGTAGTACTGTGCTATTTTGATGTAAGCACGCTGCTCAATACGGATTACTCACACGACACTCACCAACTGACTGATTTCACAGCTCTCGATGCGCTACTATCAGCTATCACAGAGCCATCTTTTGTTCTGCCTACACACTATGGCTGCAGAACTTACACACCACATATATATGTTTGTGATCCGTTCACATACCTACAAGGAAAAAAAAGTTGCCTTGACTTATTCCCCAAACCTCGTATATACTGTGGCTAACATTTCCTATATACTATCTTGACTAGTTATACTTCGGTTTTATACCTCATTGTGTATATATTTTCTTGTTCAATTTTTAATTGTTTATAAAATATTTTCTATTTAGCAATTCAAGTTCAAATACATTTTTTAAAACTTCTAGTGGATGGTGCATAGTGTTTTCAAATATTAATTCATTAATTCTATTTAATTAATGAATAAATTGTAACAAACAAAAATAATAGCATAACACCATGTATAGAAATGAAAATCGTTCGTTGTGTCCCTATAGCACAATAGCCTCTGGCGGCGGTAGCCGAATGGTATAGGTATCGGACCATGGCTTGCCTTGTCACGAGTTCGAGCCTCAGTACCACTAAAGACCCGCCGTGTAGGGCAGTGATGCACGTTAAATCTGTCGAGAGCTGAAACGTCCTCCCGTTGGTGTTGTGTGGTAGTTAGGAGAGGGGGGTGCCAGCTCAGGTGTCGTCCACGTCACTTGACCATGGTTCAAAATTACGTGGTCCGTCGCTAAAAGCCCTCATGTAGTTGAACAGTGCGACGTTAATATTCAATCAATCAATCAATCAGCACAATAGGCTTCTAAGACAAAGGTCGTGGGTTCGAATCCCACCTGGGATGGCCTAATTTCTGAGAATGTAATTTCTTCTTTACTATATTATTTTATTAAAATAATTGAATTTAATTAATGAATATATAGTAACAAGCAAAATAAGATTGTCCAACACCCTGTACAGAAAGAAAAAGGAAAATTGCGAGGAAAATCTCCTTCTATTTTGCCTCTTAATATTGTGGTTCTGTTATTCTCCCTCACAAATAACATGCTATGAACTAATGAACAATCCATCTTATGAATAACTTCACTGTAAATGTACTGTAATTATTAACTAGGCATAAATAAACCAATTATTTATTGTTGTTGTCGGGCATGACAAAGTGCAGAGATAGTAATAATAAAACATAAGAATATAGTCAAATATCGCCAAAGGCGTGAATCACTGACTTAGCAATATCCATGGCACGATCCAAGGAAAGAATGCCCATGTTGCAGTCATTGACTATTTTAAAAAGGGCACCAACAATGGAAGGATAACTAAAATGGTGTTTGAGATCCATTTGCGTGCCTGGACAAACGTCACACTATACTACTAAATTGATTTGTGTCGATTCTGCATTACCATTTCACCCAAAATAAGTCAAATTCATAAACGCGCAGAAAGGATATTTAACGCTTTAACGGGCACACAGCTAAAATACAATTTTCTGTGATAAAGTACTTGATAAATGTAATCTTCTCATCTTCTATAAACATTATTTAGTCACAAAAAAATATCTAATCGTGGGATTTTTTCCTGGGAGGTGGCTAGACGTTATAGCCACTGCGCATTTAAAACATTTAACTTACTTTTCAGGACAGAAATAATGAATCATATTGCAATAAACTTTTTTTATGAAAAATTAACATTTATTTAATAACTATTTAAATAACAATTAAATACAAAGTATAAGTGTAATTTAATAAGAATAGAATAATTGTACAACATAGAACACATACACACACATACATAGAAGATATATAGAATACATAGAATATACATTGAGCATATGGTATATATCCACATTTTATATTTTATTTAATTTTAGTATGAAAAGTTAGAAATAAAGTAATATTTTTGAGAATTTAAATAAATTATTTCCCAAATTTGATGAGCTATTTACTGAGAACTTAATATTCAAACGTTTTCTCTGAGCAGGAAAGCTGCAATGAAAGATTTTCGAACCCGAGAATCTTGTACCCCATATTGTAAACAAAGTTTGTTTATATTTCCCTCCCCCAACATCCTTAAGTTGCTCAATGCTCTCCCTCGACTACAGGAAAAGTGAAAATTTCTAGGTCATTTTTCTGTTCTATGTGGTCAGTGGCTAGAGCCTCTATCCACATATTAAAGATTTCCAAGAACCTAAATAAAACTTTTTTTTAATTGTACATTTGCTTAATTCATTCAGATGAGAAAAAAGTACACTTAAGGCATGTCGAATTTTTTTTCAAATATCAGAAATTTTATTTATAGTATCAAAATACAATTTGTAAATTTACATCTCTCGAGAAAAACTGTTTTTAACTACCCATCAGAGGACCTGAAATGAAACAAAAGGTATCGTTCTGCCATCCGTATTAATTTTTATGAGTTTTAGCTTCAATTAACGCATATAGATAGACTAAATATCCAACACCCGCTTTGAGAAAAAAAATTTTAATATGTGGCTAGACATATTAACCACTGCCCGCTAAAGGGTAAATGAAAGCATTCTGTATGTTTTTATCACTACTATCGAGGAGTATTGATAAAAACAATTTTACAAACAGATGCTTAATAATGTAAAGAAAGTCTCACATCAGCCTACATATTTTATGGTTATGCTTTTTGAATTATGAATATTGGTAAATGGAATGAAAGAGTATGCATATGACAAGAAACTGTTTGAAATGCTTTCGAAGTTTGAAAGAGTTCAAATTTTTTTACAATAGCCTCAATTCATGTAAAGTCATAGTCACATGATAATGATATAACCACGTGTTTTTATCCAATCAGTTCAAAAACTCATGAGACGTCAAAGTCACACGATAAAAGCAACCATGTGTTTCCAGCTAATCGGTCCATGCACTTCATTGTTGCCAACTTTTGATATTAGCAGAAACTTTCTCTTAAAAAATACAAATTTATCAACAACAATAATGCACATAGGTAGAAGAAAATGCCTTTTATTTAAAAGTACATGCATAACACGAGATTTTTTTATAAAAAATTTTATAAATCTTTTTTGAAGAAGTTTATGTTTTATAACTTTTGAACATTTTTACCTAATTATAAAATTTGAAGTTTTACCCAAGTTTTACAAACAGAACAACAAGCACGTTTAGTTTATGTTGGCTTGGAATTCAATGGAGAACACGTGTTCGTCTTTATCACGTGACCGTCATTAATTGAGCCCAATGGAATAAAAAACATATCCAAGTCGAACGTGAGTTTGGAATTCAAAGGGGAACATGTGATTACATTTACTATGTAACCGTCATGAATTATAGCCCAATACCAAAGCTTAAAAAAAAAATTTCTATATTTATAGTGATTATTTAATGCATTCGTGTTGAACATAGATATTTTACATTTTATTAACATTTTATAAAGGTAAAAGAAGCTGCAGTAATACAGAACTGATAAATGATTCCTATTTCGAATCTTAAAATATATAAATAAAGACTGTTTTTTTCCAGGTATAGAAGTTTAAGTTGGCATTACTTTCCAAGATGGCGACCGCTTTAACAGCTGCAAAGTGATTTATTCTCAGTTTGGTTTGGCAATTCATCAAAACGATCATCAAGCAAGGCGTAGATTCGTCCAAAGGGCCCAAAACGAGATTGCCGTTGTTCCCGATTTTCATAAGCGAATTTTGTTTGGCGATGAAGCGCACTTCTGGTTGAATGGCTACGTCAACAAACAAAACTGCCGCATTTGGAGTGAAGCTAATCCAAAAGTGTATGTCGAAACACCGTTACATCCAGAAAAACTGACTGATTGGTGCGCTTTATGGGCTGGTGGAATCATTGGTCCGTACTTCTTCAAAAACGATGAAGGCCACAACGTTACAGTCAATGGTGATCGGTATAGAGTCATGATTACTAACTTTTTCATTCCTGAATTGAACAATCATGATGTCCAAGAGCTGTGGTTCCAACAAGACGGCGCAACATGTCACACAGCTCGTGCCACAATCGATTTATTGAAAGACACGTTTGGTGACCGCCTAATTTCACGTTTTGGACCTGTGAATTGGCCTCCAAGATCTTGTGATTTAACATCGCTAGACTATTTTCTGTGGCGCTATGTAAAGTCATTGGTCTATGCGGATAAGCCACAAACGCTTGACCATTTGGAAGACAACATTCGCCGTGTTATTGCCGATATACGGCCACAAATGTTGGAAAAAGTCATCGAAAATTGGACGTCCAGATTGGATTACATCCTAGCCAGCCGTGGCAGTCCTATGCCAGAAATAATATTTAAAATGTAATGCCACAAGATTATCTTTCGAATAAAAAAAATTCATGTCAATCGAATAATACATCGTTGTTTTATTGCAATTTAAAGTTCTATACCTCTAAAAAAACACCCTTTATGAGTTTAATAAAAATAAAGGTTGTATAAGAAGCCTATAGATGCAATTTTAAAACTCTGTATGTTTGAAACTAAAAGATGCCGTTATTAAATTTCGATTTATCAAGTGGTTTTACTTAATTTAATGCATATGACATAAGAAGAAACGAGATATGTACACTGTAATTACTGTCAATGAGTACAATTGTTAAGAACTCTGGAATAATGTATTGAATGCATTTGAAAAATATCAAATATATCTAATCTTTTAAATAACCACTTTTAAAGAAATTATTCAAAAATAGTTAGATTTATAGAATCGTTGGCTCAACTGCTGCTTAAGTTTTATTTTACATCGTTTGCAATTATGCTTCAAAAAAAAAGTTCTTTTTCTAAATAATACTTTAATTTCTAAATTTTTTTGTCTTTACAAACATTTTTAAGCATTTCCAGATATAGTCCCAAGGAATTGTTTTCATCCTCGCAGACAAGATTATAGATTTTCCCCCCACTAAAATGATCAAAACACCTATAATCTGAATTGGTTTTATGTATTGTAACAATCAATACTTATTGAAACAGCTGATGATATCGTCGCGTGAGTTTTCATCTTCCTCTAGAATTCAACGTTGAATTCTCTTAAAATAATTTCTTTTCACTTATCTGTTGATCTCGGCAGGATGATGATCAGTCGAAGTCCTCAAGGTAAAGTCATTTTTTTCAACTTACTTTGGATTTTCAACCCCGAATATGAAAACAAATTTTCTTTCTAAGAAAGAGCCTTGGAAATTCATTTGCCCGCTATATATTTACTATATGTTATTTTCTAATCGGTAAAATAATAAAGGCCGCAGACTCTATGCAGAATTTTAAGTGACGTTGCCAAAAATAAATAATTCTATTATTAAGTGTTGTTCGTCGTCAAAAGGAATGTTATTCCAAAATATTATCTGTAGTATTTGCAATACTCGAATTACGATGTGAAAATCGAATAACACCTGTTCGAAATCGTGCGATCTACGATACAAACAGCATGACTTTCCCTTGTTAATACTCGCTTTTTGTTAAATATGTCTTTTGAAAAGGAGTACCAATTTCTGAAATTTTAATTTTATCCTATTGCAAAATGAATATTTTTTTACAGAATATTTTTAAAAATGATTTATTGTCTCTGATTTGTTAAGAATTGTTTTTAGCCTAAGCATGGTATATAAAACAATAGGTTCAACAGTTACTGAATTATAGCTGAATAATTTCAAAAGTTTAAAACCTATTAGGGAATTCATTCTTTAATTAGATAATTATAATTTAAAGGCTTCAATACATCTACTGTTAAAATAATTAGTTTTAACTAGCATTATACAAAAAAATACCTTAATTTTCTCGTGGTGTATATATTTAAAATTTTTTCAAACTATTGTTAGGTTTTAATTCTATTCAACTTTTATTCCATCTTTTGATTATTTTCACTGATATATATATATATATATATATATATATATATATATATATATATATATATATATATATATATATATATGCATATATTACGATAGATAGTGATTACATGGAAGAAAAAAATATTATCAATTGGAATCTACCTATGCCAGTGTTTCTCAAACTTTCAAGATTTTCGACCCAATTTTTATCGCTTCCCCCACCCCCTCCGTACAATAATAATGTATCGAATTATAAATGTATTATACCAGGTGTATGCATATGAAATGAGACGATTGTTTTAAAAGAAGAACACAATAAATTTGAGGAAACTGTTAATATTTCTTTATTTGAAATAATATCCATCGCTAGCTACACATTTCCCCCATCTTTTGGGCAATTTGTGAATACCACGCCAAAAAAAATGATCGGTCTTTTGCGGCCAGCCAGTCATCAAGCCAAAATTTGACGTTTTCGTAAGAAGTGAAGCGCTGGTCAGCCAATGCATGTCCCAAAGATGCAAATAGGAAGTAATCGGAAGGAGCCAAGTCTGGCGAATAAGCCGCATGCGCTAAGAGTTCCCAGTCGAGCGCCTTAACGATGCCCTTGGTCGGTTTAGCACGGTGGTTAGGTGCGTTGTCATCAAGGAAAATCACTTTGTGCTGCCGTTTCTTGTATTGCTCGCGTTTTTCGAGTATAGCATCGTTTAAATTAAGTAATTCTTGCTTGTAGGGATCAGTATTAACGGTTTCACCGGGTTTGAGAAGCTCATAATAGATTGGTCCCTCCTGATCTCAGAAAATACACAGCATTGTCTTGCGGCTGAAGCGATTCGTACCTTGCGGTCGATTTCGATGACTTTCCGGGGTCAACATATGATCGATTACGCTTGGGATTCTCAAAATAAATCATTTTTCATCGCCAGTCACAATGCGATGGAGATATAACTTGCGTTTGTAGCGGGCAAGCAACATATCTCAATCGAGTTTTCGGTTTTCCTGTTGAAGATCCATTAGCTCGTGTGGTACCGATCTACCAACCTTTATTATCTTGCCCATTGCTTTGAGACGACGGGAAACAGTGCTCTGGTCAACATTCAATTGTTATGCAAGATGTTCTTGCGTTTCGCCATCATCTTCATCGAGTAATGCGTGCAATTCAGCATCTTTAAATTTTTTGCTGGTCTGCCACGCTCCTCGTTTCTCACATCGAAATCACCATTTTGAAACTTTTCAAACCACCTCTAGCACTGCGCACGGCTCAGAGCATTGCCACCGTATGCTTCTACAAGCATTTGATGTGATTCAGCAGCATTTTTCTTCAGATGGTAACAAAAAATTAATGCTGTCCACAAATCGTGGTTGGAAGGCATAAAATTCGACATTTTCAACACAGTAAAAAAATCACGCTCCCCCTCCCAAGAGGGAGACTCAGGAGAGTAATGTTTAAATTATTCCCCCTAATTTCCCGGAATTCCGAATTAAGAATCGAGAACAAAATGCTTGTCTAGATAGTCGTAATGCTTCTCATAATGGCTTACGTTTGTCCAGTATGAGGATAGGCCATTAAAAGTAATATTAACATTTTAGACACTTTGCAAAATTCTTTAATTCGGATGATTGCCAAAGCAACCAGGTACATGAGAAACGACAGCATCCGAGAAACATAGAAAATTATATATAAAAGCTTTAAATCTCATATTCAAGATATTTCTAAAACCTTTTTTGAATCTCTTCCACTCACGAATAATATCAATATATATATATGCTTAATCTACCTATTTATACTAATAATAATAACTCTAAAAGGCCAAGATGAATACTTTTTGATTAATTTTTAAATTCTAGTGCAATATTTTTACTGCACATCTAATCCACAATTTTAATTTCTTTTTTCAATATCTTTCAATTTGGTCTTCTCTACATGACAAGCCCGGCCCCTTAATCTTAGTTCTTTTTAAGACCCCTTGGACAGTCAATGAGAGTCATCGTCCTCATCTACCAAGCACCAATGAGTGAGTGAGTGAGTGAATATTAACGTCGCACTGTTCAGCTACACGAGGGCTTTTGGCAACGGACCACGTAATTTTGAACCGTAGTCAAGGGACGTGAACGACACATGAGCCTGCACCCCCTCTCCTAATTGCCACACCACACCAAAGGGAGGACATTTCAGCTCTCGACAGATTTAGCATGCATCGCCGCCCTACACGGCGGATATTTAGTGGTACTAGTCTCGAACACGTGACAAAGCCATCCACGATCCGATACCTATACCAATCGGCTACCGCGGCCACAAAGCACCAATGAGAAAGCAGCCTCTAAGCTTTCCTCCGAACTCTTAACGTGGCCGTGGTAGCCGAGTGGTATAGGTATCGGACCGTGGCTTGCTTTGTCACGAGTTCGAGCCCAGTACCACTAAAGACCCGCCGAGTAGGGCAGCGATGCACGTTAAATCTGTCGAGAGCTGAAACGTCCTCCCGTTGGTGTGGTGTGGTAGTAAGGAGATGAGGGTGCCAGCTCAGGTGTCGTCCACGTCACTTGACCAAGGTTCAAAATTACGTGGTCCGTCGCCAAAAGCTCTCGTGTAGCTGAACAGTGCGACGTTAATATTCAATCAATCAACCGAACTCTTAACTTTCACTATAAGGAGCGAACTTTTCTGAACGATGGGTTAGACCAATCAGAATTCAGCTCAATCCAGCATGAAAATGACCCCATTGCTGAATATCTACTTCACCGCGAGATATGAGATTGGGGTCCGCAAGGGGCCCGTATGCCCAAATATAAGACAGTAATACCACCCAGGAGGGCACACCTACAATTTGAGAAACGTTGACCTAAGCGGAAGAGATGTTTCATGGTATGGGGATTACGCAAAAAAACTATAAAAATTAATTTTAAAATTTAATATTGCCACAAAGGCATTGCCTTTTTGAAAAAAGTGGAAGACTTAATTTTTGTAAAATAGTTTTAGACTCAAAACAATTATTTTTCTATAGGGTGTTTTTTTAGAGGTATAGAACTTTAAATTGCAATAAAACAACGATGTATTATTCGATTGACATGAATATTTTTTATTCGAAAGATAATCTTGTGGCATTACATTTTAAATATGATTTCTGGCATAGGACTGCCACGGCCGGCTCGGATGTAGTCCAATCTGGACGTCCAATTTTCGATGACTTTTTCCAACATTTGTGGCCGTATATCGGCAATAACACGGCGAATGTTGTCTTCCAAATGGTCAAGCGTTTGTGGCTTATCCGCATAGACCAGGGACTTTACATAGCCCCACAGAAAATAGTCTAGCAGTGTTAAATCACAAGATCTTGGAGGCCAATTCACAGGTCCAAACGTGAAATTAGGCGGTCCCCAAAGGTGTCTTTCAATAAATCGATTGTGGCACGAGCTGTGTGATATGTTGCGCCGTCTTGTTGGAACTACAGCTCCTGGACATCATGATTGTTTAATTCAGGAATGAAAAAGTTAGTAATCATGGCTCTATACCGATCACCATTGACTGTAATGTTGTGGCCTTCATCGTTTTTGAAGAAGTACGGACCAATGATTCCACCAGCCCATAAAGCGCACCAAACAGTCAGTTTTTCTGGATGTAACGGTGTTTCGACATACACTTGTGGATTAGTTTCACTCCAAATGCGGCAGTTTTGTTTGTTGACGTAGCCATTCAACCAGAAGTGCGCTTCATCGCTAAATAAAATTCGCTTATGAAAATCGGGAACAACGGCAATCTCGTTTTTGGCCCTTTCGACGAATCTACGCCTTGCTTGATGATCGTTTTGATGAATTGCCAAACCAAACTGAGAATAAATCACTTGACAGCTGTTAAATCGGTCGCCATCTTGGAAAGTAATGCCAACTTAAACTTCTATACCTGGAAAAAAAAAACACTCTTTACAATGGAATTAATCAAAAGTAATGATTATTGACAAACGATTACTAAGTAGTACAGTGTTACATTGCAACCAGCTCTCTTTCCCAGCAACGTCGATCCCTTCAGTCTGATCCGGGCTTTTTTTCCATCTTACATTTCATCATACACTATGATTTTGACACACACAGCAGGTTTTTATTTCTTATAAATTTTACAATAAAGAAGCTGTTAAATGTCCTTGATGTGTCTATTCTTGTAACTATGTACTAAGTGTCCTGTCGTCGCTACAGATATTGCAATGTACTAAAATGCTTGATCATCCTTAACAAAAATTACTTTGACTTTTTTTACCATAAAAAAATTGAAGTACCCGAAAACATCATTCTTTTGTAGCACTATTTAACCTTAAATAAAAAAATTACTTTTTATTTTATTTTTCCTTTAGTGTATATTCCAGAGAGAACATCTTTTTCTGCATAGATAGGTTTTGAAATTCTGAAGAAAAAAATTTGTTTTGATTCACACTCTATAATAAACATATTATTTTTTACCTATAATGCCTTGTTATATTTTGTGGCCACGGTAACCTAGTGGTCAAGGTAACGGATTCGTGGCCCACGTATTATGAGTTCGAGACTCGTGATACTGAACCCCCCCATGCAGAGGAGCCGATGCACGCTAAATATGTTCCACACCACACCAACGGCCTCCCGTTAGTGTGGTTGGGAAATTAGGAGAAGTGCTAGCTCAAGTGTCGACCTCGTCACTTGACAGTGACTCAAAATTACGAGGTCCGTTGCCAAAAGCCCTCGAGTAGTTGAATAGTGCGACGTTAATATTCACTCTTTCACTGGTTACACTTTTACTTTGCTTTTTTAGATTTATGGCAATTTATTATATATTGTTATTGTTTATACGTCGCGTTCCCACTCCACAGGTCTGAGATTCAAACTCCGGACTGGGCAAGGTCGACTCAGCCTTTCATCAATACACAGGGTTTATAAATGAGTACCAAGATTGTTTCGGGACTTAACACTGGAAGTTTCATGTCAAGCTGACCACTTGACCAGAACATTTGCTCATGCACCTCAGCGCCTCACGAAAACTGATTTGGGCACCGTAGAACTTGACCCCCACGATATGTTGGTCTAGAGAGTTTAGTATTGATTATATAGTCTAAATTAAATGTTTTACCCTGCTTATATATAATTATTGCGCGCAAGCTATTGTAATTAAACATATGTTTGTTCGGATATTCTATACATAATGTTATAAAATTTTTATAAGAACATTTACTTCATTAAATTGTATTGAGTGCCTCCTTGATAATGTCTATATAGGTGGCATTCCAGTTCCCACCAAGTGTTCTTTAACGTATTCTGTAAACCTGTTTTTTTTCCTTTAAACAATTCCCACATAGCTTTAAAGATCTTGCATCAGAAGGGTTGGGTCCATGTCGAAATTTAAGCTGAACATTAATGGACGAACTCGTTTCGTAAAACCAAAGCACACATTGAGGAAAAAATGATGTCTTCCTTACAAATATTCCACTGAGTCCCTTCTGAAGGAGCACCCGTTCATCATCTATTGCACAAAAACTACTAAAATTGGTCTATCCAGTGATACTAAAGTTATATTAAATGGCTATTTGTAATGAATTTTTATAATTCGTGCAAGAATTTTAGTTCAAACCATATATATGTAATACGCACATATATATATGTGAGGGGAGAAATTATGTGCATGCGTGCGTTCCAAACATAACAATTCAAACCTAAGTTGTTAATTTTTATGGTCTTTGCATATACGCTTCCCCACTGAGCTTTTCAATCAAAAACATAAACTAAAACAATATTATTTAGCAATTCTCGAAATAAGTATACAGTTCAATTAAAATCTATGCACTTGGGTAAAATAAAATACTTAGTGAGAAAGTTGTATAACCTATAAAGCCAAAAAAGAAAGAAATTGGATTTCAAGAAACAAAACAGTTGAAGATACAGAAAGAGTTGGTGGACTAAAAGGGAGACCTATTATGATTTCTAAAGCTGTCGCTGAATTAGGCCAGCGAAATAGGGTTAAGCTGCTTTATGGTACCACTTTACCCGTACAGCAGAAATTTTCGACATAACAGAAAAATAGAACCAGGTTGAAAAATTAGGCTTATTTCTAACACATGTGGATGAAATACCAGAGTGTATATGTATGTATATATAGAGATATATAGGGAAGATATATACATATAGATATATATACATCCTCAAAAAACACGTAATTTAAGCTGTAAAATAATAATATAAAAATGAAACAGACGCTTTTTCATCCATATATTTTTAGTGTTTATAACACCTTAATTACCCATTAAGTGATTAACCTCCTTTTACTTTCAATGTTTTCGGCAAAATTTTTTTCTGTGCGATACATTCACCAAAAAATATTTAAAACATAAATTGTGAGAACCCCTGGGTTCCACCTGAACACTAAGATTAACTTGAGGCAAAGAATGACCAGACGCCATTTTGTGTAATAACAAATTATATTTATTCAATAGATTCAATTAGAAACCTTCTAATGACAAATATTAAAAACTATGTCTACGTCAAAGGAATTTACTTTTACTATTAAATTTAAATTACAAAATATGAAATTAATCAAGTACTAAGCTCAATATCGAACGGGTTTGCCGGAATAGGGGGTCAGAAATGCACGCAACTTGAATTATTAACATTCGTTAAAATTTAACTAACTTTATTACATATTAACTCTTGTGGTCAGATATACTAAGTTATGATACATCACCTGGCTGTAATGTCGTTCTCTCCCAGGTAGATCAATCTTTCTAAGGCTACTTCGCTGAATAATAACAGCAATACTCTAATCTAGCAATCACTTGAATCTTCTTAACTTCGTCACTACGGCTCTTGGCTCAATCGTCTTCTAAATGCTAACTTACAACGCTCTCCTTAAATACCTTAATTTATTTGAATGTCCCATTTTCTTCTTCCAGAGCTGATTGGAAATATACGCGAATTTACAATCCCCAAAGACGCCCTAAGAGTATTAGTGGAAAAAGTGCCGTAAAGATTCGTCACAAAATTAATACTTAAGTCAAAACATTTTTTACCTTAATAAAAAGGATGTTTTATGAATCCGATATAACGTTGTTCTTTTCTTCCTTTTTCCTCTTCATAATTCTTATATTAAGAGAGCCTTTATGATGTGAAAATAATTTTTTTCGGAGGTGAAAAACGTTTAACATAACCAAATAAGCAAATATAATACATATAGGAATGCATAAAAAAAAGAATAGTTCTATAATTTTAAAGACATTTTTATGATGGCTGATAAATCGACAATTAATTGCTTTTACTGGTAACAAAATCAATAAAATTGTGTAACATGAAAATGATTTTTACGCACTATTTTCGGTTTTCCTCTCAGAAATGCTCTGATAAAGAAGATAACAGTTGAAGAGATAACGAATTTTAGGTTTTCTGGAACGAAAATTCTATTGAACAAGCGATATTTGAAAAATATTGTTCTTATTGCATGAAATATATTTTGAACGGAGAAATACTAACAATTACGAAAAAAATAATAAATTTTAGTCCTTATTAAACCTTTGCATCAAAAGATTTCGAAAGGTATGTATTTACACTCTATAAACGAAAATGTATACTCATAATTAGCTGAAAGTTTTTTTAAAGCTTGAATCAAAAGAAATTAAATATTATGTTAGTCTATGCTCTAGTTATCGTTTTGCTTCAATTGTCCTTATTACTTTTACGTGCATTTGATAAATTCTGGAGATTTAATGTTTATCCGCAGAGTATGAGTAGATTTAGATAAATTCAATCTGATTCGTACTAATTCCAATTCTCAAAATATTATTCTGTTGTTAATCTTTGATGTTAAAAATACAATTATACATTCTACTTTCATAAAAATTATCTATATCATACATTTAATTAAATAACAGAATCAAAATTCTAAAATATTTCCAATAAAATAAATAGGAATTTATGAAGAAGAATAAAATTCACAAGAAATAAACCAATAATAATAATTTTATAAAATTAAGGACTGTACTAAATTAACAGGACCTTTTTTATGTAGAATGTGTTTTAAAAATGTATTTATTTGTTTATCTGCCTTGTACGTTTTTGTATAAAAACCATAATAAGCGAAATTACAGCGATTCATATTATAAATACATATTTTTTATACCAATAGATTCTGATATATAAAATATATATGTAAACTCTTTTTCATAAGCAAAATATCTTTTTCTGTTTATGCATATCATGGATTTTAAAATTAATTTTTAAATGCTCTTACAGTAATTTTCATTGATAATTTATAACCTAAAAAGTTTTTGAGCGATGATTTGCTAATAAAAGATTAAAGGTCAATGCCCCTTTCTTAGGTATTTCATTAATACTTTTACTTATCAAATCCCGAATATTATTATTCCCATCAATTTATTTGTCCCCACTTACCAAACACTTAAATATTTACAAAATCATTTTTGTAGAGCAAAATCTAAGAGTTTCTGTAACCAATGAAATTAAAACTTTAAAATTGAAAATTGTTACAATGCCAATTTAAATTATTATACGTACCTGAAATTTTAAAAAAAATTATTCCTGTGTAATCCTGAAAAGCTAAAAAACCCTTTCTTAACCCGTATCTTAAAAATTTAATATACATAATAACATTTCTTTACTTCTTTATATTTATGAGCAAATAATAATAAGTAAATACAAAAGCTCTAGATACCGTTGCTCATCTGAAAGAGAGAAAAAGGTAGGAAAAGAGGTCTTCAGATCTTTTGGGAATATTTTTGAAAACATAGACTTGTTGACCTATCTCCATTGGTTATACTTTAAATGGCTTTGATAATAGCTGCAATGCAGGATTACTTTAAATTTTTAAATAACTAAAATTTATTAATTAATTAAAAGTTACATTACAATTTAATTTTTGAAGGCTTAATAAAAACCGAGGAAACGATATTAAGAAATTCTTCTGAGCGGCCACTTGGGAGAAAAGCCCAGCCAATCTGAATACAGCAAAATGTCTGAGAATTAAAAAAGGTGAAATGGTATTAAAATATTGCGCTTATAAAAAATATTTTGATTGGATGAAGTAAAAACCATCGAATTATAAATTAACTGCACTTCATTAAACATTTTAAAACTTCATATATATTGTTAATTAAAAATATTTTCTCATTTGAAATGTGTCGTAACTCTTTTTCAATTCCTAAAGCTCACACTCTCTATATATTTATTTATTTATCTTGGTGGAATTTTCAATCTTTAATAAAATACATTTAAAGCGCTCAATTGAGCTGAAATTTAATATACATGATTATTCTGGATGACAATACAATAATTTAAGTATAATGAATAAAAAATTAAATGATTAAAACTAATTATTTAAAATTACAAATGCAGCCATGTTGGCGACTTAGCGACCATTTTGGCGAATTGTGTCAAAACTTGAAAATGTTTCTTTTCTCACCTTTAAAGCATTCCGTTGAACTGAAATTTTATATACACGATTGTTTTGGATGACAATACGATACTTTAATATAATAAATAAAATTAATACCACTTAATGTTGGGATTCTGTCAAATGTATATACATATTTATATCAGTTGTAACTGTTAGGTTGTGGAGAAAGAAATCCATTATTTTTGCATGGAAATCATGAATTTATTTAACACGTTTCTTATTGTCCGATTTGGGTCAAATATGTACCGTTTTATTGTATAATGTATTGCCATTTTAATGGTAGCTTCATAATGCCTCAATCATAGAAGTATTGGTCCTTATTGACGAAAAACTCTAATAATCGATTTTCACAATTTTCTCTTGATCCCAATTTTTTATCACTCAATAAGTTTTGTAATGCGAGAAAAAGGTGATAATCGCTTGGGGCAAGGTCCGGACTATATGGTGGATGCATTAAAACTTACCAACCGAGATCCCAGAGTTTCTGGTGAGTCACTACAGACGCGTGTGGTCTGGCATTGTCATGATGGAACACAACATCCTTTCTGTTGGCCAATTCTGGCCGTTTCAAGGCAATCGCTAGCTTCAAACGGTCTAGTTGTTGACAGTAGAGATCTGAATTTATTTGGCCATGCGGAATCAACTCCTAATAAATGATTTCTTTCCGGTCCCACCAAACACACAGTAGAACCTTCCTGGCCGTTAGTTCTGGTTTGGCCACCGTTTGAGCTGCTTCACCACGCTTTAACCAAGATCGTTTTCACACAATATTGTCGTATGTGACCCATTTCTTATCCCAAGTCCCTATCCTTAAATGGGTCGATTTCATTCCGTTTGGCCAAGACTTCGGAGATGGAAATTCGATCCATCATGATTTTTGGTGTGGTACCCAAACATCGAGCTTCTTTTTCAATCCAACTTTGCCCAAATGGCTTAAAACTGTCTTATGGTCGATCTTTAGCTCCTGGACGATGCTACGACTACTAACATGCCGGTCAACTTGATAATTTCTGTGATTTTATAGACATTTTTGATGACAGGGGTGGGGCAACTTTAACTTCAAAAATGCCTGAACGGAATCGACGAAACCAAAATTGCAAGTAATTAGGCGTTACAGTATCGGCATCATAAACACCATTCACAATATCAGCCACCTGGCTTACATTTTCGCCTTTATCAAAGAAAAACTGTAAAATGTACCGAATTTTCTTTGTTGACTTCCATTTTTAACACCCTATAACTCAAAACTGAATGGGCCAAACAAAAAACAGCAAACGATTTTTTAGTGTGAAATGTCACCTTGACAACGAGTATAAATTTGAAATTGTTTGATCGATACTTCATGACATGTAGACACTACAGCTATCTACCAAAAAAATAATGGTTTTTTTTCCCCAACCAAATATTTAATAAAAAGTAGCTAAAATAAAAAATTTCTTTGTTGATCTATATATATATAAATAGGAATTGACTTAAATTTTTTTTATGTTACTTGTTTTTTTATGTTACTTGTTTTTTTATGTTACTTGTTTTTTTATGTTGCTTGATGAATATTAATTAGATAAAAAAATCATGCTGCGAAAGAACAGATTTGTCTTCACGAAAATCAGCCATTGTTCGAATTCGCATTATTGTATTTTTCGTCACATCCTTCAAGAAAACGTGATATCGCGTAACTTTTTAAAAACAACATTTCGAACTGACCTCGTATCAAGAGAAGAGTGATTTTTTCAACAAAAGGTATTAGAAAAATAATTATTTTAATGTTTAATGAATCTTATTCAAAGAACTACAACAAAATATTATTTTTAAGAATAACTTATTTACCTTCGTTTTCATTCAAATGACATAGATTATTTTGTAACGTTCTAATATAAATATTTAAATTTTCAATTAAACGTTTTAGGATTTAGATGTTTCAAACCAATAATATCCGTAGAACCAATAGATTCTTCAATGCAATGTTGTTAAAATAGATTTTCATTTCCTGTTATTTTGTTAAATATTTTATCTTGGGTATTTTGTTTTCTCGAAAAGGATTCTTTGACAGGTAATTATTGTGTTCTTTAAACGTTATATTTTTCCCTTTTCAGCAACGTTGACAAATTGACATTCTGAGCAAATAAAATGTTATGTATTATATATGTTGCACTGTAAGATATATAATGAGATATAAAAATGTTAAATTCTGAAGTGTCATATATTTAAGGCTGTTTTCAGAAAAATACATGCGCTTGAACTAAACGTGAAGCACATTTTCAGACAGAAAAATGCTTTAATTTTCATGGAAATTTGCAATGTTATAACTCATACATCTGTTATATGTGAAGGGACAGCTCATTTAACATTACAGTATAGAAGAAAAACACGAAACACATTTTATACCAGGAAAAATGGATAAACTCTGTTAAAAATCGGCAGTATGATAAAAAATGCTGCTCTCTAAAGGATAGTAAAACCAGAATATATTATATTAATTTTTCATTTCTTTTATATCTAAAAAAAATGTTCCAAATTCGACTCCTATTCTTTAACATTAACCGAAGACAGCCTTAAGCTATGTTTTCTAGTTGCGTCAATTTAAACTATATCGCAAAATAAGCATTTCAATATTTAACAATTTTAAAATTTCACATTAAATTTCAATCTTATCTTTTTCTTCAGTTTTAATTTATTTTAGTTTATGTTTATATTTATTTAGGTTTAGGTTTTTCAATGTCCGAGTAATGAAAAAGAAACGTAACAAGTTATATTAATACTATGAAATAGTGTTCGTACATAAAATAATTACAATTATTTATGCATTTAATATTTTAAATAAACTATTTGTTGTAGATATTTAATTAATTTTAAACATTAAATACTGTGCATAAATCTATAATTAATAATATGTAAAAGTGATTTCAACTCAACGTCCAATGCAGAAATCTTGATTTTTTATTATATGAAATTCATATTCATAGTTTTTATTCAAAATATTTCATTTTTCTGTTTGTTCTACGCATATATAAAAAGTAATTTTCCTCTACAATAAGTTTTCAGATTAAACTATCGAATCAAGTAATTAAATGTTTATTAAATTCCGTAATATTGAATAATATTGCAATATTCAATAATATGTTTAATTATTATATGCTTTGATAAAAAAAACTAAATTATTTTGATGTTTTGTTAAATACCTCCTGCGATGTTGATTGAACCGGTTTCGACATCTTATTTAGAAGGATTAAGTGAGTGAGTGAATATTATAAACGTCGCCTTATTCAACTTCACAGGGCTTTGGGCGACAGACCTGGTAAATTTTATTTTGAAGGAACATTATTCTTTGCAGTTGATCTGCACATTAATATAGTCACATGACGTTCGAAATGTGCATAATTTGGGATTTAAAAAAACCAATTCTCAAAGAATTTTCAGATATTTTTATGCTATTATTGTTATGATTAATCGTTTTGTTTCTTACATTTTCAATTCCTACTATTAACTCATTCTCTATATTTATTTATTTATCTTGTTGGAATTTGCAATCGTTAATAAAATAAGTTTTAAAGCTCTCTCGAATGAGCTGAAATTTTTATATGTTATTATTTTGGATGAAATTAATTGATTAAAACTAATTATTCGGCCACGTTGGCATCATTTTTGGCGACTTGTGTCAAAACATGAAAAGGTTTTTTCTCACATTTTAAAAGGGCTTGTTTGAGCTGCAATTTCTATACGCTATTGTTTTGGATAGTAACAATACGAAACTTTAATGATAATTAATAAAAATTAATTACGACTTAATTTTGCGATTCTGTCCTATGTATATACATATTTATATTAATTGTCACTATTTAATAAAAATTAGCTAAATAAGTTTTTTTCTTTGTTGATCTAAGTAGGAATTGACTTAAATTTTTTTATATTACTTGAGAGAGAGAGAGAGAGATTTAATGGCAAAGCAAATAAATTTTTAAAACAAATTATTGCAGCATTAAAACATTTCTTATTTCTCACTTTTTAAATTTTTAACTATATAAATATTTCACAACTTTTGAATGGATTATATATAGAGAGAATATATAGCTAAATAATTTTAAATTCGAAAACTAACAGCTTTTAATGTATTACTTTGACCAATGTAACTTTGATCTTTATTATCTTGTTATACTTCTATTGATTATTTTAGTTTTTGTTAGATTTATACCAATCCCAGTTTATGTGTGATTAATGTTTTATACATCTATATAATCTGTCCTACTTAATATAAACGTTGTCAACTATGTTTGATTCGAAAAAGGCAATATAACCGCTTAAATCACTAAATGCTAAAAAGAACAAAAGCTATAAAAAAATAAATTTCTACAAAATAGTTATTCAAATTCTCGACTAAATTAAAATTTTAAACAGTAATTTATAAACTGAATAAAATTTAAATTGTTAATTTTCAGCTATAAAATGCACAATTTTCTGTTTTATACAATCAAAAAACAAACTACAAAGTTCTAGTTCTCTTCTTAACTTCTTTATATATATTTAATATATCAATAATATCTTTATTAAATGTTCTTTTAAACAAATTTTTAAAAAATTATTGTTTTCTCGTACGTAAAAAAGGACTTCTTTAAAAATCCAAAATCTATATTTTTCCGTAAAAAAAATAAGAAAAGTCACGCAAATTTTAAATAGAAGTGTTGGGATTGAAAATACGCCAAGTACACAACTTACATTGCCAAAAGAAACTAACAATAAAACAAGATAAACAATTCCAGTTACTAAATAAATTATTTGTTGCTCACAAATATTAATCGTAAAGGTTTCGATTCTAGTCAATAGAATTATCAAAATTTACTCATTAATTACTAAAAAACACGTTATTTGATTTCGTAAAAGTTTTTATTGTTAGATACAAATATAATTTTTGTGTTAACTACTTTTGCATAAAAAAAAGAAAATATATCAGATAGACCCCGAATTAACGAATTCATCGAAACCGAACATTTTGTTTGTAAATTTGGAGTTATTCATTACGGGGCATTTAAGGTATCCGACTACCCTAAAATCAGGATTTTTTAAAAAAACTGACAATTTTTTTATGATTTCATTTTAGAGACCATTTTATTAGCTTTGAAAAAATACCAAGTTTTTTATTTTTTATTCACTAGAGCAACAGTTACAAGTGTTTTAGTAAAATCAGATGCCATAACTAACAGCTAACTTTAAAATGCGTTTTACTCGAAATGAGTTTTTTTCGAAAAACTCAAACGGGGACAGTAGTTACTCAAAAAGTTTTTAAAATATTTTGCTGAAATTTTTTGTGTATGTTCTGCATAACAGTAGAAGTATTTTAACCTTCAGATTTATCAATCACTGTTTTATTACAAAATTTACAGTTCTGTATGTGAATATAATCACTGTTTCTTAAAGCAATTTCATATATTAACTAAGATAAAGTGCTCTAGTTTTTGTAAAAATTAAAATATCTCTTATCTTGAAGGTCATTTCAAATAGGAATAGCAAAGTGATACATCAAAATTGAAAAATTGAGAATTGGTTCATTTACTACTTGTACAGAGGGGTCCCCGTTTATGTAATACTTTGTCAATTTTTGCCCATTTTTTATTGTAATAATTTATTATTCTCTTCCTAATCTCAGCCTTTTTTTTCTTAAAATGTACTAAATAAATCTAGAAACCACAAAAAAATCTCCATATCTCCATTTTTTTTACATAAAAGTTGTCGCAAATAGTCGGATACCTTAAGAGAAAAAAAACGTATGAAAATACAAAGTAGTTTGCCGAAACCGTTGTATTATTCCCCGTTAACCGATATTTCGTCTTAATCATTTTCACGTTAAACGTATTTCGCTGGATTTGAAAAATAATAAATAACTGTTACACGTAAGGATAAGAAAATTAATATATCAATTAAAATGAAAAAAGCTTACAGATAAAAGATTGGAGAAGGTAGTGCATTTTTTAAGACGGACATTCAATAAATTACTTTAGAATCAATCAAAAGGGACACAAAAAAACGTTTACCTATCGCTGATATTTCCTTATAATGGCCTCAAAAGGATCTGATGCAGGTAAATCAATGTGCCGAACGGAAATTAAGAAAGGAAAGAGACATTTTTTGTTATTCGAAACTGATAGTTTCCTAGTGTTTTATAGGTACAGACACATGTCGGGACGGCAACGGTATTTGGTAAGGATAAATCTTTGTTATTCGAAAGTGCTTATGTTTGTAATTCCAACTTATCAATGTTAATTACATTAGAACGTTTAATATGATTGTTGTAATTCTTTGAAATTTAGAAATTTAACTTAAAACGTATGTTATACTTTCTGTTGATTTATTACGCTTTAAATTACCCATTTAAGAATTTTATTGATACGATTTTTTTTTAAAAAGTGTAATTTTTATAATACTTTTAAAACATAGTTTGCTTTTGTTTCTGAATTAATGGTAGTTCTTATTATTTTTAAAAGAAAAATTCATGTCGAATCTTGCAAATGTTTTCGTTGAGATTAAATTGTTGCTTGATATTATTGCCTTAAAATTCCTATTTACAGAGACTGAAAAACATGTAAGTGTTATTATTGTCATTGTTATAACATTTTCTGAAATTATTCGTTCTTTGAAAATTAACTATTTAAGAGGTCTCAGGGATGTTAATTTTGTCTCGAGGGGTGAAAAATTAAACAATTTTCAAACGGGTGTATTTCTTTTAAATTTAAATTAAATAATTCGAGTCTTTTACACATTATTTACAAGGGATTGTGACTTCAAAAAAGTACAAAATGTTTGAAACATAATCATAATTTTAAAAATTATATAAGCAGAGGAAAATTCTGTATTAAATATTAAGTAATTTTTACGTTGTGCACGTTATTTTATAAAATAGTTGCCTCTAATGCAGTGCTTCTCAAACTTTCAATACTGGCGCCCCCCTTTTCGATCACAATTTTTATCGCGCCCCCTTATACATTAATAATGCACTGAATGCAATAATAATGAACTTTGATGCTAAAGCTACAAAAGGCGATCTTAATTATAAACCATACAAATTAGTAACATAAGTATTAAATTTTGTATACTACTTTTAAGCAAAAAAATAAATAAAATAATAGGATAATTATTATGTGTGTTATTTTCCTTTCTCTAATTTTTAAATTGGACTTATTGCAAAAATACGGTGGCTGCTTAGAAGACAAAATATAGATATCTGCTAAATATAGAAAAATAACTCAGAGGGTCAATTTCTAATCATAAGCATTCCTTATAAAACTTTGCTTTGCAAGACAAGCCCATGGAAGTCGTTAATACTTATTAAACTTGTTCTTAATTTAGTATTAATTAATTAGTTATAAACTACTATGGAGTACTGATACATTAAAAAGTATACCGGCTGAAGTACCCGCTTGCACGAGTTCATTTATAAGAAAATAAAAACATTATTGAAATAATCGCTGAATTTTAAGTAGAGTAAAGCCAAGTGCGCGACAATGTTTACAAAAATGTAAAATAATTTTTTTAAATGATTGCTCAAAGTATAATTAGTTTAAAGCGAACTATAATTTTAAGCCTTACAGAATTATCATTTAGAATTGATGTTGAATAATGAACAATAATATAAAATTCAGATGAAGAATAATTGTATTATTTTTAATATTTAAAGCGAAAAGACTTCAACATGTTTTAACCCTGGAGCAGGCGCGCACTCGATACTAATGGTCCAGCGGGTTATTTAGTCACCCCAATCCTTTTTTATAATTATTTTTATAGTACACCAGTGTTTTCTCAAACTTTCAATACTGGCGATTCAATTTTCAATCATAATTTCTGCACTGAAAACAAAAGCACTTCGTATACTATTACCATTTTGAAAATCCTACCTATGTTAAACAGGATTTTCTGCGGTGGCTGCTTTGAAGACAAAATATAGATCTCAGCTAAATAAAGAAAAATAACTCAGTGTCAATATCTGATATTAAACCTTTCTTAGAAAAACTTTTCTCTACAAGACAAGCCCATGGATGTCACTGATAATTATTAAACTTAGATTAATTTAGTATTAAGAAATTATTTATAAAATACCTTCTTCAGTACTGATACATTAAACGTATACTGGCTGAAAAACACCGGCTCTTCGCACGAGTTAATTTTTTAAAAAATATAACATTTTTCTTGATATAATAGCTAAACTGTAAGGAGAGTAAAACTGCGTGCACGACATTGTATACAAAAATGTAAAATGATTTTTTTAGATAAATGCTATAATTGTAAATAACTGTTTAAAAGAACTGTAATTTTAAGAATCACAGAATTAGCATTTAGAATTAATGTTAAGTAATGAAAAAGAATATAAAATTCCTATGAAGAATAATTGTGTTACTTTTTAATATTTAAAGCGAGAAGACTTCAAAATGTTTTAACCCGGGAGCAGGCACGCACTCGATAGTAAGGCTGATGGTAGTGCGGGAGAACTCTGTCACCCCAATCATTTATTTATAATTATTTTTACTCTACACGATACAAATTGGAATTCCAGTGAATAATTTAATTAAGAGAAAGTATACTTACCGGCTTTCAAAGAATGTTCAATCTTTCTTTGATGATTTTAGAAAAAGTCCAATAAAACTGAACTAAAATGATTGACAAGTGATAGACCTTAATAAAGGACGAAAAGCAAAGATACTTTTCACTAATATTACAGAAATGTTACTTGCTGGCAAAGCTGTCATATTTTGTTCAAGTAATTGTAGTTTTAATGACTGTTACGACCCGCATGTGCAGAGGGCGCTATTAGTCCTCCTTGTTTACATTTCGTCAGTATGCTTGTAATTCATCCACGGAGCGGACGTACCTACCGTCCTCAATAAACAAACAATTTTTAAAGTATACAGTCCACGCCTTTTGCTTGAGCAGTCAAGTTATACATAACTCAAAGTCTGCTCATAATCCGTTCTAGACATTTCTAGAATAACCACACCATTTGTGGTTAAAATCAGAGCTATCGACCTCACCCAGTTTTGTGGTCGGTGTCGAGCCCGAGCCAAAATTCAAAATGGCTCCAAAAAAGAACTATCAGAACTCACCGTGTTTAACAGAAGGAAAGCACATCTTCTCGGTCAGATCACACGCATTAGAAACTCCTTGGAAAATGTGGAGTCACCATTGAATCAAGTTGAAAAGAGAGCTAAACTCGCATCGCTTTTTCGAAGTGAAAGCAAAAATAGACAAACTTCGGACCGAAAGCTACGGGGTGCTTTCGGATGAAGAGCTCATGGATTTCGAGGCCAGTTTGGACACGATGGAAGTGGACGCAGATAATTTAGAGGTGAGTCTCAATACCTTACTTGAATCTTCTAATGTGGATACCTCTGAATTATCTGTGAAAAAATGATTTTGCTAATTACAATGTGAAACTGCCATCCATTAATTTACCGGAATTTTCGGGACAATATATTGATTGGTTGCAATTTAAATCCCAATTTGTATCATTAATTCATGATAACACTTGTTTATCAGACTCGCAAAAAACTATATTATTTTTGCAATCTGCCCTGAAAAAGGCCATGCAAAACAATTGCAAACAGTAAACGATTCTTACTCATCTTTATTTGAAGCTTTAGAAGGTAGATACGAAAATAAAAGATTAATTGTAAATAGTCATATTGCTGAACTTTTAAATCCTAACAAAATAAAATTTGAATCTGCTTTTCATCTCAGAAGTTTAATAGATTCAATTCAGAGTCATCTTAGAGCCTTAAAACAACTAGAATTAGAACCTAACGCTTTGTGTGAATCAATGTTAATTTTTGTTATAACTCAACGTCTAGATGATGAATCGCGTAAACAATATGAAATGGAATTACATTCTAATGATTTGCCTAAGTGGAATAATTTTTTAGACTTTTTAATAAAAAGGAGCCAAGCCTTAGAAAACGTTTTTTTTTGGTAGGAGAGGAAAGTGTGCAAAAATCACCACCGACAACGCTAAAACATTTGTTGGCGCAAATGCCGAAATTAAAAATTGTTCAAAATGATTAAATTACCTGATCACACAGCAGAATTTTTGACAAATGAATCGATAGAGTGGAATATTTTATCCCACCCAGGTCCCCAAACCATGGAGGGCTATGGGAAGCAGGAGTAAAGGCATTTAAATTCCACTTAAAAAGAGTCGTGGGGAACGCACATTTAACTCGAAGAGTTCATCACAATACTTTGTGAAATTGAGGCTGTGCTAAATTCCCGACCACTCACTCCTTTGACGTCAAATTTCGATGATTTCGAAACACTGACCCCTGGACACTTCTTAGTAGGTAGACCCCTAACATCCATAGTTGAACCGCAAATAACTAATATAAACGAGAATCAGTTGTCGAGATGGGAAAGAGTAAAAAAAATTACCCAACATATATATAGGCTTTGGAAACGCGATTATTTGAATAATTTACAAGAACGTCACAAGTGGAAATTTAACAAAAATAATGTTTCTGTAGGAACCTTAGTTTTAATCAAAGATGAAAATCTTCCTAGTACGAAATGGAGTACCGGAAGAATAACTGAAATTTTTCCTGGCACCGATGGTAAGGTCCGAGTGGTGAACCTGCGTATGCCAAACGGAAATATATTAAAAAGGACTATCAGAAATCTTTGTATATTACCTGTATGAATTTTGTTATTAGTAATTATTGTATGTGTATAAATTAACTTCAATCGTATTTAAGTATCATAAAATGTATTGTGTATTTTCATTTAAGTACTGTAAATATTGTGCATGCCTTTTTGCTTTGCAAATATTGTGTATTTTGTATGTAAGTATCGTCAATTGCATTATGTATTTGTATTGAAATTTCATTTCAATGGCGGGGACTCTGTTACGACCCGCATGTGCAGAGGGCGCTAGTAGTCCTCCTTGTTTACATTTCGTCAGTATGCTTGTAATGCATCCTCGGAGCGGACGTACCTACCGTCCTCAATAAACAAACAATTTTTAAAGTATACAGTCCACGCCTTTTGCTTGAGCAGTCAAGTTATACATAACTCAAAGTCTGCTCATAATCCGTTCTAGACATTTCTAGAATAACCACACCATTTGTGGTTAAAATCAGAGCTATCGACCTCACCCAATGAGCATTCATGATCGAGTGAGTGAATATTAACGTCGCACTGTTCAGCTACACGAGGGCTTTTAGAGACGGACCTCGTAATTTTGAACCATGGTTGACGAGGACGATACTTGAGCTGGCCTCTTAACTACCACACCATTCCAACAAGAGGACGTTTGAGCTCTTTACAAATTTAACATGCACCTCTCCCCTTTCACGACGGGTCTTTAGTGGTACTGGGCTCGAACTCGTAACACCTTTGGTGATCAACAAATAACAAGTTGAACTTTTTCTTTCTTGTGTCTTTTGACAAGTCGAACTGAACCTTGTGGTACACTTATGGCTTCATATTTCAGTTGATGGAGTTCTTTAGGAAGCCATTGAAAATTTTCCTTTCGTTTCATGTTCATCGTGTTTCTCAATCATGAATAATATGCATCAGTTTCAACTTCCTTCAATACAGATCACAGATGCCACCGCTGCCTGGTTATAAGTGTATTCAGAAAAAAATACGGATGCTCTAAAAAGTATTATGACGTTTCTCACTATGCTTTATATGTTTCAGATTACTCGTAAAAATAAATCTTAGCCAAATAATCCTTCAAAAATCAATCAATTCTTTCCAAATATCGTAAAACTCTTCATTATTTACAATTTCCCTATGCGAAAAACAAATACATAAAAGATGGGATGAAACTAATGTAGAAGAAACCCTACCAGTAAGTTTGAAGGTCAATCAAATAAATGACTAGCAAATTTATTATGCTGCCTGGCTGAAAAGTGAATCATGTCTTCCTTTTCTTTCTACAACTAATATACAGTATTTCAATAATAATTAAAGTGATGAAATGTTTATCTTAGAATTTTTCTCAGGGTCTGAGTTTCGTTTTTTCTTTTAACGAGTAATATTTTATGTTAAAACAGAAGAACGCCAGATGATAAACATAAATTATATCAGTGTTGTTGTGTATTTCTTTTATTATGGAAAAAGTATTTTGTTTCACTTCTTTCCGGTTATTTTTTTTAAAAAATCATTAAATTTTCGATATGCTCGCGCCCCCCCAGGGGGGCGCGCCCCACACTTTGAGAAACACTGCTCTAATGTATAAAACTTAATAGAATTGTAAAATGTATAATACTCTCTTTAAACCCTACATCCTTTAAGAACAATATATCTTTTGTATTTCGAAATACTTGAAAAATATTGAATTTTCTTAAAAATATTTTGAAAATGTAATTTTTTTTAAAAAAAAATATAATTTATTGTTCTATTTATATAAAATACTACAGTGTAATAAGAATACATTTAACTTTATAAATCAACTTATAGCTAGTAAATAAATCTATTATTTTAGAAAATAGCATGCACAACGTAAAAATTAATATTTCCTATAGAAATGTTTCTTATTTTCGTATGCTTATAACTTTTAAAATTATCATTATATTTCAAACAATTTACACTTTATGAAGCCTCATTTCTTTATAAATAATGTGTAAAAGATTCGAATTATTCAATTTAAATTTAAAAGAATTATACCTGTTTGACACCCATGAGACACCCATAAGACACCCATGAGATCCATGAGACCCATGAGACACCCATGAGACAGAACCCTTAAGAGTTTTCTTGCTACGTATCTCCAAAAATGATGTGTTTTTTTAAACAAAAATTAAAATAATATTTATTATTATTATTATATAAGTTTAACAACGAGAAAGGGACATAAATTTTAAATTTGGAACTGGATCATATTAATTATTATTATTTACAACTAGGGAAGGGGCGACCCCCTGTCTGTCTAACGGGGGACCAACCCTCATTGTACGAATAATACAACTGTTCATACTCATTGCTCAAATTGTAAAACTTTAATTTATATGTATTATATAGTTCTATTTTTTTTTCAATATATTGTAACCAGCAAAAAAAAAAAAAAAAAATTTCAAGCCTTCATCTCCGCATTTTAATTTGTACTACAATTTAGTGCCTCATCAAAAACAATGTTCCTAATCACCTTTTCCGCTAAATTGACTCTCATCTTGGCAAATACAGTTGTCCATGAGTAAATATTACTTCCTACATTAACCAACTTTTTCAAAACTCTGTCCCGGTAATTTATTAATACTCATGGAAAATGCCAATCTTACAGGAAATGCGTGCGTTTCAGTACGAATGGGATATCCAAATTCCCTCAGATGTCCAGAGTGATCCTTGGTATACTTTAGAACGTCGTTTATCCAAATCAATTAGGACCGGACACCGTTCAAATACGCGATTGTTCGGATAACCAAAAACCGAAGGCGATCCATGCAGTATATGAAACCGGACACTATACGAATAGTGAAAATCATCACATGCGGGAAACGTGCTTGAGCAAAAGCAAAATAGGTGCAAAATGCCGCAATTTTATCATTATTGTGGAAAATAATCACTTATTTTTCGCTGTACCATTGTACACCTTCGTTTTTTCGCTGCAAGGTCTCTAATTCTCTTGAAGCATTCTGATTGTTGTTCGTACCACTCCATAGCTGTCTCTAACGCACGATCAAGAACAATATCGTTTGCTTCCCTCATGGTTTCCTTTCTTCGAGCCATCTTCTGAGTTAAGTGGACGCAAAATTTAAATTGGTTTCTCGCCTTTTTTTGTGTGTGTCGGAAATTGTTGACTTTGCAACATTATAAAACTGTGCTGGAGAGGCTCCACTTTCTCCCTTCTCGAGACGGTTCAATATTTCAAGTTTTGTCTCGATGTTCAAGATATTGCGCTTCCGTTTTGAATTCGAAGCCATAGCAGTTCACAACTCAACAAAGAGGACAACCTCACTTGGAAACAAACTGGCATAATATTCTCCACGCAGATGTTTACCAAATCACACAAATGAAATTTCCCAAATATCCCTGACCTTGGGTTTTCCGGATCAAACTGGTTCGGATAATAAACGTTTGGATAAACAACGTACGTACAGTTTCGCTTTTCTTAAATTTGTAGCCATAGTATCGAACTGGACTTGTAACGTCTCGGTGGATGCAGGTGTTGGGGGAGGGGGGTCAAGTAAAGATCGGCCATAGTAATTCTAACACACTTTTATTATCTATTTCACTTAATAACACTAGATAACTTAAGGGGAGAATGCACTTAAAACATTAAACCAGAGGAGCAATCACGTTGGATTAATTTAAATCTCATAGAAATAAGCACATTTACCTTATTACTGAAGCGCTCTTGACTCCACTACGTGGATTATCTTTGGATAGCTTGATTAACTATATGACCTCCGGTCGTTATCTTATTCACGCTTCTATATCCTGTTTTTCAACCATTTTCTCTCTACTCTACTACCAACACTTAAATAGAGGTTCTGATTTGCATAAAACGCATCTTCACAGAGAGAGTTTTTCAAATCATAGTTAAAAAGATTAATTTTACCCAAGAGGATTATTAGTAGAATCGCGGACAGACCCGTTACAGATTTACTGCATTTTTATTATTTTTCTCGTGTGTGGGATTAATAAATAAATTTATTACATGAGCACGAAAAACGTTTTTTATATAGAGAGATAGAGAGATAATTTAATTTCTACTTTTGTTTTTTATACCAACTGTGTTCACATAGTTCTCTTTCTTTCTGTATTATCATCAATATTTTAAGAATGTATTTCATGAATATATTTTAAGAAACCAAATTTATAATGTATGTAATTTGAGCGTGTATGGTTTAATTATCTAAAAAAGAAAGTTCAAAATATATTTGTCTTCAGAGAAAAAGATAAAATATTTGTAGAATAGATTATTTATTTATAGAAAAAAAATTTAGTTGTTTATTACTATTATATAGATAGTATGTAGCCAAATAAATACAAATAGACTTTTAACATGACATCAGATTACAAAAACTTTTTTTTCATGTCCCGCTAAAAGAAAATCTGCAATTTTGATTTTTGATATGATCTAAATTAAACAATTTACAATCATAAATGGAACTTCATTTCAAGAATATAATATTCTTCAGAAGAAGATACATTTGATTAAAGTTTGAGAATTGATTATGTGTAAAGGTGTTTTCTCATTCTAAATTAACAAAAACGAGCAATCATTCATACTTCAAAAGTGTTGAAATAAAATTCATCCAAAGTAGCATAAGCAAAAATGGCTTCCACCACTTTTTTCCCTTCAACAATATGATTATCACCTTGGTTACACTGCAGCTTTCAAACGAAAATTTAAACAGGATAACAGAATCTTACATAAGTTTAAAACAGTGTCTAGCGAGTACCCCCCCTTTAGCAAAAAAATTCGCTGAATTTATGAATACAGATAGATAACGGTAGCGCTTCGTTTGTGTGTAGAGAAATACTGCTCGCGCTTCGCTCTTGCATATGTATGAGCAGCTGCACTTTGAAAATACCCGTCCTTGAGTATACTTAAATCATGAAAGATGACAGGTCCTAGGCAAAGCATGGAGTGCCAAGAGTTAACTTTTTTTAATCTTGCTATTGACGCTAGTGAAAATGTGACATCAGCTTTTTTTGGCTCTCATACTGTTCATAGTTCAACACCACAATGACAGGTACTCCCTTTATTACTTGTAACTCTGTTATACGTTCGTGAAATAGATTAGTTTAATGTACATTAGAAAAGATTTAAATGTAAATAATTAGTTAAAAACTAATTATTATTATTTAAATTTATATTGTATTCTTTCGGTTTGATTGTTTGTGTGAAGAGTTTATACTTTCGCGCGCGAAACTTCTTTTTATTAATAAGTTTAATAATTATTTTTAAAAGGTTGTGTGTGTGGGCGTACGTACGTGTGTGCGTAAGTGCGTAAAAATCTAAAATTTCTTTCTAAATTTGACTAGAAAATGCATGATGCTTGGATTTATTAAAAACAAAACAATTAATTTTATAAATCAAAGCATACAAAAAATGAAAAGTACTAAGCACAACAAATAGTATTAATATCTGCACAATAAATATTATTATTTATGTTTACATTTTTTAGCTGATCAAATATTTTCGTAAGTAATCTTCCAAATGTCATCCTGGTATACTCTTTTGCGACATGATACTGTTTTTCTTTGGCTTTGTATGTAAAAATATTAATTTCACTCATTTCTCATTCTAAGTTTTTAGTAATTAAATAATATGTAACTTCGTTTAATTTTTTGCATTTATTTTTTACACGCGTCACTATACAAGTTCGGGCAAATAAAAAGGGCTGAAAAAACAGAGTTCCAGGTTCGTCTGGGCCACTTTTACTTGTTCCTCCCTGTATAAAAGCTATATTCCAAATGACAGTTTCAACTAATGATAGAGCAAATTAAAATTTATATTTAGTAAAAGTAGTTCCATTTTTTGAATTTTTTACCTCTTTATTTTTATTTATTGGTTAAAACAATATCCAGAACTTTTCCATGTTGTAAAAATAAAATTGTATTTTATTTTATTACCTGTAAGGAATAAGGATTCGTCAAAAATAATATAATTAAAGTTTCTTTACTGGTATCGATTTGTTGCTTTTGTTAATTTTTGTGTAAGGAAGAGAAATAAAAACAAGTTATTAATAAAGCAGGCCTGCGAAATTGAAGTTTTTGAAAAATACAAAAGAAGCTTTTGGGGATTCTTATGTCATTTGCTCTTTGCTGATTTCATAATGACCTCCATTTTTTTCATCGTGTCAGGATTTTTTGTAAAATCAATATCCATATTTTTGCTAAAATTCGATTTGAAGAGGAATTTTCTTGAACAATTTAGCAGGTATCATTTGGCAACAGCTTTTTTCATAAGTTCAACAAATGTAAGTATCGATTTTTGAGAGGCAAATTAATTTTTTAGCAAATGGATGAAAACTGCTGTTGTTTCCATATTTCACGAGCCGTCTCGTCTCTGGTCGTGAGAAAAGCAAGAATTTTCCTTGAAAGGATTAAGCTTTTTACATCCTGTTATGGTCAGCTTCTAGAAGAAAATCAACCCAACATACTATTTTATATGTTTTTATTAAGGTATCCGACTACGTTTGGAACCGTGATTTTAAAAAGTGCATAAATGGATAATTTTCATGATATTTAGTGTCACTCAGATTAGAATACATGCATAAAATTGTTTTAAGGACATTTTGACAAAAAAAATTATTTAAATACAATATTTTGGCAAAAATTAACTTAGAATAATTTTTTTTTCAAAATGTTTTCCTTTTGTGAAAAATACTTCTATTATAATATATTATAATAATATTTTGCCTGTATATGGCTCAGACCTTTCTACAGAGGCTCAACTAGAATTATTCAAAAATTCACATTATTTTCAGAGTTACCACCAATTGAAATAATTATTTGCGTTTTTTTCTTAAAATTGTTCCCCTCCGTTGTCGTAAAATATGAATAAACCCACTTCTAAGTTATATATTTCAAAAATTCTAGTTGAGCCTCTGAACAGAGGTCTGAGCTATATACAGGCTAAATATTATTCTAATAGAAGCATTTTGGAAAAAAGATTATTCTAAGTTAATTTTTTGCCAAAATATTGTATTTAAATATTTTTTTTTGTCAAAATGTCCTTAAAACAATTTCATACATGTATTTTGATCTAAGTGATACTAAATAGGAAAACTATCCATTTATGCGCTTTTGCAAAATCACGGTTCCGAACGTAGTCGGATACCTTAAGGTTATACATAAAATAGATGATTGACCGAACAAAACAAATATTACGCCTGTGTACATGAAAATTTGAAACTAATTTTAAACTGAGCAAAATACGAAACAAAAATTCTATTAAGTACGTATTCTTTTGAAACGTCTTTTCGACGTTCTTCTATCTTCAATCTCAGGCTTATCTGATGCTAACATCCAGCAGTAGCCGGCAACAGCTTTCGTCCCTTGATATTTGTGCTCCAGTCTTTAATGTCTTGGTGGCACATTCCAACATGTTCTTCGCTGACTAAACCTAACTTTTTAGTGGAGGGAAATTCATATGTGAGTGAAGGAAATGTATTTTGGCACTCATGGAGCAGGCCAACCCTTGAAATTTATCCAGCATATTCATTACGATTGCTTTGTAGTCAGGATCTTTGTAACTGCCCAGAAATTTTCTGTCGACATCCTTGAAGTCAGGCAAGATATTTTTCCTTTGTTACCGTATTCATCTCATATTCTTTTTCCTTCATAAGCTTACGGATATCAGGATCCACAAAAATTACCTCTTTCACTTGGTTTCATATGAAGCTGGAAACTTTTTGTAAAGGTATTTGAAACAATCACCACACCTTTTGGAATAGTCTTGACAAACTGCTTCATTACACCTAATTTAAACTCGACTAAGCTGTTCCGAATCACAATATTTGTACCTAGTTTAAGAATTTGTCTCTTTGGCCATTTTGATTGTATCCATTTTTGAGTCTTATCACACACGTACCACTCACATGAATCATGGGAACTTTGTAATTGTATCTTATTGACGAAGAAGCATGGATATAACTTTCAAATAATTGCAAATGGTCCAATGGTATTTTGCACGTTTCACTATGGTAGAATGAAGGTCAGTCACGAAAAACATTTTGGGTGAATGTTCACAAAATCTAAGTAAATGTAAATTTTTCAATAAAACGTGATGAGATAGAAAATTTTTTGTTATTATTTTTTGAAATCAGCACCAAAAAAAAAAAAGGCGTAAAGTTCAGCTATCAGTTTTCTCGTATTTTTTGAATCGCAGGCCTTTGTAATTACTTTTAATCTAAATATTAATGCCAAATTCTTTTAAAAAGTGTAAATATATACGATATGTAAACATTTTCAAAATTAAACTAAACTTTTTCGGTACTGACGTATTACCGCATTTGCCAATTTGGCGAGTTATCTTAAACGTTCGCATTGTTGTGATAGTACGTCCATGGGTTCCCAACGTTTTTTGAACTAGCGCCCTCTTTTCTAGTGAATATTTTGATACCGACCCCCTCCCCCAAAGAAATAAGAACGTTCATAATACATGGTGAAAACACGAATTAAATGTTTTGAAAATATTCTAATACTAACAGAATATATATACAATTTTAAATACATACAATCAACATAAGGTAACCAGTTTTAAAGTTTACTTTTGTTAGTATATAATCAGCGCGTTTTTTTAGTCCTTTTTAGACTATATATGGTTAATCTTCCCATGCCCCTGGGTACCATCTCAAAACCCCCTAACTTATTCTGGGTATTTTACTGCCCCCCGAAAGCCTCAAACGCCCACAAGGGGGGTATCGTCCACGTTGAGAACCTATGATATAAACATATATTATACTAGCCGTTGCACACCCTCTTCACTGGGTATTTCATGATGTATAAATTTATACTGTTTATATATATATATATACATAAGTCCTAATTTATAGGAATTCGATTGTATTGAAAAATATACTTATATTTGTAATTTTCCCCTCTTGATATAAAAATGATAGAACTTCTAATATTTTCATATGATCTCTAAAATTGAAGGAAAATAACTCTTTACACTCTCGTAACTCTATAACTAAGGGGATTTCCGCAAAACCACTTTTCAGTGGAACTCCGTAAAATAAACAAGCGGGACAAATTTCAAGTCTAAATCTAATAGAGTAAAAACGGATTCTCAGTACTTCCCGTAACCAAGTTGAGAGTCGATTTCCAAAAGAACCGTTTTTAGTGGATTTTAATTTAACAACCACATTTCATTATTATAGTCCTAGTAGTTCGAAAAGACGGATTTAGTTGTCGATACACCCCAGTAGCGCCCGCTCCTTCCAGGAGTCGATTTCCGTAAAATCCATTCTTAGTGAATATCTATTCAACAAAAGAAACATGCTAAACAAATTTCAAGTATGTGGGCCAACAATTCAAAAACAGGAATTTTACTCTAGTACTCATTTTTACTCCTCTCGCAACCCTCATTGGGACTCGATTTTCGCAAAACTCTTTGTTAGAAGAACTCTTTCCCATGAAAGAAACATGCCCACCAATTTTCAAGCAGGTAGGACTAATATTTAAGAAATGAAAATATTTACCTAGTACACCAATTAATTTCCCGAAATGTCCCTTGAGGGAGGGGGCGATTTTCTCGAAACCTATTTTGTAGTGCGTCTGTACTCTATGAAATGAATCTGCTTACCAAATTTAAAGACCGTACGTCTAATAATTAAAAAAGGAAAATAATTAACCTATAACGCCCCTTAATTTCCCGCAATGCCAGTTGGGAGTCGAATTTCATAAAACCCATTTTGTAGCAAACGTCTCCTCTATGAAAGGCATCTGCTCACCAAATTTTATGTGACAGTGTGTCTAATAATTTAAAAATGGAAATAATTATGTATAACTCCTCTTAATCCCCCGCAACACCACTTGGCGGTTAAATTTCATAAAATCTATTTTGTAGCGGATCTCTAGTGCATGAAAGGAATCTGCACACCGAATTTCAAGACTATAGGTCTAATAGTTTAAAAATGGAAATAATTATGTATAACGCCACTTAAGTCCCCACAATGCCACTTGGGAGTCGATTTTCTCAAAACCCGATTTGTAGCGGATCTCTACTATTTGAAAGGAATTCGCTTACCAAATTTCAAGACCGTTTGTCTAATAGTTTAAAAATGCAAATAATTAGGCCCCTGCAACAGCGCTTGAGGTCGATTTTCGTAAAAATTATTTTGTACAAAATCTCTACTCTCTATAAAAGTTATCTACATACCAAATTTCAAGATTGTACGTCTAATAGTTTAATAATGGAAATAATTATGCATAACGCCCCTTGGGATTCGATCTTCACAAAATCCGTTCTTTGCGAATGTCCATCTATGAAAGGAACCCGCCTACCAAATTTCAAGAATGTAGGTTTAATAGTTTCAGAGATATCGCGATAAGTCAGAGAGTCGTTTTTCTCCTTTATCTATACAGCAGTGGCCAAAACTGAGGGGCACTTTTTTAAATTGTTAGGTTTTTTTAAGTTTGTATGCTTATAGAAAACTTTACGTTTCGCAAAATGCTAAGTATTTTATATTATATTTTAAAGGTAATTTAATACTGAATTCATTACGAAAAACAAAATTCAAATATTTGTATTGCATAAAAAGTTATGCTGTAATAACTGTCGATATATACACACACACACATTAAATCAGTGTTTCTCAAACTGTGGGGCGCGATAAACCTACAAGGGGGGCGCGAGCATATCGAAAATAAAAGATTAAAAAAATTTATTTGCAGGAATGAAGTAAAACAAAATACATTCTGACATAATAAAAAAATACACATTTACACTGATATAATTAATATATATATACAGAGTGTTTTTTTTTTCCAGGTATAGAAGTTTAAGTTGGGATTACTTTCCAAGATGCCGACCGATTTAACAGCTGTCAAGTGATTTATTCTCAGTTTGGTTTGGCAATTCATCAAAACGATCATCAAGCAAGGCGTAGATTCGTCGAATGGGCCCAAAACGAGATTGCCGTTGTTCCCGATTTTCATAAGCGAATTTTGTTTAGCGATGAAGCGCACTTCTGGTTGAATGGCTACGTCAACAAACAAAACTGCCGCATTTGGAATGAAGCTAATCCACAAGTGTATGTCGAAACACCGTTACATCCAGAAAAACTGACTGTTTGGTGCGCTTTATGGGCTGGTGGAATCCTACCTCAAAAACGATGAAGGCCACAACGTTACAGTCAATGGTGATCGGTATAGATCCATGATTACTAACTTTTTCATTCCTGAATTGAACAATCTTGATGTCCAGGAGCTGTGGTTCCAACAAGACGGCGCAACATGTCACGCAGCTCGTGCCACAATCGATTTATTGAAATACACGTTTGGTGACCGCCTAATTTCACGTTTTGGACCTGTGAATTGGCCACCAAGATCTTGTGATTTAACACTGCTAGACTATTTTTGTGGGGCAATGTAAAGTCATTGGTCTATGCGGATAAGCCACAAACGCTTGACCATTTGGAAGACAACATTCGCCGTGTTATTGCCGATATACGGCCACAAATGTTGGAAAAAGTCATCGAAAATTGGACGTCCAGATTGGACTACATCCGAGCCAGCCGTGGCAGTCCTATGCCAGAAATCATATTTAAAATGTAATGCCACAAGATTATCTTTCGAATAAAAAAAAATCATGTCAATCGAATAATACATCGTTGTTTTATTGCAATTTAAAGTTCTATACCTCTCAAAAAAACACCCTTTATATATCATTTGCGATATTACGTCATCAAAAATAAAAGCTTCTACTTAAAAAAACCTCATTTTTAGCTATCTTTGATACTATAACCAAATAAAAAACATTTTATTTGATTTGCTGTAATCCCATGATAAAAGATTTTTTTATTACGTTTTTTTTCAAACTGAAAATGCTACTCTTTCAGAGAAAAAAAAACTACAGACTCATAATCAAAAAAAAAATTTAGGAAGATAAAAAACTCATCACTGTTATATATTATTGCCATCAGCTGTAGGCAGCAGAATGTATTTGCAGCTGTTTGACCTTCGAACTTACTTGTGCGGTTAGTTACGTCCCTGCTCTTATGTATTTGTTTTTTCATTTAGGGAATTTGTAAATAAACTATTTCTGCTGCGCTTTTTTCCTTGTAAAATATTTTTATGATTTTTGGAAAAGCCCAGAGTGCACTTTGACGGATTACTAGGCCAAGATTTATTTTTATGAGTACTCCCAAACATATAAAGCATATTGAAAAACGTTTTACATAAAGTTTTTAGAGCATCCATATTGTAATAAATACAGTTTTAATCCGGGAGTGGTCACGTCGAGCACAGAGTGCACGAAATCGGTAATTCCGGCAAAACTGTTTAATTGTTACCAATGGCTCTGACACTATCCTCCTGTTTGATAATCTTAACGTGAACTAAAATATATTTTTGTCACATATCTCCCTCTTTTTTGGGAGTACAAACGTTTTTTTACAATCTTAAGGTACTTGTTTTGACTGAGTTCCCGGTGTGATAACTTTTTTTCCGGAATATATTCTGTGTCCTTGAAAGTAGGTGAGTATATTTTCTCTTAATTAAATTATTCACTGGAATTTTACGATTTTTATTATGTACTATAAAAATTATAAAAAAAGGATTGGGGTGACTCAATAACCCCGCTCGACCATTAGTTTCGAGTGCGCGCCTGCTCCAGGGTTAAAACATGTTGAAGTCTTTTCGCTTTAAATATTAAAAATAATACAATTATTCTTCATCAGAATTCTTTTTATTGTTCATTATTCAATATCAATTCTAAATGCTAATTCTGTGAGGCTTAAAATTACAGTTCGCTTAAAACTAATTATAATTTGAGCAATCATTTAAAAAAAAACATTTTACATTTTTGTAAATATTGTCGCGCACTTGGCTTTACTCTCCTTACAATTCAGCGATTATATCTATAATGTTTTATTTTCTTATAAATGTACTCGTGCAAAGAGCGGGTGTTTCAGCCGATATACTTTTAATGTATCAGTTCTGCACAGAGTATTGTGTAACTAATTAATTAATACTAAATTAAGAACAAGTTTAATAAGTATTAGTGACTTCCATGGCTTGTCTTACAGAGCAAAGTTTTTCAAAGGAATGCTTACGATTAGAAATTGACCCTCTGAGTTCTTTTTCTATATTTAGCTGATATCTATATTTTGTCTTCTAAGCAACCACCACATTTTTGCAATATGTTCCAATTTAAAAATTAGAGAAAGGAAAATAATATAATAACTATCCTAATACTTAATTTTATTTTATTTATTTTTGCTTAAAAGTAACATACAAAAAATTCAATACTTATGTCATGAATTTGCACGGTTTATAATAAAGATGGTTGCTTTAGCGTCAAAGTGCATTATTATTGCATTCAGTACATTATTAATGTATAAGGGCGCGATAAAAAATTGTGATTGAAAAGGGGGCGCCAGTATTGAAAGTTTGAGAAGCACTGCATTAAATACTGATGGCAGCAGTGAGTCCTTTATTTTTATTACAACTTTACATCGATGTTCCATTGAGCTGAAAATAGTTTTTAAGCTCTTGTTTAGTTATTACATGATGCCAGGAAATAATTATATCCTTAATTAGTTCTCCTTTTTATTTGATGGGTACCTCATTCGGACAAGAGTTTTCAAACGGTGCCACAAGTTTTTCGATTGGATTGAGGTCAGGATTGTTTCTGGACCGGATAACAATGATATTTAGTCAAAAGGTTGTTGTTGTTGTTGTTGTTGTGGCTAATGCCACCAAAGGTAATGACATCAAATAAAAGAGTAGATTGAAAACATGTGAGAATAGAAAATGGCACTTCCTTTGTTAAAATTTCATAACAGGTGGGTATTTTAGTGACTACATCTGGAGACTGAGAGTTTTGTTTAAAATGTCAGGAGACAACTTTAATTGAAAACAAGCAGGAAATGGCGGAAAAGATGCACCACATGTGTTAATGACAGAAAAACAAAATACTATGTTTCAGAGATAATAGAATTTCGTGGAAATCCATCAGAAGTGATCTGAGTGATGCGCTGGTGTTTCTGTCAGTTCAAAAGCAACCGGGAGTAGATTAGCAGATGTAAGACTAAAAGATAGGATTTCACGAAGAAAGCCGTATCTCAACTTACAGCGGTGCTAAAAGAGACTACAGGGGGCAACGGAACACATTAATTGGACAATGATTATTGGTCACAAGCGGTGGCACACACAAGGGGGAGGGTCGGACCCCCAAAGTCCTCGATTTTTTTTTTGCGATTGTGCAAAAATTTAATTAAATATTTGTTATTAATGATTAATTTTATTAGTTAATGCTAATTATTTATTCAATAATTAGTATTTTACTGTGTTTTGTTCCGGAAAATCGACAAAATCAAAAGGAGCATGATACAAAAATGGTGAACTTTCGACCCCAGATCCCCCTCCCTCCTTGAAAAATTCCTGTGTGCGATACTGGTCACAAGTTATATAGAGGGACGAAACTGAAGCATCGTTATTCGGTAGTGAAAGCCTAAATGTGTAAGACGTCAAAACCAGAAACGTTTACATTCTGACTGCATCAGGCAACTGTGAAGTACCTACATAGTTTTAACACTTAGTCGTGAATATCAGCAGATGGTATCGGTCGCCTTCATATCATCGATGGGACACTGAATGTCAAAAATACATTGACACCATTCTAGAACCTTAACTTCTGCCTTCCACTGGGGATCTATTTACCAACAATGCTTCATTTATTTTCACCGATATTCTGCTCTTTGTGACACGGTAAAGTAATTGAAAGACTGGTACCGTTCTAAGATCATTGAGTTGTTGTCTTAGCCAGGAAACAGTCCTGACCTCAGATCTATCGAAAACTCGTGGGACCGTTTGAAAGCTCTTGACCGAATGAGGTACCCATGAAATAAAAAGGAACTAATTAAGGATTTAATTGTTTCCTGGCATCATGTAATAACTAAGGAAGAGGTTAAAACTATTTTCAGCTCAATGAAAGATTGATGTGAAGTTGTACTCAAGAATAAAGGCACCCTCACTAAGATTCTGTAACTTACTGCTATCATCAGTATTTAATGTACATCGACAGTTATTACGGCATAACGTTTTATGCATTGCCAATATTTGAAATTTGTTTTTTTATTGAATCCAGGATTAAATTTCCTTTAAAATGATATAAAATACTTAGCATGTTGTGCAACGTAAAATTTTCTATATAAGCATACAAACTTAAAAAACCTAACAATTCAAAAAAGGAGTGTCCACAATTTTGGCCACACCACTGTATAGATAAATATAATCTACATAAATAATTTACAGAAAAATATTTTTAAATAATTAGACTAATTGACATTTATATATGTATATAAATGTGAGAATCTCACTGGATTCCACCCTGGACACTAAGATTGATTTGAGGCAAAGAACGACCAGACGACATTTTTTCAATAACAAATTATATTTATTCACTTGAATCAATTATCAACCTTCTAATTACAAAGATTAATCAATATGTCTACGTCAATGTGATTGACCCTTACTATTAAATTAAATCACGAAATATGATACTTATCAACTATTAAACTCAATATCGAACGGAATTACCGGAATAAAAGGACCGAGAGGTACACGCAATTTGAATTACTAGCATTCATTAAATTCCCACTAACTTTATTATATATTTACTCTTATGATCCGATAATCTAGATTTAAATTTCATCTTTCTTTTACTACCTCACTTTCCAGGCGTATCAAACTTTCCAATTGTAGATCACTGCCTAATGATCAGCGAGACGTTAATCGGCCAATCAACTTGAATCTTTTCTGCATTCTTAGAACTCCGTCAACCTATCTCTTGGCGTAATAACCTCTACTGTTAACTTACAACACTCTCCTTAAATACTTTGACGAATTTGCATACCCCGGTTCCTTCTTTTAGAGCTGTTTGGAAATATACGCGAATTTACAATCCCCAAAGACACCCAAGAGTATTAGTGATAAAGTGCCGTACAGATCCGTCACACACACACACACACACACACATATATATATATATATATATATATATATATATATATATATATATATATGTGTGTGTGTGTTATACTTTCTATAATATTTCTATAGAGTGGTAAATATAACTATATGTCGTGGCGAGTGGATATTATTACTGTAAAAGGTTGATCATATTTTAGATGGCTGGTGTTTTTATTTGAGGACATTGAAGAGGCAGTCTTTTTTAAAATAATAACTCCTGTTTATTGAGCACTAAACACTTTGAGTTCCAACATCACAAGAAGCAGACACACATAACATAAGACATAAGCCGCAGCGACATTTCACATGACGAACACAAAGACAAAGAGGAGAAACACACAACGCGCAGCAGTCGGCTGGGCTACATGTTACAGGCAGGAGAGACAAGAAGAAGAGAGCGCGCTTTTCAGAGACATCGGTACTTATACCCGGCGGTGAATACCGCATGACTATTTGTAATAAGGTGCATGATTGGTTAAAATGGGCGGGGAAAGGGATTTCTGATACTAGTTGATTAGGACGTTAGTTTTGAACCAAAGAATTAAAGTTTGTTTATAGATTATTAAAAGAGTTAATGAAAAAGATGCTAGAGGGAATTATTACTATTACAGATTAAATTACTGGGAATTATTACATATATATATATATATATATATATATATATATATATACATATACGTCGCCTATACTCATATATAAATATATAAGAATGCATTATTATTTAAGCATTGCCCTTAACAGAAAATGGATGCAATAAATTAATCCACAGATGAATGGGCACGAAAAAGAGAACTATTTAACGCTCGCATGCGAAAATGTCGTAAAAGAAAACGTAGTACATCCGAACAATTGGATTTTCTTGCCCAGAATAAATCAGAAGCTTTTTAATTTCTATCGTGTGGTCATAAGCACACACACAATCCCCCTTTTTTTTTTTTTCTTTTCTGCATTCTATCAGAAATGATTCTGCTAACTTCCATGCCAGTTATCAAACCTAAACACCGAAAGAACAAAACCGTTGCTTTCTTCAGGATTAAGAATCTTAGAATTATGTCCAAAGATCCGGGATTTCACTAGAGGCAAGCATCTGTTCAAATAATGTTCTAAAAAATTTTTATACTTAATTGGTTTACTCAGCTTAATGTACCTGCGGAATAAAGAATACTACGTGCTTTTCAAGTCTTTATTTTTCGTTCTGTGACCACAAATCGTGCTGAGTTTCTTCAAATATACCACGACTATATACAGGGTGTGGGAATACCGCATCATGCTTTCTCAATTCAAGGCAGATTTTAAATTTTCTTTCAAATCCTGTTTATATGTAAATATTTTCTTAAATTGCTGTAAGATTCAAGATTTTAAAAACACTAAAAGACAGGAACAGAATTGTACATCTGTTCTCTTTTAACCCTCTCGTGGGCAGTGGCTAATAGGTCTAGCCATATAACAAAAAAAGTTTCTCCAAGCAGGCTGTGGATATATAGTCTATCCACATGCGTTAATTGAAGCAAAAATACATAAAAATCAATACAGATGGCAGAACGATACCGTTTTTTGCATTCCATGTCCTCTGATGGGTAGTTAGAAACAGTTTCTCTCGGTGTCAATCTACTAATTGTATTTTGGTTACTATAAATAAAATTTCTAATCTGTAATAAAAATTACGACAAGTCTTAAGTATACTTTTCTCTCATCTGAATGAATTAAGCAAATGTGCAACTAAAAAAAGGTTTTACTTAGGTCTTTGGAAAGCTTTTATATGTGGATAGAGGCTCTATCTACTGCCCACATAGAACAGAAAATTGACCTTGAAATATTCCCTATTCCTCCACTCGAGAGAGAGAGCACTTAGAATCAAGTGAGAGCTTTGGGGGTGGGAAATATGAACAAACTTTGTTTAAAATATGTGGTACGAGATTCTTGGGTTCAAAAATCTTTCATTGTAGCTTTTCCATGCGTACCACTGTACCTTCAAGCAAATGGTCCTACTTGCTTTGAAA